>CAJQUN010000027.1:2903181-3503181 GCA_907163345.1 Haberlea rhodopensis | reverse complement strand
AAAATTTCTCCAAACTCATTAATCTCCATTGTGTGAAGAGCCGTCAAAATAGGTTGAGCATGTCGGGTTGGTCCTACTCAAGCCGCCAAATAGGCGAATTGGGCCAATAACGGGCCAACCCATTTGGGTTGACGGGTTAGCCCGCGGATTTGGTCAATTATTAATTTATAATAAAAGTTGAATTAATTAATTAAACTATGATTGATTAATATTATTTAATAATTTTAATCATTGAAATTTAATAAAATTATATATTTTTAATTTTTGGTGGGTTGACCCACCTAATCCGCAACAAAACGTGGGTTGGGTTGGGTTGGGTTGAGCTTTAGGTTTTCCAACCTGCCTGAAAGAGAGCCTAAACGGGCAAACCTATTTGGGTTGGTGGGTTATGCATATTTGACATGCACTTAAAATATATGTCATTTCAAATTTAAGTTTCAAATATATTCTCAAAGCAAATCCCTCTATTCAAATAAATTTTATTTTACTAAATTCACATCCAAAAATCTTATTTTGTCAAAATTTATGGATAACATATTTATGCAATTTAAATACAAAATTTTAATAAAAAAGAATGGGCGGGCGATAATTTCCCAAAATTCTGTTGCTTTGGCTGATTTTTTTTTTTTGTCATTTTATTTAATTTTCTTTTCTTCGGCTCTTTATGTTTATATGTGGAGAGGAGAGCATGCTAAAGCTATAGCCCACCCCACCTCACCCCACCCTAGTACACTCCTTTCTCTCTTCTCCATTTCTTTCCACACTCTATCTCCACGTTGATTCTTCTTCTTCCTCCTCCTCCCAGGAGATGAACTGAGATGGGAAGAAGAAGAATTTTTCGTAATTTTTGAGGATCGAAATGGTACTCCATATAGGTGTTTGACTCCAATGTCGCGCGTGTCGGTCACAGCCGTTGCTTCTTCGTCTTCCTCCTCCCTTCACAACCTCCATCCCCAAAATCAAGGTTTCTTTCTTATATTTGTTTTTACGTAGCTTAATTCGTAGACTCGTTCGCAATTTTGTGAACCTTGACGTGGATTCATTTATCCTCCTCGATTTGGCAGTGATCCATGTTGATTAGCACTAGCTTTCTTTCAATACTGAGCTTCTTTTTCTTATTTGCTGTAATGAACATAGAGTTAATGCTTCGTATGCGTAAGAACAACCATTATACTTGTGTTTGCTCGATCGTTGCTTGGAAGTGGTTTATTAAGTTTTATTACCGTTTCAAGCCCCTTTGACTCTCAGTACTTAGAGCCGTTGTTTGCAATGTTAAAAATGGTATCTTTACGTAAAAATAGTGCGATATTGTTTCAAAGTTGTTATTTTTTCTACTTTCAATTTAGGTCCGATTCCGATTTTGGAGTAACCATCTAAGCTCCCAATGTTTGTTATTTATATTCCGGAGATATTTAGTGATTTGAATATTGGAGAAGTGACTAATTCAACTTATCAGAGCTTTAGGCTTTAAGTCTCCGGGGCAAAGAAAAGTTTAAAATCCAGCAATTTTCCAGTGGATTGAGGGAATTTAAACTAGTTGCGAGAGGTTATTTTGCTTTAATTAAATATGACGAACTGTAGTCATAGTCATTAAATGCTATGGAGTTTCGGACGGACATCAGCTGACATTTTGGGAACACATGGAGTGTAGAAGTTATCTTTTTCTTCTTCCTATTGTTTTTTTTTTCTTTTTCATATTTGAGAGGGTATATTTTGTGGTGTTTTGAACTTGTTAAGGCTCCATTTTGCTATGATATTACTCAACAGATCACTTTCTTACCAGGGTTGATGTCTTGTGACACTGTTAATTATGTTTTTTTAATTATTTCTTTATCTTTAATTTATCACATTCAAGCAGTATCAATATCCTTTTGAAGATAACATGTGATGAAAACAAGTGAAAAATTCAAGGAAATTGGTGAAGATAATCTACATTGATTTAGTTCCATAAAATTATTAGTGAAAATTTAGCTCTCAAACATGCTGAAATGTGAAGTGAGATCGGAGGGGAAGAAGAGGCCTTGATATTGATAATCATAGTCCATGTGATTGAAATCTCACTTATACTTTATGTTTAATGAGAATGTGATATTTCTATTGGGAGAATTCTGCAACATAATTTTCTTACGCATTTGGTCAGAACGTTTCATTTTGACTATGTGGTGCGAAAGTTAGAAGTTGGACTGCTAAAAGCTCGTGTTCTGCCACTCATGTGTAAGGGAGCAATTTTTAGCAAATAAAATGCAAAATTCACTTGATCCCTGAACAATACGTTGAAAAGAGGTTCCTTAGAGTGAGAGTTTGCTGAAACATCTGCTGTTTCAGATGCTTTATGGCAAATGAACTCGAGATCAAGGGAACATATGGAGCCTGGATCATATCCTGTGCGTGAAGATGAACCAGATTGTTCATACTATATTCAAACAGGGCACTGCAGATTTGGGGCAACATGTCGATTTAACCACCCTCCTAACCGGAAACTGGTATGGAATACTGATATTAGTTTTGACTGGCTGACAAATTTTTGACCTAGTGTGTGGACAGAAGTGACTTTGCTCACCGGAATACTATTCAACTCAAATATTTTTGTTGTGAGCCGGCATCAACTTCTACTTTAACGCGTACAAATTTTTTAATTCCTCTTGTTAATAAATAATTAAGGTGAGAAATTCATACTTAAAGATTTTTATGGGAAACATACTTAATAGCTCAATTTTATACTATCACCCAAAATTATTTATTCTCATAACCATTCGGATTATTTCAATTAATTTGTTAAATAAGTGATTATATTTTCTGGGGCCTTACATACATTCTGGGGTTAGATGGTTATTTAGACAGCTTTCTACATATTGTTTAAGACATCGCTGTATGTCTTAATTTGATGATGACTTTCTCTGTAGGCTATTGCTACTGCAAGGATGCGAGGCGAGTATCCTGAAAGAATAGGGCAACCAGAATGTCAGGTATGCATCTATTTCTATCGTCTTTGTTTGTGGAACCATTAGTTGTAGCTAATTTTCTGGCCATTTATTATCCTTCTCTGACTGAACAACTCCTTCAGTTTCATGAAGCTGCTACTGGGGAAAATATTGGACAAAGCTTAAAAAACTCTCCATTTCTGTCTTAGAAGTTTTGGGCTCCTAATTGTGTTTCAAGAAAATCAATTTACATCCCTGTTTCAATGAGATCATTTCTTCTTTGGGCCTGGAGGACCGTCCTTCATGCTTTAATTGCTTTTTTTTCTGTGTTTTTTTCTATTTTCTCTTTGGTGCGTATGTTACTTCAAAATAAATTTGAACACTAGTGCACTATTTGTTTCTAAACAGTATCTTGTTAATTTATTTGTTTATGTATTTTGTACTCTTCTCTAGTATTACCTAAAAACGGGAACATGCAAATATGGGTCCACGTGCAAATTTCATCATCCTAGAGACAAGGCTGGGCTTGCTGGTAGAGTTTCTCTCAATGTTTTGGGTTATCCACTTCGCCCGGTTCGTACACTTTGTCTTTTTCTCAGTCATTTTTACTAGTATATATATATATATATATATATATATATATATATATATGTATATATATATATATAGGAAATAACATGGCATTGCACGTGTTGAATTATTAAGAATGAAGTCATGAAAATAGCATTAATCTCTCTATGTTTGTAAATTTTTGTTAATCAAATCGATACATAATATTATTATAAGAAAGTCATTACCATGACACCAGTTAGAATATCAAACTATTTCATTTGCACCATTTAAATTTACTAGTTTGAAGCACGTGCTACGCACGTAGTATTCGTGAGATTATATATAAATTCAAAAAATAAAATAAAAATATAATATTGATTTTTTTGGATATGCTTATTAAAATTTTCTATTAATGAAAATAAGCTGAGTTATTATTAATATTTTATATGATTAGTTATTCTGATTTTAAGTGTTGGTGAAGTTAAAATCATTTTTATTTTGGTTATTATAAGTTAATTAGTTAAATTTGAGTTATTATCAAATAATTTTTTATAATTAATTATATAGCTCAAATAAACTTATTGATTAATTATTAATAAATTTTCATCTAATTATATAATTTTCATAATAATATTTAAAATATAACAATCAAATAAATAATAAAAAAATGGGTGAAGTTGCTTTACTATTAAACTTCTAATTGCTTGATTATTACTTTAACTCCATTACAATTTCCAAAATGGGAGTGACAAATTAATAATTTTAATTATTATTATTATTCTCATCCTAATGTTTATTATCTTCCATGACCATTTTCTTATTCTTATTTCTAAGCTCATTAAATCGAATTGTAAACATGTTAATTAAATGCATTATTAATGATAATTACAATCAATATGATGTAGTAATTATCTTCCATTAACATTTTTATATTTTAATTTCTAATAGTAATTAGGATGAAGATTGACCAATTAATTGAGGGAGAGGAAAACTTGGAAGTTATAAGAGTGTAAAGAAAGTAACACAATTGTAATGATGGGGATATAATGATAAATAATACGATTAATATCTCCAATAAATCAATTTATTGCTATTGTCATATACGTTTCATTAGTCAAGGAAATTCAAGGGACCAATATTAACTGTTAATTAGTGCATAAATACACATCATATTTTGGAATAAAAAATATAGAATAAAAGGGCAAAAGAGTTAATAGTGAACTTAATCACTATAACTCTACCCTCTCTTTGTTATTCACATGTTTTTTCCTTTTATGTAATTGGTTGATATTTTATTTTTACATTTGTATGTCTTTTTTATTTTTATTTCTATAGAGTACTATAAAATAAATGGGTAAAGTTGTTAATTCACAATTGAAAAATTTTGCCCATTGATTGACACTTTTATAAGTATAATATTTCACAATTGAAAAACTTTGTCCATTTATTTACTCTTTTATAAGCATATAAATATAAAATATATAGATATAGATAGATAAAGAGGTTAAAAATATATGGATGAAGGAATGAAGGGTGTATAGGTAATTTCACAACTGGAAAACCATCCCAACATCCACACATTTATAGGTATATAGATTATTTGTATAGAGTACTATAAAATAAATGGGTAAATTTGTTAGTTCACAATTAAAAAAATTTGCCAATTGATTGACACTTTTATAAGTATAATATTTCACAATTGAAAAACTTTGTCCATTTATTGACCCTTTTATCACATGTTTTTTCCTTTTATGTAATTTGTTGATATTTTGTTTTTACATTTGTATGTCTAACTATTTTTTATTTTTATTTGTATAGAGTACTATAAAATAAATGGGAAAGTTGGTAATTCACAATTGAAAAATTTTACCCATTGATTGACACTTTTATAAGTATAATATTTCACTATTGAAAACTTTGTCCATTTATTGATTCTTTTACAAGTATATAAATATAAAATATATAGATATAGATAGATAAAGAGGTTAAAAATATATGGATGAAGGAATGAAGTGTGTATATGTAATTTCGCAATTGGAAAACCATCCTAACATTCACACATTTATAGGTGTATGGATTATTTGTATAGAGTACTATAAAATAAATGGGTAAAGTTGTTAATTCACAATTAAAAAATTTTGCTCGTGGATTGACACTTTTGTAAGTATAATATTTCACAATTGAAAAACTTTGTCCATTTATTGACCCTTTTATAAGTATATAAATATAAAATATATAGATATAGATAGATAAAGAGGTTAAAAATATATGGATGGAGGAATGAAGGGTGTGTCACAATTGGAAAACCATCCCAACATCCACACATTTATAGGTATATAGATTTTGTAGTATATAAATATAAAATATATAGATATAGATAGATAAAGAGGTTAAAAATATATGGATGAATGAATGAAGGGTGTGTAGGTAATTTCACAATTGAAAAACCATCCCAACATCCACACATTTATACCAAGCCTTGTCTTATTTGATAGTTGTGGCCGACGATTAGCCTTTTTCTAGTGGATGTAGTGGCATCAGACTTTGGATGAGAGGGCGTATATAGATATAGATTTTGTAAGTATATAAATATAAAATATATAGATATAGATAGATAAAGAGGTTAAAAATATATGGATGAAGGAATGAAGCGTGTGTATGTATTTTCATAATTGGAAAACCATCCCAACATCCACACATTAATAGGTATATAGATAAACAAAGCATTATATTTTCATAAAAAAATTTGTTCACTTCTTAGCCCTGACGACTATTAATAAAGTGAAAGGAGGAATTTGACTCTCCCTAAAGTCTTCCACCATTAGGCAGCATATTTTGTTTAAAGGCAAAGAGTTAAAGTAGGAGAATTCATTTCTTACCAAGAAATTAGAATGATGCGGGACAGAACTCTAGGGACTTTGGTATGGGTAAAATGGGTATATCTATATATATATATATATATATATATATATATATTGGTGAAGTATGATTTTCTTTCCTTCTTGTGTATTTTCAAACTCTTCTAGTGAAGGATTGTGTATCGTTACTCAATTGGAATAAAGCGTGACTAAATATCTTGCAAATATAAGATGTATGACATATGATGATCTTATAAAAAATTAGGATTAGGTATGAAGAATACATCTTTACATATATTTATACAATTATATATTATTTGTAAAATAAATATATTAATATTAATCAATAATATCAAGCATACATGTAGTAATAATAGATTGTACATTGGGTGTGCTTTAGTGGTTTTGGTGAAATGTGACTTTTTGACTTTTCCCTTTTACATTTTTGTGCAGAATGAAATTGAATGTGCATATTTTATGAGGAATGGACTTTGCAAATTTGGAAGCACTTGTAAATTCCACCATCCTCAGCCATCTAACATGATGGCCTCTTTACGCGGTTCTTCTGTATATCCGGCTATTCATTCTCCGACTGCTGGCCAGATGTCATTTCCCTTGCCTAGAGGTTCTTTTATCCCCAGTTCACGGTGGCAAAACCCTTCAAGTTATACACCAATGGTTGTGCCTCAGGGGGTTGTATCTGTCCCAGGATGGAACTTATACACCGTAATTTTTCTGATGCATTTTGCTTGCATCATTGTGGGCATATTTTTGCCAATCAATTTTTTGAAATCTAAGAAAATGGTCAAGTACCGTCACTTAAGCATTTGACCTTTATATTATGTGAAGTATTAGAGTTTCATTCTGTTTGTTAATCTTTCTTTTAGTAATGGTTTTGTTCGTCTACATGCTATTTTTCTTGATCATCTTTGATACAGCCGAAAGCTTTTTGTTGTTTACTTTTATTGGGGATTATTAAGATGAGCAAAACTTGCTCACAAGGTTCTCAGTTTGAGTTCAAATTTTATGGATTTTGAGTGTATAATATCTTTCAAAAGCTCACTAGTTGACTCTGTGTTTAGTATCATTATTTTGTTATTGCTATTGCAATTGTTGTTATAATTATTAATGAATATGATTCATGGTAATTGAACATTATAGTTATTTAAACTTTAATAAAATATATCGCTATGCATTATTATTTTCATCATTAAGAATTGAAAGAATTTCTCTTTATAATTAATGCGCAATGTTGGTATTTCAATTCAAGTTTGGACTATGTTAATAACGAGTTAGTTCGAGCTCTAGCTCAAATTTGAATGAGCTTGAAAGTTTTTCGAAACCCAACTCGACCTTCTGTTATTTAAAACTATATTCCATAAATTTATGTTAAACATGGGCTGTTTAGTTGAGAAATACACATTTACCATATACTTCTCATGAATAGATTATACTGATGATTAGAAGCAAACTTGGAGGCTGTGAATTTCTCATGTAGTTACCTTTTATTATTTATTTACTGACTTTTATCATCATCCATGAACACTGATCTATCATGTTTTGCATTCAACCCAAGTTATAAATTGAATTTCATTATTCATTTCTTTTTCCATGGTCAGCTGGGTACCGCGTCATCTTCTGAAATTCAACGACCAACAGCAGGAAATAGTATTGCTGATGGGGCGTCACCTCAGGGTGAAGCTGTAACTATAGGTTCCCAATTTCGTTCTGGCACTCTACCCTTGGGACAATATGCATTTCAGATAGATACTGTGTTCCCTGAGAGACCGGGCCAGCCGGAATGCCAGTTCTATATGAAAACTGGAGACTGCAAATTCGGTGCTGTATGTAAATTTCATCATCCTAGGGAAAGACTTGTCCCTGTGCCTGATTGTGTCTTGAGTCCAATCGGACTCCCTTTACGGCCTGTAAGTTGAGTTGAATCATTTTCTTGACATAGAAATGAATTTCTGGGATTGCAGTACGCTTTCTCCAAATAAATTGATCTCGGCGAAGTCTGTTTCATTTGGGTTGTGGTGAGAGAGGGATAGAGAGGGATAGAGAGAAGTGAGACCACCTGAATATAATGCTAGAAAAAGAAAAAGAAAACCAAAAGCTGTACTGGTATCCCTTACCCTCTAAAGAGAATGGATGTCTCGAAGTTTCAATTTTTTCGCATCCATTCGCCTTAGCATCTATCAATATTATCTCATCCAGTGAGAAATACGGAATTGTGTCATGTTAGTAGGTTACAAGAATATTTTTTTCCCCTTAATCGTAGTTCTATCCCATTAGTTTGAAACTAAGCTTTTTTTTTTTTCTCTCATTGTAGTTTATTCTATTCATTGTTTTTTCTTATCAGTTAGATTGTGGATCTTTTGGTTTATGCTTCAATATTTTTGGCCCTTCAATGACTACACACACCCAATTTTGGCTTGGCATAGGGCTCTAATTTTCCGTTTTGTTTTGTTTCCTTCTCTTTTAATTCATTTATTGTTGGGCTAGTAGAAGGGGTGTGGGGGCGAGGAGTACCAAATGAAATTCAGATATAGAATGAAAATGCAGTTTGTTTGGAAAGAGAGTGTTCCATGTTATAAAACCTCTAAACCGAACATAAAATGTGTTGAATCTTTAAAGATGATGCAAGAAAAAGGTAGCTACTGTTGCGGAATAACAGCCAAAGAATGAAGAAAATGGTGACATAAAACGTAGATTTGGCTGTCAATGGAACATTTCCACATATTGATGACTCTTAGGGATTTCTGTTGATAATTTGATACCACACTATGTGTGCCGTGAGTATTTCATGCATTCTGTGTCCTTCGAAAGAGAAGTCATAAAAATAACGATAAATGAAATAAAAGTGGATTGGCTAAATTAAAGTAACAAGTGAAAACAGTGAAAGAGGCTTTTGATAATTTGCTTTTTTTGTTTTTGCAAAACCTATGTAACTGTTTATTGAAACTCATTTAGCAGTTTTTGTCACATTTTTTGTTACTTGTTTATTGGTTTTAGGGAGAGCCTCTCTGCGTTTTCTATTCTCGATACGGAATATGTAAGTTTGGTCCAAGCTGCAAGTTTGACCACCCAATGAGGGGTTTTGCATACAACGCAGCCGCCTCATCAGCAACAGATGCCCCAGCTGTTCGTCGTTTTTTGGCTTCGACAGGAGCTGTTGCATTAAATTTAGCTCCAGATGGGCTGGTGGAAGCAGGATCCACAAATAATAGACTATAATATATGTCAGAGGCAAGACAGAAACCATCTGGTGATAATAACATTGACTCAGAGTGATTAACTACTTCCGAATGTAATTAAGTTATCACCTTCCTAATCTTTTGGAAGATGAATAAAAAATTTGCTGTAAATTCATTTCCATGGTTGGGGATGTACAAATTCTAATTCTAAGTCGATATTTTCTTCTGAAGATGGAGTCAGTTGAAAAGACAGACTAACTTTAAACTGTGCATGTATAAATCTGCAACTGTGATAACATTTGTCAAAGTCAATAGCGAACATCTTTACTGACAGCCATCTTTCTGCCTTCTTTTAATCATTATCACATTCTTGGGAACATTTGTTTTTGTGATTGGGTACATCTAGATCAACATATTTCTTCTCAAGAATACCTGGATTATTTCTCATTCAGACACTTATCGTGACTATGGTTATTTCCTACCTGGCTAGCATGTGATGCTAGCATCACTGGAAATGATGGTGATTATCAGGACTGCTAAAACTTATGCGCATCACACCTACCACCATCCACATATCACTGCTCCTGTAAATTGTGCTGCTTCAGTTTTACTATTAGGTATCTGGAGGGAGGAGTTTCTTCAAAGATAGTGTGCCATGGCTGAATTATTATTCGATCTGTTTCAAGTCGAATGAAATGTGCTATGACCTGTCAGTTAAGTGATTGTGCTGTTAGCATTTTGGATTGATCTTCTCGATAGATTTGCTTTCTTTTTAAGTTGGTTCTTTTGCAGGTTCTTTGAGTGTAGGCATAATAAATAAGAACTGCTGAGAGTCAACTGCTGGACATCACAAGAATCTCAAAGCCACTTATGGAACTTACTCTTGGCTCCTTCATATTTAATAAAACCTGAAAAAAACGAATCTCATTATTTATGGAATGGGGCCTCGAACCAGGTAGTTTAATGCAACCTAGAACTGTGACATATTTTTCCACTTTCTAATTATGGCTCTTTGAGAGCACCCTTGAATTGGGCGTAAAATATGATGGTGTTATACATTACGTAGTGATTTATCTTGAAAGTTTTAACTAATTATGTAAAATTTGAATGAAACGAGGCTTGTGGATGGTACTACATCGAAGAAAAATTCTTTATTGATGTGAAGTTTGCTGGAAATAAAATTAAGAGAATTTTACCTGATAAACAATTATTTTGTTTACAGCAGAAATTGAATACTTAGATTTTAGTTTTAAGCATCAAAGACAACTAACGTGCGAAAGGTAAGTGATATATTACTGCAGAACGGAAATGTATGATATGCCAGAATGGGCTCACAAACAGTCATTCAGGAATGATTTCTGGTAACACTGTTTTTTCATTAGTCGTAAACAATTTCTGAAACCATTGAAGCTCATCTCTGTTTCATTTCTGTTGGGAGCATCGTAAGTTGATTTGGCTTGCAATCTGCAAACAATTTTGAAGCTTCGGAGTTAAATGTTTGTTCACTGTAGTTCTGTTCAAGATTGGAATGCTGATTATCAAAAGGCTTGTTGGAAATGTAAGCAAAAGCAGATTGTAACAGGTATTTTTCAAAACCTAGACAAATGAGTTTGTTTCCCTTATATACTGAAACCAGTACTTACCCGTACATAAGCATCGTATTGGAATTAATGTTTCTGCCTGGCATGTGCCAATTTGAAGAAAGGCTATCCTTGCTGGGATGCATTGGATTCTTGTATTCTGTCATATTAGATGGATTTAAATGTTGAAAAATACGAATATATGAAAAGAATCAAACCTTTGTATTAACACCGGCCATTTCTTGCCTGCCGTTCCTCCGAGCACCTACAACAAAGCACCTCTGGCTGAGAGATGAACCTCGGAGTGAATGCGATTCTGATGACCTTGAATGGAAATCTTTGAATAGTCTTTTGTCAAATAAAGAAACATGAACACCACACTCTGAACAATGCTGCATGAACATTTTAAACCCGGCACCCCTTTAACGCTTTTAGTCACATTTTGTTTGACCGTTTTCATCATTAAGGCTGAAGTTGAATTTTGCACACACATGAAAATTTATTTTAAGAACACTTCAACAATACTATGACAATTATAGAGCCATCATATAGAAGTGCATGTTTATAATTTATTTTTGCACTGTTGAGTTGGGTGTGATGATACTTACAAAGAGTCATGGCTGAGGATGGAATAAATTATCTTTGCTACTTCTTACTCCACATTTACTTCCTACGCAGTTCATAATTTTTAAGGTGAAACTGGAACGAGGTTTAAATATGGATGTTTGCACATTCATATTTAATGTTATTAGGCGCAGAAATCTGAAGGAAAAATTGCGAAGATGTAGTACACTCGTGTATGTAGAAAATCCACATGCTTATCTATATATCATCTGTTGATTCTTGTTAGCTAGATAAGAAAAAGGCAGTGAGCAGACCTTGCTACATCCACACGAACTGGCTTGCTAAGTGAGGTATTAAGCATGAAGAATGATATGTTACTTCCAGCTTTAAATAGGCCTAAGTTTTTCCTCATTTTAAGGACTGGAACAAATGCAATAAGCTGCCAAATATGGCCATGGAGCAAATGGTAACGACGTGCTTTCAGAACTGTAGCTAAAACTCCGGTGATTTGTAAATTCAAGTTATCATCATCAAGGGTGGGAGCTTTTTAAACTGTTATGACATGCCTCACAAGATACGATGATCAGAGGGGTGATATGTTGGACTTAATCAGATACATGTCCTGGTTTTGGATAAAAAATAGGAGGCCATTTAGCTACTCTTTTTCGGATTGGATTAGGAACCTTGTGGTGTGCTTATTATCTTGTTAGAACGGCTCACTACAGACAGTATCATCTACGATTGGGATGAAACGGCATGAGATTCTTCGAATAATTTGTGGGTCATGTCAACTGTGGTGCATGTACCCCTACGTTATTTTGGTTTTAGTTGTTTTTGTACCTACATGTTATGGTAGACTAGGAGTTTCATTTTCTTTGTACTTCTGAACTTTTTGAGTACTCCGGTTATAATATTATTATTTGCCCGATAAAAAAAAGGAAGGCGGATGCAGTATGTCACCTATTTGCTTTCTGTCAAGTTCTAATTTTGTTACTCAACTTATTGCTTACTTCGACAATCTTTCATCATGATTGTAAATTTGCATATCTGAGCAAATTATAACCTAGGAATAGGAGACTAAGAGGACCTCTGAACAAATGTATATGTGCCTTCTGTTGGCTTGACTCTTTTGTATCGATACAAGGTATTATCCTTGAAACCTTTTGTTAATATTTACAAAGTTATAGACAGCAGAAGTTCAGTTTTGTTATTAATCTTACGAATTTCCATGAAGTTGATTTATGTTTATAGGTTTAAAATGGAGCATCCGAGCAAAACCAAGCACGCGATCGTGTCGACAACGGGACATAAATTAAGCATGGAAGAAGCAATGCTTCACAGTTGAAGGTCAAAGTAAAAGGAAAAAAGAAAGGAAAGCGTGCACAGACTTTCATCCAAAGAAGGGAAAATAAATATTTCTGGCTCATGCCATTTTGCAGAAATTGAAGCACTTACATACACTTGGCTGGAGAGCTTGAATTCACAGCGCGCGCGCACTTATACAATGGGAATAGGCTGAAGTGGAAATCAACACATGCTTAATCTTTTGTGGTCCACATGTTCATAAAATTCCTAAATTGTACACAGGCTGGGGGGAGCCTAATTTAAGAGTTTGGTATTTATTCTTTTATTTAATTTATATATTAGTTTGGTTATTATAATGTTATTTTCTCCTTACTAGCTAGTTGCAAAAGACACTTTGGCTCAAAAAAAAATTGTAAAAATAATGAAAATATGATATTTGTCCAATAGAAAATTTTTAGTTTAATTTACGTTAGTTTTGTAATTATCTTTTAAATTTACAATATTTATTTAAATTAGACAATAAAATAAAATATTTTGCAATAAAAAATTTGTATTAGATGAAATTATATCATTTTAAAAAAATTATGCGGACAAAAACCAATTTATATACACATGAGATCCGCCCCTACCACTAGAGCTCATGCATGCATAACTAATAAAAATGCAGTAATAATTTTTCAATAAATTAACAAACATACCAAACAATATTATCCTAAGAAGTTAACAATTTTAATAGAATCTAAATGGACAACTCTAGACGTGCAGCCTGCAATAATCCAAAAAATAAATAAACTTGATAGCTACTAAAAACGCATGCGTTGGATGCGTTTTTGTTGTCAGATAAATTTCTTTTTTAAATAAAAAACGTACCAAGTAAACGTTTTTTGATGTCAATTTTTTTTAAATTTTTTAAACAGAAACGCATGCATCTATGCGTTTCACCTTACTTTGTTTAACAAAAAAATTCACTTTACTTTGTAATTTTTTTTAAAATTTACATTATTATTAAAATTAGATTAGTAGTAGTGGTGGTGGTGAATATGTTAAAATTCATTTCCAAGAGTGATTTCTTGTGTCAAAGTTGAAACTTGAAAGCCCATTAAATATAGAAGGAACCCCACCTTTTCTTGGATTTTTCTGTGTTGCTCATCATTTATTTGGCACTCACCACCGAATCTACACTAATGCACATCTTTCTTACAATTTCTCATCCTCTCTATATAGAAGAAACAAGAGATGCGAGCAACTGGGAATGGGATTTTTTGGACAGTGTTCCTTTTGTTGTTCGCCTTTGGTCTCGGTGGAGTTAGATTTTCACCCCAAGTGAGTATCTCTGTCTAACATTCACTACATCTGTATTATTTTATATCACGCACGCAATCCCATCAATATTTTTGTTAAAAATTGGGTCTTGATTCCAAATCCAAAACTTGTGTTTGCAGGCAAATGGGTTTACGACTGCCTCGAATTTGGAGATGGAGATGGTGCCAGAGGGGAAGGAAGAGTTGAGGATGAGCAGGAGAAATCTGGCCGGAAGCTTTGAGGTTTGTGCTTTGTGCACTTGCTGTGGAGGAGGTACAAGCACAGCAAAAAGATACTGTTTGGCATCTCCATGCTGCTACGCTATCAATTGCAACATCCCAAACAGGCCTTTTGGTTACTGTTCTTTCACTCCCAAGACTTGTAATTGTTTCGGATGTCATATCTAATATTGATTTCCTTGAATTTTTTTGTGAAGAGGATGAGGAATTACATGAGGGACATAGAGGAGTTTGGAGAGATTGGTGACATTCTATTAATTCTTCCTTGTTTGATAAGTGTAAAACAAAAAATTGGGAAAATTTCATTTTTATGATTAGTGGATGAGTTAAGCAGTAGTGTAGAGTAAATTATTGGTTTATTGGTTACTTTCAGTGACAGGAAGGTGTGCCGTGTTTCTTTAGAACAAAAATTTGATAATAAAAATAGATTGTTGGAGTTGCTATTGCTGTTTCATGTGAGGGTGGTCCAGAAGCCATTTATTTTTTATTTTTTGAGAAGAAACTAAAGCAGTGGCATCTTAATTCCGTTTTTTAGAAATAAAATTTAGTACAATTAATTAATAATGATAATAATATGGTTGGTTTGCCTTGCATGTAACAGCTGCACCAATTAACCCAACTAAGGCGGTGGTTGGTAGTTGAATAGAAAAAAAAATTAGCACAGAATAGCTGATGGATGAGTAATTTAATGAGTTTGACGTGGATATGGATCAGTCTAACACTGATCCTCCTCTGCTGCTTTCTGCCATCGCCTTTTGAATATCTTGTACTCGTTATACGACTGTCTTCTCACCTCGACTCTCTTGTTATGCTTTTGAAGGACCCTGTATATCAGTATATGCTGCATCAATCATACAATTTAAAATACATTACAAAATCTTCTCATGCATGGTAATGCATTGCAGCTCAGTACCTCTTCTTCTCCCAGTGTTGGGAAGCCATGGTGAACTACGTTCCACAACTCCTATGTTTTTCGTCCGATCTCCCTAATGATCAAGACAGTATTTATATATACATATGTTTAGTAACGTGTATGTATGTCTAGGCTATTAGGAGGGATGAGGTAAAATTAATTGCCTGTGCACAAAAAACAAGCTGCATGTCAAGTCCCCAGGCATGGATTAAGTGATTAAGTCATTCTGCGACAAAAAACATTAGGAATTTAAATTTATCTGTATAATTGTTTCATTTCAATTATATCTATATAAATCATACCTGGATCATATACCGTACACAAACGCCATGGATTCTTCGAAAATACAGGGGACATGAATCCATCTAAAAACAGTAGTGCTTAACTCTCTGTTATTATACCCTGTGCATGGAGGATTAGTGCTGTTATCATTGCATTGAGTTTCCTTACTACCAACTTTGTTAGTCCTCCTGCACTGTCATTTATTTAACTGCATATGTAGTACCTGCATTGTCTTCTTACAAAAAATGGGTTCGTTCATTTTTTTCGTAGATTTTTTAGAAAGTTTATCATATGCTATTAAGGGAAATGGGCATGAACAAACCTGTGTACTTTTGATCTCCTCCAGCGTGCAGTGATTAGGTGATGCACCTTAGATTCCCTGATTTCAAGCGCTGGCTGTGATCTCTCTAATCCTCTCTCTAGAATTGATAAATATCTGCACACTCAACACATAGATTTCAAAACTAATAATAGTAAGTGTAAAAATTAAGCCTTGAATAATTAAGGGTTTTACATACCATGTTGGGTGGAAGTTTTCTGACTCCTATATCTTCGTCCCATAAGAAAATATAATCATAATCTGCTACTATATCAGGATGCAGGAATCTCTTGGCAAACCACCTAGTCAATGGCCTCTTTAGAATTTTATTCTGTATCTGAACATCCAAGATTGTGAAACAAAAATTGGACCAATATGGTTCTTGATACAATCCTTTTATTTCACTTGTCCTGATTGGTTCAAGGATACTGGCCAGTTGAGGCCTGTATAATCCTAATTAGTTACTACTATGTATCTGCTTCATGTGTCCGACACGACTTTGACTATCTCTATTGTTCATGTAGCTTACGTCAATTTATTGTTATTAAAGGCTTAATTGTTGTTGTTGTATTATATTTTGATCTGGCCAGAAACTCCATTAAGTTATATACAGGCGCACATAGTACATTCGCAGGCGCAAAAATGTTAATTTAGGCTTACCACTTAGTTTGGTTATTAACATATATATGTATGAGATGATGGCTCCATTGAAAATCCTTCCACATATCAACAATGCCATCATAATGGAAAAGCATCACGACAAAATTGCTTGCTAAAAACTGCAATTTTGAGAGTCCATATATTATTATTATGCAGATATATATGATATACATACATGTGTGTGTGTGGATGGATGGATGGATAGATAGAGATCATTATTTACCTTTTGAACCATCTTATCTACATGTTTCTTTTGCTTTATTCCAACAGTAACAGAGAATAAACTCATCGATGAATTCATCTTCTTCTTGCACAAGACCATAACTACATAGTGCCTCCCATTATATAGGATAAAATTCTAAATTTAATTCCAGTTAATTAACCTTTGGATATCCCCATAATGTCAGTCTTTCCAAGTTTGATTTTTGGACAACTATTCCTTCAGGCAACGATTCGCTTCCAGATTTCATTCCACGACAATGTAGAGGATATTGTGGAACGAACTAACAAACAATTATAAGAGAAATAGGTTTGATGAAAGACTTGATTGTATTGCATTGAGATCTTCAATATTTATACAAGTACAAGATAATCTTAAAAGGAAACAAAAGATTACAATATATATTTGAATAAAAGATATCATGAACTATGGAAAAATTGATAGCAATCTTATCTAACTATGGGAAGATTGAGAGCAATCTTTACTAGGTTTAATACGCCCTTGCAAAATTGACGTGCCACCAGCAACGGAGATTTTGGAACGTAACAATTGGAGACGTGTACGAGGCAGTGGCTTGGTAAGAAAATCCGCAAGTTGATCAATACTATTGACATAATTGACAGTTAGAAACCCCTTTGATACTAAGTCACGAACAAAATGAAGATCAACCGAAATGTGCTTCATACGGGTATGTTGAACCAAATGAAAAGAAAGACTAATTGCACCAGCATTGTCACAGTGAATTGGAGGAACATCAGACAGAGAAAAGGATATTTCTTTGAACAGATGTTGGAGCCAACGGACTTCAGCGGCAGTACAAGCCAATGCTCGATATTCCGATTCAGTAGAAGAGCGAGAGACACTCTTTTGGCGACGAGAACTCCACGAAATGGGATTAGCATCGAGAAAAACAATATAGACCGATGTAGAGGTGCCTGTGACTGAGTCACCAGCGTAGTCAGCATCAGAGAAGGCATGAAGATGTGTAGAGCGTGTTGAGCGTAGTAATAAACCATGAGATAAAGTGCCTTTAAGGTAGCGTAAGACACGTTTAAGAGCCACCCAATGAGCCATATCAGGAGAGGACATGCGCTGAGCAAGACGATTCACAGAGAAGGCAATATCAGGACGCGTGAGAGTCAGATATTGAAGCGCGCCAATAATACACCGAAAGGTAGTAGCATCTACAGGAGTAGTGTTCAATGGCGGAGATGGATTAACGGACATTGGGGTGGCAAGGGGCTTTGCACCATCCATGTTGTGACGACGAAGAATGTCAAGCATGTACTTGTGTTGAGAGACAAAGAGGCCCTCACGACGTCGAATTACTTCAATGCCAAGGAAATATGTTAATGGTCCGAGATCCTTGACCGCAAATTTTGTAGCAAGATGGCGAATAACAGATGAGATGAAGGAATCATCACTTCCCGTAATGATAATGTCATCAACATAAACTAAGATATATAGTGTGATGGAGTGACGAAGATAGACGAACAAGGATGTATCAGACTTTGTTTGAGTGAAACCAAACGTTTGTAAGGTGGCGCTGAGAGCATGAAACCAGGCACAGGGGGCCTGTTTGAGACCATAGAGCGACTTACGAAGATGACAAACATGAGACGATGGGAAGGATCAAGAAACCCCGGAGGTTGAACCATGTAGACATCCTCAGATAATTGACCATGGAGAAAAGCATTGCTAACGTCTAGCTGGCGTAGAGACCAACCCTGCATAATTGCAATAGACAAAATGGTGCGAATAGTGGCAGGTTTGACAACAGGACTAAACGTCTCTTTATAATCAAGACCGGGCCTTTGATGAAAGCCCTTGGCGACAAGGCGGGCCTTATACTTGTCGATAGAGCCATCAGGGTTGCGTTTGATGCGAAACACCCATTTCGAGCCAATTATATTCCGTCTTGGAGGGGGAGGAACCATATTCCAAGTGCCATGTTTGACGAGTGCGGTGAATTCGTCATCCATAGCTGCACGCCAAAGCGGATCTTTAAGTGCTTGAGAGACACAAGTTGGCTCTGTAGGGCCAAGAACAGGATGTTTGGTAGCAGAATTGAGGACCTTGGGTTTGAAGATATTGTGCATGGAGCGATTAGCCATTGGATGAGTACGAGACGGAGTAGGATCTGATGGCTCATTCGGCAGATCAGGTTGTCCGGGTGACGGAGATGACAACGGGTTAGTGGCAGGAGACTGAGATAGCAGTGAATGTCGTTCTGGTGGTGGAAGTGACAAGGGCAGACCCGTACAGCGAGGAGAAGGACGGATAGACGAATCAGATGGCCCCTTTTGTTGCAGATTTTCATGAGGAAAGATATCCTCCAGAAAGCGGACATGACGCGAGAAATAAACCCGCCCATCCACCAGATCGCGGCACAGATAAGCATTTTGAGTGAGGGAGTACCCAAGAAAGCAGCACTTCCGAGCAGGTGGTTCGAGCTTATTAGGATAGTAAGGACGGAGCCACGGAAAACATAAGCAACCAAAAACGCGAAGCTTCAAATAATTGGGAGGACGACAAAATAGCACAGCAAACGGTGATTGACCTTGCAAGACCAATGTAGGCAGGCGGTTCATAAGATATACAGCGGTAGCAAAGGAAAATTCCCAAAAGTCAGAAGGCATTGATGCATGATGAAGTAAAGTGCGACCCATAGTGATAATTTGGCGATGTCGACGTTCAGATGTACCGTTTTGTTGAGGTGTGTGAGGGGCAGTAGTCAACCAATGAATGCCACAGGCAGAGAGGTAGTTGAGTAAGCCTAAGAATTCTCCACCATTATCGGAGTAAAAATTTTTAATAGACAAGCCAAATTGGTTTTCCACTAACACCTTAAAACGACGAAATACATCAAAAACTTGCGATTTAAGGTGGAGAGGGTAAAACCAGCAATATTTAGAATAGTGATCAACCAAGACAAGGTAATATTTAACACCAGTGAGAGAAATAACCGAAGCGGGCCCCCAAACATCACCATAAATATATTGCAAGTAATGTGTGCAATGCGTAGAAATTAAAGACGTAGTATTAAACGGCAACTGTTGACTTTTATTTAATAAGCAATAGATGCAATGTTTAAATGTATCAAAAGACTTCTAAAAAATTGGTAAATTAAATTACCGAATAACAGACAAACTACTCCGGAATGAAGGATGCCCTAAACGACGATGCCAACAGGTTGCAGATGCACGTTCACCAATGAAAGCGGATGGACGAAAGACAGGAAAAGTGGATGGCGGCAAGAGAAGTTGGTACACACCATTACTGCACGGCCCTTTGACTAGTGTCGCCCCTGTAATCTGATCCTTCACAAGAAAGTGAGACGGATGAAACTCAATTGAAACACCATTATCTTTAGTAAACTGACTGACAGATAATAGATTTTTGCTGGCATTGGAAACGCATAAAATAGTGGAGAGAGTAAATGTGCGAGATGAAGTTGGAATGGTAGAAGAACCAACATGTCAAATTTGCAAACATGTACCATTGGCAATTTGAACCTCATCAGTGCCATCATATTCTGTGTGAATAGATAAATTACGAATGTCAGAGGTTATGTTGTGAGAGGCACCGGAATCAACAAGCCAAGAGTTGGGATCCTGATTTTGAGTGGTTGCTGGTGGAGACACAGCAGCGAACGCAGTTGGAAACTTGCGACAGGTACGTGCACCATGGCCAGGAGTCCCGCAAAGCTGGCAGATTATAGATGGACGAGACTGTTGATGTGGAGTGTTGTTGTTGTAGCCACAGTTAGGGTTACGGGACTGATTTCCTCGGCCACGGTGGTGAAATGTCCGAGTTCTGTTGTTGGAGGAATTCCCAGATTGTTGAGAGGTTCGATTGGATTGGCGAAAATTGGCCTGGTTAGCGGTGACAAGAGGCGAAGCAGTAGGCTCAAAGCGGCGGTTATATGTTTCTTGAGACAAAAGCAAGTCATGTAATTCCTCAAATCGGAGAGAAGTTTCACGAGTGCGAATTGATGTCGCAATATCGCGATAGCCTGCACCAAGGCCATTAAGAACGCAAAGTGTTATGTCGTCATTAGAGAGGGGATGATCAATAAGGGCCAGTTCATCCTTCTTGGCTTTAACTGGCTGTATAAAGACAGTGACCGATTGAGAGCCCAAGGTCATGATAGTGAGATCATCCTTCAGCTGCATAACACGGGTGCGGGAGCGGTTCGCAAAAAGCCGTGTAAGAGTGTCCCAAGCATTGGCAGAAGTGAGAGCCGACGATATGAGAGGAACAAGTTCTGCGGAAACACTACCAAAGAGAGACGACAGAACAAGAGCATCTTGACGCAACCAGTGAGTGCGCTCAGCGATGGATTCAATAGGTGGACATGGATATGTATGATCGAGATATCCGAAGAGATCATAGCCAAACAAGAGAGTTCGGACTTGGGCTCGCCATGACAAAAAGTTAGATGCCGTCAATTGAAGGGGAAGTTGTTGATGAGCATTGATTGGAATCAATGGCTCACCAACTGGACCAAGAAGGGAGAAACCATAAGGAGGACGTGAGGGGGAAGTGGTGTTGGTCGAAGAACTTCCAGCGGTGGTGGCCATGGGATCGGAATAAAAAAATGCTCGTTAGAGTCTTAGTCAAGCTCTGATACCATATAAGAGAATTAGGTTTGATGAAAGACTTGATTGTATTGCATTGAGATCTTCAATATTTATACAAGTACAAGATAATCTTAAAAGTCAACAAAAGATTACAATATATATTTGAATAAAAGATATCATGAACTATGGAAAGATTGTAGCAATCTTGTTGGAATCGAAGAGGGGGGGGGGGGGGGGGGGGATGGTGGTGAATGAGATTCCTTGGCTACTTTAGCTTTTTAAAATGAGTTTGTAAAATAAAAGAGTTTTGCGCTTGCGGAAGCCTTGAGTCAATCGATAAATAAAAAGAACAAAATAAATAAATGCGTAAAGAAATAAAGCGGTAAATGACAAGGATATTTGTTATAGAAGTTCGGCAATGAATCGCCTACATCTCCTCTTCCCGGTTAGATAACCTCCAACCGAGGTTCCACTAGAATAAATGATCTTGGCCTTGAGGGCTCCAAGTTAGCCACAACCCAACTCTTCCCGAGTTTACAAAGCTCTTCCCGAGCACAACCCAACTCTTCCTGAGTACACCAAGCTCTTCCCGAGCACAATACTCTTCCCGAGTACACCAAGCTCTTCCCGAGCACAATACTCTTCACAAGTACACAAAGCTCTTCCCGAGCACAATACTCTTCCCGAGTATACAAAGCTCTTCCCGAGCACAATACTCTTCCCGAGTATACAAAGCTCTTCCCGAGCACAATACTCTTCACGAGTACACAAAGCTCTTCCCGAGCTACCAACACTCTTCACGAGTCTTCTTGGCCTTAAGGGCTCCAAGGATAGCCGCAACACATGCACCAACTTTACTTGTTGGCGACTTTACAATTTTCCAACTTGCTTTGGTGTTGGAGGACCTTTACAATAAACCAAACCAAAAACACATTCACGGTGCACTCACACGAAGACAACAAGACTCTATTAAATGAAAACAATTACAAGCTCCAATACAACAACAATGTATGGAGTTTGCAATGCTATAATAAATTTGAATTAGCAAAGCTTGTAGAAGTTTGTAGGCTTGTTTCTTGTCTTGAAAATGCTCCAAAGCATCAATATTTATAGTGTAGGAGGCCCCCTAGGCTCCTACTAGCCGTTGCTACACAAAAGGCTGAAATCACTCCTACATCGCCTCAACCATCGCCTCAAACGATCTCCATCGCCGCGCCCCAACGATCAGCTGATTACACGCATCGACTCAGGCGATCAAAGGCATAAATCAAGGCCGTAGCCTCAGCATGTCCAAAATCTTCATCGCCTCAAACGAAGTCCACATCGCCTCAGGCGTTCAACGCATCACCTCGGGCGATCAGCCCATCGCCTCGGGCATTTTCCCCTGCGCGCGGTCCTGACCATCGCTTCAGTTGATGGCCATGGCGAAGCCCCCATGGCTGCCATCGCCTGGGGCGATGATCACCATCGCCTGGGGCGATCCACGCCAGATTGTGCACACTTGATTTTCTTCAATTCAAACCACTTTTAATCACTTAATCTGCACACTAAGTACACACATTAGTATAACAAACACAAGTTTTGTTGATCATCAAAACTCAAAGATAAACCGGGGATAAATTAACGCATTAAACACAACCATGTTTTTAAGGCTCAACAATCTCCCCCTTTTTGATGATCACAAAACTTGATAAACTTGAATATGTAATTATGCATGAAATGTGAGTAAACATAACTCCCCCTTAACAATTGCATAACACATACAAGATACCAAGTAAATCATAAGGTAAACAACTCTCCCCCTCAAACCATGCATACACAAGCTCTCCTCCTTAAACTAAGCATGAGTTAAGTTTCAAGTTAAGCTTCAAGTTAAATGTGAGTAAACATAACTCCCCCTTAACAATTGCATAACACATACAAGATACCAAGTAAATCATAAGGTAAACAACTCTCCCCCTCAAACCATGCATACACAAGCTCTCCCCCTTAAACTAAGCATGAGTTAAGTTTCAAGTTAAGCTTCAAGTTTATCACAACATTCTCCCCCTTTTTGTGATAATCAAAAAGCACAAAATTTAAATAAACATAGCATAATTATATGTTGCCACATAGTCATATTTTAACACTATACGCATGTTCATCATCAAGCATATAATAAGCATAACAAGCCTAAGATTAAATCATAGAGATGAACCACAAACATGTGTTTAAGGTAATCAATCAATAAATTCCAAGTGTTGCAAGGTGTGAATATGTTCTACCATGAGTTCATGCACTTATGCCCAATTATCATTAAAAACATCAAAGCATCATTATATAAGTTGCCAAAACATATAATTACTCATTTCCACATAGCAAATTCAAATTTGAATACAAGGCATGTCAAGTTACTTACTATAAAAAAGATAAGCATACATCATGCAATAGAACAATTTATATGTGCATATGCTAAGGGGTTATGCATTTACTACAATGAATATTGAGCTTCATATTTATTGGTCACAATTAATTTGTGCCAATTAAATTTTGAGTTGCTCTTTTAAAATGAATAAATTAAATTTTACCTCCGATGACAAGAGTGCGTTCTTGTCATTGGTCATATGCCTCGCGCCTCTTCTATAGTAGTGAATAATATAAACTCCTCCTTTGAGTTGCTTGTGCCTTCATCCTCCATCCCATTTTTGTCCCTACAAAATAAATTTACAATAGGAGGATCTTTGGTACCCATTTGATTTTTGGGTCCTAGAGGGTTAACTTACTTTGCACCTTTGGAATCCATTTCCACCTCTTGTTAGGTTGGTATTGGATTCTAGAAAACCTACATTTGTTCTTTGTATGCCCATTTTTACAACAATAGTTACAAGTAGGAGAATCATGCTTGGCTTTAGCTAACATGCTTGAAAATGATTTTGTTTGCTTGAAAAGCCTAACCCGGCTTTATCAAAGCTACAACGTTGCAAGCCAAGCAACTCATTCATTTTTAGACTACTCTCACTAAATTTGCAAAAAGATATCTTTAAAGAATTTAATTCATTTTTCAATGAATTATTTTCTTCATCTTTCTTAGCAACCTCAAGTTTGAGTAATTTGTTACTCATCTTGGTTTTGCCAAGTACATCTATAAGCTCATTATAAGACTCTAAAAGTTCATCAAATGAAGGTACCTCATTGTCGCTTTCATCTCCTTCATCTATGTCATCTTTTGCCATGAGACAGAGATTTGTTGCTTCTTCTTCTTCATCGGAGTCGCTATCACTCCATGGGGCTATAAACGCCTTCTTCTTCCCTTTGTCCTCATTCTTCTTCCTAGGACATTTATTAGCGTAATGACCTTTTTCTTGACAATTATAACAATTTACCTCATGTTTGGATTCTTGTTTGGTAGCACTAGAGGCCTTTGTCTTGTTATGTTTGTTGAAGAGCTTCTTGAACTTCCTAGTGAACAAGATCATCTCTTCATCATCATCATCATCATCTTCATCATCGGAGTGATCTTTTCTCCCATCCAATGCTATCCCATTTCTTTTGGATCTATCCTCCTCCTTTATTTCTCTCCTTGTTGCAACTTCAAGTTCATGAGTTACCAATGTGCCCCGGAGCTCATCAAGATCATAGGAAGCATTTTTCTCCTTTGTTTGACTCAATGATGGCGGTTCTCTTTGCGTCCCATTCCTTAGGCAATGCTCTTAGGGCTCTCCTCCATATTTGCTTTGGAGGGTACTTCTCTCCAAGTTGAGCAAGCTCGTTGATAATTAGGGTGAGCCTCTTAAACATAGAATCCACCTCTTCTCCAGACTCCATCTCATATGTCTCATATTTGAGTTGTAGGAGGTCTATCTTTGTCTCCGTTGGTTCCTTCATGACAAATTTGTAATTTGTCCCATATTTCCTTAGCGGTTGAGCACATGGAGATCCGGTTGTACTCCTTCATATCTAAAGCACAATGCAAAATATTAATAGCTTTAGCATTTTGAGATATTAAAACCATATCCGCTCTAGTGAAATCGTCCATATCTTTGGGAACAATAATTCCCCCAACTTCCTTTAAGGGAATATGTGGACATTTCACTATGATCTTCCAAAGGTCATAATCTACGGATTGGATGTATAGAGATATTCTATTTTTCCGATAGCCGTAATTATCACCCGTGAAGAGCGGAGGTCTATTTGTCGATTGACCTTGAGCAAACTCATTTGCTAGATTAGCCATATAAAAGATTTGATTTAAAAACAAAAATCAAATGGCTCTGATACCACTTGTTGGAATCGAAGGGGGGTGAATGCGATTCATTGGCTACTTTAGCTTTTTAAAATGAGTTTGCAAAATAAAAGAGTTTTGCGCTTGCGGAAGCCTTGAGTCAATCGATAAATAAAAAGAACAAAATAAATAAATGCGTAAAGAAATAAAGCGGTAAATGACCAGGATATTTGTTATAGAAGTTCGGCGATGAATCGCCTACGTCTCCTCTTCCCGGTTAGATAACCTCCAACCGAGGTTCCACTAGAATAAATGATCTTGGCCTTGAGGGCTCCAAGTTAGCCACAACCCAACTCTTCCCGAGTTTACAAATCTCTTCCCGAGCACACTACTCTTCCCGAGTACACCAAGCTCTTCCCGAGCACAATACTCTTCCCGAGTACACAAAGCTCTTCCCGAGCACAATACTCTTCCCGAGTACACAAAGCTCTTCCCGAGCACAATACTCTTCCCGAGTATACAAAGCTCTTCTCTTCCCAAGCACAATACTCTTCACGAGTACACAAAGCTCTTCCCGAGCTACCAACACTCTTCACGAGTCTTCTTGGCCTTAAGGGTTCCAAGATAGCCACAACACATGCACCAACTTTACTTGTTGGCGACTTTACAATTTTCCAACTTGCTTTGGTGTTGGAGGACCTTTACAATAAACCAAACCAAAAACACCTTCACGGTGCACTCACACGAAGACAACAAGACTCTATCAAATGAAAACAATTACAAGCTCCAATACAACAACAATGTATGGAGTTTGCAATGCTATAATAAATTTGAATTAGCAAAGCTTGTAGAAGTTTGTAGGCTTGTTTCTTGTCTTGAAAATGCTCCAAAGCATCAATATTTATTGTGTAGGAGGCCCCATAGGCTCCTACTAGCCGTTGCTACACAAAAGGCTGAAATCACTCCTGCATCGCCTCAACCATCGCCTCAAACGATCTCCATCGCCGCGACCCAACGGTCAGCAGATTACACGCATCGCCTCAGGCGATCGGTAGATCGCCTCAGGCGATCAAAGGCATAAATCAAGGTCGTAGCCTCAGCATGTCCAAAATCTTCATCGCCTCAAACGAAGTCCACATCGCCTCAGGCGTTTTCCCCTACGCGCGGTCCTGACCATCGCTTCAGTCAATGGCCGTGGCAAAGCCCCCATGGCTGCCATCGCCTGGGGCGATGATCACCATCGCCTGGGGCGATCCACGCCAGATTGTGCACACTTGATTTTCTTCAATTCAAACCACTTTTAATCACTTAATCTGCACACTAAGTACACACATTAGTATAACAAACACAAGTTTTGTTGATCATCAAAACTCAAAGATGTTAAATCGGGGATAAATTAACGCATTAAACACAACCATGTGTTTAAGGCTCAACAAATCTTATCTAAGTATGGGAAGATTGAGAGCAATCTTTACTAGGTTTAATAACAATATCCTCAAGAAGCAAATCAAGATAATGGATAAGAAGATTACACGATCCTTTTTCATTTTGAATTTGATTAATTAGTGTGCTTTGTACAACAGCTAGTATTAGAGGTGAGCAAAATTTCTGCTAAACCGAATTAACCGACTGAATCGAATTATTTTGGAAAATCGGTTTTGATTTTTAAAAAATCCGTTAATTCGGTTTGGTTTCGATTTTCACTTTAAAACTATCGTTAACCGAATTAACCAATTTTTAATATTTTTTTAATTTTTTATAAAAATTAATTATTCTTATTCTTTTAATTTTTTTTATTTTTTAAATCATTTAGCATATTTTTATTTTTTTTCGGTTAAGTTAAATCGATTTTTATAAAAAAATTCGATCGGTTCGGTTATCGTAAAAAGAATTCCGTTATTTCGATTTTTTGAAAATTCGGTTCGATAGATGACCGGATAGACCGAATGCACATCCCTAACTGATATACACATGACACAAGTGTGTGTGAGTTGCATGAATATTGAAACTCATTCTCAGAAGTATAAATAGGTGTATTCAACATTGCAATTCATTCCACCAATGCAATAGCAAAATATCATCTTTTCTCTCAATTATATTCCTCTCAATCCCCAATTCTTAGAAGATTAGCGATCTCAAATCCGCTCTATCTTTGATCCTATAATATCCCTTCACATCATACAATATTTTTATAAATTTATATATTTTTAGTAACTTTGGGCCCCTAAATTTCCTGAGCTTTTATTTTGTCACAACATGAAATTCTTGGCTTCGTTACTGGTCGACCACATATCTAATTGGAAAGTTGAAATGTATTTCAAACATTGTAGTATCTTACCATTTAAAATATTAGAGTTGTCAAATTTAAAAAATTAAAAATTTAAGGGAAAATTTCAGGTCGGTACCCTTTAGTGAACAATAATTCATCATAGTCTAGCAATAAAATATTAGTTCAACTAGGTCCATTCTTGGTTGAAATGACATCAATAACCCCATGCGGTCCACACGGTCTAACCAACTTTTAATTTAATTGCATCCTTACCCCTTGAAACTTGTTTTAAGATCAATATACATTTGTATATTATTCATTATCTTCTTCATCATATTATTTTAAAACAATAGAATTTTATGAACATGAGATCATCCAGTTTCTGTCATCTTGAGAAGAACTCAATAGCATACTTTTGCAAAGGACTCACGGTTCATATTTAGACCCTTCTAAACACAATTCAAAACCCTTATACGAAAACATGTTAAAAATAAATAACATGTTCATCATGCTTCCGTATTACAATAAAATTTTAACAAACTGATATATACCATTTTGACCGTAACGGCACGGGGTAAGGTATAACCAGATATAAAAAATGGTTAAAGAAATCTGGGAGATAGATGAGCATAGAGATGTCAAACGGAGCGGACGGTATGAGGCATGGCACAGGCACAGGCACGGCACGACGCGGATCGGCACGGCATGACCCGTTTTGCTACGGTGCCATGTCGTGCCAGTCACGGCCCGTGACATGGGCCGTGCTGGGCCAAGGGGTGCCAGCCCGTGGGCTGGCACCGGCACGGCACGACACGACACGACACGACACGACACGACACTGTAGAATAAATATTTTTTTGGAATTAATAGGCGATCGATCGCCAATTATGTGGCGATCGATCGCCAAGTGGCAGTAGTGCTCGGCGATCGATCGCCACATAATTGGAGATCGATCGCCGAGTAGCAGTAGGCTATACATGGGCTTGGCGATCGATCGCCGATTGCCAACGGTCAAAAAAATTACCGTTCAACTGTAATATTTTTAAAAAAAAACTTTTTTTTTCTTGTTGTTGTTGTATATAGGAGTGTGTTGATGAAACATTTTATCATCTCAATCTCTAAGCTCTATATACTTGAAACGCTATACTCTCAATTTGTTCACAAGAAGAAATAAGTTCGTCTTACGTTTGCCAATACAAGCACAAGCAACAAAGTCAATACTCCTCCTAGCAAATATTTGGTAACTTTTATATTTGTTGCATTAGATAATTGTATTATACATAATGATCGATTCATCTTATAATGTGAATTATGATGATGAAATCGATCAATTTCAAGAAAATGAAGAAAACACACCAAATATTCAATCATCAAGTAGAAGAACTTCAAAAAAATAAAAACTAGTAATGTGTGACAACTATTCGATGTAGAAATTGATGAGGGAAATGGATCAAGTGCAGTTTGTAAAAATTGTAAAAAAGATTATGCATATGCTTCTTTTGGTGGTACAGGTCATTTACTAAGACGCATAAACATGAAAGTGAACCAACTGATGGTAACCAAACTACTCTTTCATAATTCGGTACTGCTAGTAGTAGTTCAAGTTTAGGTATTTTCACTTATAATGTTGAAAGAGATAGGAGAGAATTAGCTAAATACATAGTATGGGCGGAGAAACCTTTTCAATGGGGGCAGATGCCAAATTAAGTAATTATATTCATTTAGGTTTGCAATCTCAACATAAAAGATTTTCAAGGAATACTATTAAATCGGATGCATTCACAATTTTTAATGAATATAAAACAAATTTTAATTACGTATTTAGGCAATATTTCTTCGAAAATAGCACTAACAAGTGATATTTGGACAACTTATCTTGGCAATGCATCATATCTCTGTGTTACAGGACATTTGATTGACGATAACTGGGTGTTACATAAAAAAAATTAGGTTTCACAAAAATTGATTGGCCTCATATGGGTGAAGTTATTTCTAATGCCATTATGCAAGTTACTAATGAATATAATATTAGTAATAAAATATTTTTTATTTCATTTGATAATGCGATTAATAATTCCGCTGCAATAACTATATTAAAAACTTATTTGAAACCAATTTTAAATGGTGATCTTTTTCATATTCGTTGTGCATGTCATATTTTAAATTTGTGTGTGCAAGATGGATTGAAACCACTTGAGCTTCATTTAGAAAAAATAAAGACTACTCTTAAATTTTTTAATGGTTCAGTTGCTAGAAAACAAAACTTTCAAAAGTTTATGCATTTCTCATGGTATGAATTATAAAGATTTTCCTTATGATGTTCCTAATAGGTGGAATTCCACATATTTAATGTTGCAAGCATGTTTACCTTATAGAAATGTGATCACTTTATTTTTTAATTAAAGGATGGCTGAACATTTTCATATTGAAGAAACTGATTGGGAAATTGCTTCTAATATTTGTAATTTTTTAGAACCTTTTTATGATGCTACCAATTTATTTTTGGGTTGTTATTATCCAACTTCTTCAATATTTTTGAATAAAATTTATGAAATTAGTGAATGTTTTGCATTACATAGATCTGATCCGTTTTTTACAGGTATTGTTGAACCAATTGAATATAAAGTTAAAAAATATTGGAAAATTATTCCTATGTTGAATTGCTTGGCATCAATTCTGGATCCTAGATTAAAATTATATAGTGTAGAATTATAATAGAATCTTATTACACCAACATGGCTTATGAAAATGTTAATATTAATCAAGAGAAAGAGCGCATTAATAAATGTTTGTTTGCTTTGTTTTCTTTATATGATTCGTTATATAATTCTAGCTCAATTCCAGTAAGAGAAAGTGGTAGTAGTGGTGCTAGTAGTAGTAAGGGTTCTGTGCAGACAATGTTAAGAAGAAGACATGACACTACTTCCGCTTTCTCTAGTTCTAGTTCTAATACATCTTCATTTACTGAGCTTCAGTTATATCTAAACCAAGTCATAAATTTCAGTGAACAAGAATTAGAAACTTTTGATGTTTTGGCATGGTGGAAAGATAATGCTAGACTTTGGCCAGCACTTTCCATATGGCACATGATCAACTAACTCCTCTGATATCCACAGTGCCATCGGAGTCTTGCTTTAGTGCAGGTGGAAGAGTCATTGATGAAAAAAGAAGTAGAACGAAACCAAACACTGTGGAGATGTGTATTCTTTTAAAGGATTGGTTGGATGCTGATAGCCGCTTACAAGGTTTGGGAGGACATGATATTTCTTCGGATGAAAATGAAGCAAACTAGAATATTTTTTTAAACTCTTTTGTAATTTATGATTTTGTTTTGTTCAATGTGATTTGTAGTTTTTCAATTCGTAGTCAATAAATTTTTATTTTGCAAGTATATTGTGTCAATCTATAATTGACAATATTATTATATTTATATAATTAAAAGTAAACAAAAAAAATTTTAAAAAAAGGAAAAAAATTAAAAAATATGATTTGGGCCATGCCAGCACGGCACAGCCCGAGGCACGGTCCTTAGGCCACGGGCCTATGGGCCGTGCCGAGCCTGGCCAAAAAGAAGACGGGTCGTGCCACGCACGACCCGTCTATGTTGCGGGCCTTGCCGGGTGGCAAGAAATTGCTGGCCGTGCGGGGTAGACTACTTACTTATTGCAAAAAAAGAAAGAAAATAATACTAAGCTATGAAAGTTGATAAGATTGCAGCTTGTAGACTACTTATTTATTTGTGAGAAAACTATGGAGAATTTCTGATGTCCTTAGCGTCCTCAATCCCTGCCCTTATATAGGCATAAATTCGGACTTCAAATGCGGATTCCAAACTTTTGTTGAATGTTAAATGCGCCCGTGATTGCACCTTTATTTCGTGGTTTGTCATCTTTTGTCTGAGTGTGCCAACTTTTCTTGTGAGTGGTCCATTATTTTGTCTGAGTGCGTTTAATGGTCCACGCATTTTTCCTTTGTCGGGGAATCTTTACATTATTGATTTTTGTGGTCCTCGAGCTTTAGGAAAACATGCCATCTTGCCAGCAGGTCTCTTGTCTTTTCCTGCTTCTTGTTGATCAGGCTTGGGCCGGAACCCTTTCCCAAACTCTGGCTCTTTCTGTTTTGGGCATGCCTGGCAAATCCGATCTTTCCATCGGCCGATGTGTGCCATGTTGCATGACTTCCGAAAAGTTTCTTTACTAATCGGAATCTTGTTTTCCCAAAGAATTCTTCTCTTTGTTTCGAATAGTTCTTCAGCAAATCCTTTAGTAATTCTTGTCACGGAATTCAGAAAGAATGTTTCATTGGCTGAATTTTGGAAGAACTTGAATGGAAATTTAGCTTTGTCCAACTCGGTTAGACAAGCCCAAAGTCCCATGCTCGTCTACTTGAAGCTTCGTTTTCTGTTATTGCTCCAACTAATATTGGTGCATCCTCTGGTAACGCGGTCTTGATATTTTTCAAGGCGTTAATGTCTAGTCGTCTGAGCTTGATGAAATGAAAAGCTTCCATAAAGCCTTTCTTTGCTGGTTCAGGAGCTGCACTAATAAAATATAACTCCAGTACTTTTTCTGGTCAAATGTAGGTTATTCGACCATGGCTCGTGGACATCTTCTCTAATCAATTTGGATAGTTTGGAAATTTCAGAGAAAGCTGGTGCAACAGTATAAACCGAAGCAAGAGCTCCGAAATTATACCATTCATGTACATTTTTTTGGATGGCTGCCTGGTTTCATCCAAACCCTTGGGTATTTTCCGAAGATATCAACAATTATTTTTTTATGGATTGATACCCCGTCGGGTTATCAGTTTCTGCCAAGTGCACTGGTAATCCTGCATAGGAGAAGAAACTAAATCCTCGTTAATTTGAACCCTAGAAGTGCCTGTATGTGGCCTAAGGTTCAACTCTCCATCTTTTACCCCAGAGGTGCTGGGTTGACTTGAAGGTTCAGATTGTGATGACACCTGACCCTCAACATTTGCTACAACTTGTACATCCTCAATGAATGCATCATCTGTAGCACCTGTGACATATGTGAATCCCTTGCCTCTAGGGTTAGATGAGCCCTTTCTTTAAACACTCATTTTTGCACCGTTGGAGATGCAACACTGAGGATAAGTCCCTTCAAGACTTCGAATAAGAGTTTTTGGGCCTGAAGGCAAACTCATGTATGACCAAAAACTAGGTCCCGATCTGCCTATTGTAGTCGTCCTGTGGCCTCAGCATTGAGACAAAAATCCCAAAATATCGTTCAAGGATCTCCAGTTTTTCCAAGGGATGCCTAACTCGTTTGAGGATATCACTAGCAATGTGTCCCTCCATCTCGTGTCATGAAATCTGCAAGAACATTTTTATCAGATTTCACAATGACAATATCATAATCATAATATTAACATTCAGCTTGCCATCTTAAAAGTCTAGCATTTTCTGGTTTTGATTCAATTTTATTTCTCAGAAAAGACTTAACACTAGTATTATCTATTTTCAAGATAAATTTCTTTGCAAGTAAAACTAGTGGCCATTTTTAAAAGCCTTTCGAACTACAAAGAACTCATTCTCGTTGATGTGCCATCTGATAACTCCACTGCTGTCAAATAGACAGCTGTAATATTTGCATGACACTTCTCCATTTGGTGTGGTCTTCATAAGAACTGCAGCCCACCAATGATCACTGATATCTGTGTGTAATACCAGTTCATCCTCGTCGTTTGGAATTGCAAGCTTTGGTAGTTGCCTGCAAACTTCTTTATGCTCTTTGACAGCTTGTCTGTGATCTTTATTCCACTCGAACTTAACATCTTTTTTGAGTAGTGAACTGAACACCTTCATGTGGCTTGCTAGGTTGTTGATGAACACCACAGTAAAATTAACAACTCCTAGAAAACTCTGAAGTTGCTTTAAATCATTGAGGTCATCCGGATATCATTGCACTTTCTCAACAATATGATTCTGCAAGATGATTCCAGATTCATCGATCTCAATTATAAGGAACTCGATCTGTCTTGTGACAATCAATGTCTTCTTTTCGGAGAGCGCTCATACTTCCTTGTAACAAACATCTGAAAAAATTTCCAAATGTTTAAGATGCTTTTTTATGTTTCTTGACGCAATGACGATGCCGTCAATATATACGAACATGAAGCTGATGTAATCATTGAAAAGATTATACATCTTCCTTGATATATCTGGGGAGCATTTGTCAATCCCAATGGTATAACATTCCAGATATAGTGTCCTTGTGATGTGGAGAATGCTGTGAACTTTCAGCTAGCTTCCTCCATCTTAATCTGGTAGAATCCAGATTTGCAATCGAACTTAGAAAACACATTGGCATTCTTGATGCTATTTACCAAATGTGCTCTGCTTGGGATAAAATATCCATCAAACTCCAAGATTTCGTTGATCCCTTTATAGTCGATCACCAATCTTGGCTTTCCTCATTTAGTTTCTCCATGATTCTGAACAAGAAATCCCGGACTGCTATATGGAGAAACACCCGCTGAGATTAACTTAAGGTCAAGATGTTCCTTAAGTATTATCTGCATGTCCATCCGGTCCTTCATATTCATGGGGATTGGTTTGAATCTGACGAACTCATTTTATTTTCCGGCTTTCACCTTCAAAGTAGCTTTGAGCTCATTCTTGTTCCACCATGCCAGGGGATCCTTGTTTTAGTTCATCTGAACCTTCATTTTCACATCCTCTAGAGTAATTTGCTCTTCGAGAATAGTTTTAGGTTGTGGAACTTCATCTTGTAATGCCTTCTTCAGTAACAAAACAGGGTTTCTGGAGTAACTTCTTCCTCATCCTGTTCTCTGAAAGACATAATATTAACCCAGTCAAAAATTTGGGAATCCTTTTTACTGAGACCTTGTTGTTGAAACTGAAGGATTGCTTCACCAAATATCCGCTGATCCTTCATCTTTGGATGTCGAAGTTTTCATTCATCACTCTAGAGGATATCACTAAAGTTAGTCCCCGGCAACGGGGCCAAAAACTTGATCTCGGTTTATTTAAAAAATAAAATATCAAAGCAGCGCGATTATACTGCAAGTGCACGGTGTCAAGTTTTAGTATAGATATGAAGAATACGGATTGTCGAACCCATAGGGACTAACAAACAAGTACCATTTTAAACAATATTTAACCTACGATAATGAATTTAATAAAATACTATTTAATTAAATTAACTATTAATCCATCCAAGTTAATAAAAGTAAACGAGAAAATTCTACTAGAAAAGATTATCAAGACGTCGACTCACAAATACAATCCCTACAATTCTTGATTGAATATCTAAATATTTCTAAGGTGACGAGTTCTCCTAATTAATCTAGTATAATCTTGTTGAGCCTTAAACGCATGGTTGTGTTTAATGCTTTAATTTATCTCCGGATTATTTTGAGTTTTGATGATCAACAAAACTTGTGTTTGTTATACTAATGTGTGTACTTAGTGTGCAGATTAATTGATTAAAAAGTGGATTAAATGAAGAAAATCGAATGTGCAAAATGTGGACTGGATCGGCGATGGTGACCCTCGCCCCAGGCGATGGCAGCCAGGAGCATCATCGCCACGCACATCGACTGGAGCGACGTCGAGGCTCGCGCGCAGGGGGGAGTTCGTCTGAGGTGATGTGTTGTGGCTAACTTGGAGCCCTCAAGGCCAAGATCTTTTAAGTTCTAGTGGAACCTCGGTTGGAGGTTATCTAACCGGGAAGAGGAGACGTAGGCGATTCATCGCCAAACTTCTATAACAATATCCTTGTCATTTACCGCTTTATTTCTTTACGCATTCATTTATTTATTTACGTCTTCATTTCTTTTATTTATCGATTGACTTAAGCCTTCCGCAAGCGCAAACTCTTTTATTTTGCAAACTCATTTTAAAAAGCTAAAGTAGCCAATAAATCTCATTCTCTTCGATTCCAACAAGTGGTATCAGAGCCATTTGATTTTTGTTTTTAAATCAAACTCTTTTATGGCTAATCTAGCAAATGAGTTTACTCAAGGTCAATCGACAAATAGACCTCCGCTCTTCAAGGGTGATAACTACGGGTATTGGAAAACTAGAATTTCTCTATACATCCAATCCGTAGATTATGACCTATGGAAGATCATTGTGAAAGGTCCACACATTCCTTTAAAGGAAGTTGGGGGAATAAGTATCCCTAAAGAAATGAACGATTTCACAAGAGCGGATATGATATTAATTTCACAAAATGCTAAAGCTATTAATATTTTGCATTGTGCTTTAGATATGAAGGAGTAGTAGCAAGCAACTGAGAGGAATCTCGGATTTGGACATCAATTGGTATGAAAATTCGATGTTTATGTTCGAATTTATTTTTCTGTTTTCGATTTTAATTTCTGTTTTTAAGGTTATGGTTAGGCTAGTTGGATTTAATTAAAGTTTATTGGGTTAATTTTTAGTCTAGAACATCAATTTTCAAGAGTTGGAATTCGAATGGTATTCTGTTGTTTTCAAAAATGGCTACTGGACTTGTTATTTTGAAGAAGATGATATGGTAATTTTAGTTCAAAAATTTCTACTGGAAATTAAGATCGAAAATTGTTATTGGATTTTTGAAGAATTGAGATGGTGATTTGTTCGAAAATGTATGTTGGATTTTGAGGGATTTCGAAAATGTTGATGGATTATTCGAAGATGATATGGTAATTTTCGGAAATGGAATTCTGTTCGAAGATGGTGAAATTTTTCGAAAAACAAATTGATGTTCATTCCTTAAGCATGTTGAATAACATAGGTTAGGATTGTGTTAGGATATTATAGAACCAAGTTAAATGAATATGGTTTTTGATAATGTTGAAATGGGTAATAGGAAATCCTTGATATCTTGGAGATTTTGGGAAGGTTTGTAGCTTGAAAGTTGATAGGAAGCTTTGAGGTACGTAAAGGAGGTTGCATTTTCACAAATTACTTTGAGTATTTTACGTTATTTATTTTTGAAATATTTTGAATAGTAAGCATGCAAGAATTGTTTTTGAAATATGATTTTTGATAAAAAATGTATTTTGTTGAAAAATAGAATTTTGAGTAACATTTTATTGTGTGTGAAAAACTATTTTGAAAGGCCATGTTTGTCTTGATTCGGTGAATACGATTTGAGGTTTGTGAACTGTGGATATTTTCGTTTCGTTGTGTCTCGCATTGCGACGAGGATAAAAACGCGCATACTTTCGGCTCGTTGGCGACGAGAATAAAGAAACGTTTCGTTTTGCCCGAAGACAGAGGGGGTATAATATCTGTCGATACCCTTCCAGCGGGTATAGTCTGGAATGATATCATTGCGTCACATCCGTATTTGAGTATGCATTTGTTTCATTACAGCATGGCTATGGCTAATGGTTAATTCTATATGGCTAAGACATTATATGATTATGATATTGTTATTCGTTTCTGTTACGTTTCGTTGGTTATCTGTGTGCAGTTATTTTCCGTTATGATTCCGTTTTGTGAAACTTTGATTCCGTTAACTGCTCGGATTAAACCATATATGTGTGAAAGTTATTTTGATATGAAATCGTATTATTTTTCGTCACATTATGAAAAATGATGTTTTTTGACATTTTATCAAATGTTTATTATGCTTACTATAAAAATGCTGCAACTTATCTTTACCTGTAATGTGACATATTACAGATGGAGTTGAAGACTTAGATGATGCGGAGGATATTTAGATATGAAATGCAAGTTTAATTATGTTGAGAATTTAAGTTATGTTTGAGGACATGAATTATTTTATTATGTTTTTAGTTTGATTTTGGTATTTAAGACTGATTTTGGTTTATTTGGAATTTTAATGGTTTTGTTATTGTGGTTGTAATGATCTAGTATATCACAGGGCACAATTTTAAGAGGAGACTCTGCCCAAATTTTTCTAAGATAAAAGTCACGGGTAAAAAGTTATTAAGTCAAATATCCGATAAGAATAAAAACGTTTCCGCTAAACATAAATTCAAAGTGATAACAAAGTTTTTGAATTGAGTGAAGCCTTGTGTTCAAGTAATTGAACACGGCGGGCGACCCGTCTGGGCGGGCCGTCACACAAATGTCCTAGGAAGAAGAATGAAGACAAAGGCAAGAAGAAGGCCCTAATAGCCACATGGAGTGATAGTGACTCCGATGAAGAAGAAACAAATCTTTGTCTCATGGCCAAAGATGACATAGATGAAGGAGATGAAAGCGACGATGAGGTACGTTCTTTTGATGAATTACTAGATTCTTATCATGAGCTTCTAGATGTTCTTGGCAAAACCAAGATGAGTAACAAATTACTCAAACTTGAGGTAACCAAGAAAGATGAAGAAAATAATTTATTGAAAAATGAATTAAATTCCTTGAAGATATCTTTTTTGCAAATTTAGTGAGAGTAGTCTAAAGATGAATGAGTTGCTTGGCTTGCAACGTTGTAGCTTTGATAAAGCTGGACTAGGCTTTTCAAGCAAAACTAAAACATTTTCAAGCTTGTTAGCTAAAGCCAAGCATAATTCTCCTACTTGTAATTATTGTTGCAAAGATGGTCATTCTAAAAATAAATGTAGGTTTGCTAGAATCCAATACCAACCTAACAAGAGGTGGAAATGGATTCCAAAGGTGCCAATGAAAGTCAACCCTCAAGGACCCAAAAATCAAATGGGTACCAAAGATCCTCCTATTGTAAATTTGTTTTGTAGGGACAACAATGGAATGGAGGATGAAGGCACAAGCAACTCAAAGGAGGAGATTATTTCATTCACCTCAATAGAGGAAGCACGAGGAATAGGACCAATGACAAGAACGCACTCTTGTCATCGAAGGTAAAATTTATTTTATACATTTTAAAAGAGCAATTCAAAATTTATTTGGCACAAATTAATTGTGACCAATAAATATGAAGCACAATATTCATTGGTAGTAAAATGCATTACCCCTTAGCATATGCACATATGAATTGTTTTAATGCATGATATATGCTTGTCCTTTTATAGTAAGAATGTTGATATTCAAATTTGAATATGCAATGTGGAAATGTGCAATTATGTGATTAACAATTTTATCTAATGATGCATTGAGAATTATAATGTTTATTGGGCATAAGTGCATGAACTCATGGTAGAACATATGCACACTTTGCAACATTTAGAATTTATTGTTGATTGCCTTAAACGCATGTTTGTTGTTCCTCTAAATGATTTAATCTTATGCTTGTTATGTCTATTACATGCTTGATGAGGAACATTGGTAAAATTGTAATGTGTCAACATATATTTATGCTATGTTTATTTAAATTTTGTGCTTTTTGATTATCACAAAAGGGGGAGAATTTTGTGATAAACTTGAAGCTTAATACATGCATAGTTTAAGGGGGAGAGCTTGTGTATGCATGGTTTGAGGGGGAGAGTTGTTTGATTTATGCTTTACTTGGTAATCTTGTATGTGCTATGCAATTGTTAAGGGGGAGTCATGTTTACTCACATTTCATGCATATTACATATTCAAGTTTATCAAGTTTTGTGATCATCAAAAAGGGGGAGATTGTTGAGCCTTAAACACATAGTTGTGTTTAATGCTTTAATTTATCTCCGGATTATTTTGAGTTTTGATGATCAACAAGACTTGTGTTTGTTATACTAATGTTTGTACTTAGTGTGCAGATTAATTGATTAAAAAGTGAATTAAATGAAGAAAATCAAATGTGCAAAATGTGGACTGGATCGCCCCAGGCGATGGTGACCATCGCCCCAGGCGATGGCAGCCAGGAGCATCATTGCCATGCACATCGACTGGAGCGACGCCGAGGCTCGCGCGCAGGGGGAGTTCGCCCGAGGCGATGCGTTGATCGCCTGAGGCGATGGTTTGATCGCCTGAGGCGATGTCTGCTTCGTTTGAGGCGATGGAATATTTTGGGCTGCTGAGGCTAAGGCTTTAATTTGTGGGTCTGATCGCCTGAGGCGATCCAGGCATCGCCTGAGGCGATCCAGGATTTGTACTGACCGTTGGGGCGCGGCGATGGTGATCGCCTGAGGCGATGGCTGAGGATCGAGGAGTGATTTCAGCCTTTTGTGTAGCAACGGCTAGTAGGAGCCTATGGGGCCTCCTACACTATAAATATTGATGCTTTGGAGCATTTTGAAGACAAGAAACAAGCCTACAAACTTCTACAAAGCTTTGCTAAGTCAAAATTCAAATAACATTGCAATCTCCATACATTGTTGTTGTATTGGAGTTTGTAATTCATTCTTTTTGTTAGAGTCTTGTTGTCTTCGTGTTGGTACACCGTGAAGGTGTTTGTTGAGTTGTTGTAAGGTCCTCCAACACCAAAGCAAGTTGGAAATTGTAAAGTCATCAACAAGTATAGTTGGTGCATGTGTTGTGGCTATCCTTGGAGTCCTTAAGGCCAAGAAGACTCGTGAGGAGTGTTGGTAGCTCGTGAAGAGCTTTGTGCACTCGTGAAGAGTGTTGTACTCGGGAAGAGCTTTGTGTACTCGGGAAGAGTGTGTTGTGGCTAACTTGGAGCCCTCAAGGCCAAGATCTTTTTCTTTCTAATGGAACCTCGGTTGGAGGTTATCTAAACGGGAAGAGGAGACGTAGGTGATTCATCGCCGAACTTCTATAACAAATATCCTTGTCATTTACCGCTTTATTTCTTTACGCATTCATTTATTTATTTACGTCTTCATTTCTTTTATTTATCGATTGACTTAAGCCTTCCGCAAGCGCAAACTCTTTTATTTTGCAAACTCATTTTAAAAAGCTAAAGTAGCCAAGGAATCTCATTCACCCCCCTCTTCGATTCCAACAACTCTCTCGAGATATATTAAACCTAATATTAAATTGCAGTAAGTCATTCTCGTGTACTTATTTAACAACTCAATATTGAATTAAGATCCATAAAAACTACTAGCTTTCGATTACTAGATATCTATAGCTATCACACTTGTATTTGACTTCATCTCTGGATCTCAGTCTGAAATTCACGATATGAGTTATTCATTCCGTATCATAAAATCATCTCTTGATCTCAATTACGATACTAACATCATTCAAGGTGATCAATTCTTTAAAAGCATTAAAAATCATAAAATATACACAAAGAATTATAAGGATTCAATCATCAAATCATAGGTTCAAAACAAAAGGTTCACCTAGCCTCGATAAATAAATTTAGTTCATACTCATAAATAAATACCAACACTCAAATTTGTCTTGCAATAATCCAAGCATGATATAATCAAAACAAAACAAAACTAAAGTTTAAAAGTAAGAATAAACTCACAGCGTCGACTCCGGTTGTAGATCCTTGCTTCTTCTCTTGCTTCCTTCTCGATCGTCTCTTTAATCGCCTTGTTGGAGTTGTTCCAAAATCATAGGGTGATAGGTTTGAGGTTGGATGGATGAAGAAAGGGGTGTGTGGTATGGAACCCTATGCGGTTGGGGTGTGTAGCCTGCAAAAAGGGTACGAGGATAGACAAAATGCCTTTAATGATTCCTAAGGCATATTAGGATGTGTTAGAGTATAGCGGGATACTCTTATAGGAGATCACCTACGTAAGTGCGAAGTGTGTCCGCTTCAAATAATGGAAAGCCTTATGAAACCAAGCGTGGTCCATGACCGAAACAGACACAACCGTAAGAACCCAATACGAATGTTAGAGTTGTTATGATGTGTGTTCAATTGTCTAGGTTTACATCAACGACTAAATAGTTCAAGACTATAAGTTCAATATTAAGTCAAGTAAAACCGAATGAATACTACTACGGAAGGTTCAAGGCCGTAAGCTACCTCTCCAGATATCATAACATTTCGTTGAAGCATCATGCATTAATTTAATTCATGTGGGGAATTGTTAAAAAAATGGTGCGTAATTGAATTACAATTAAGCATCGGAGACCAAACGAATCCGTATGTCGGACTCTTATGAAAAATATGTTTAAAAAATTCTGCTTGTCCATGCAGAAAAATGAAATATAAAGGGCACGATCGACTGAGCCATTTGGCAGATCGATCGCGCCCTGTGTGGAATCAGCAGATAAGTGCGTCTCCTCACGTTTCAATGCATTTTTTCATGATTTGGTACATCCAAATGGTGTCCTTTGGAGGCACACTTTGATTTAGTATAAATATAACAATCATTTGTTGGATTAGACACATTTTTCGAGTTTAACAAGAGTTAGAAAGATCAAAAGTTGAAACAATTTGTTCATCTTTTCCATTATTCATATTGAGTGCTTTCAAACTTTTGTGGTTTGAAGGTTTGTGAATTGAAAAAGCTTCTTTCACAAATCGTAAGTCTTGTATCTTGATAGACAAATTGTCAAAGCAAACCGTTAGCACCAAGGCGGGGCAATATTGTCTTAAGGACAGAGATTACAAAACAAAAATCTTGAACAACATTAAGATAGTCATTGCAAATTTTAAAAATATAAAAAAAAAATTTAGATATCGAAATTATATAGTATTTGATTTCAAAAAAAATGGATTTTGAAACCCTTAAATATTTATTTGGATTTTGTGAAATTCATAATAGCTAACTTAAGGAGTTCTAAGTTTGAATATGTACGAGGATGATGGAACGTGGTGATAAATCTTCGATAAAAATGTCAAACCAATTCAACAGAATGCAAAGTGTTACAATTCATGAAATTGAGGATGCAAATTGTGTTTTTTTAAATGATGGTTGTAAAGTGAAATTTAGACCAAATTCTATACGATGACTTTTGTAATTTTTCAAAATTTAATAAGGATATCAAATCGTAATGAGATCTGGGAACACGAAATCAAAGCTAAAAAATAAAAACAATTGTAATTTTTTAATCAAATATATAAATTAGCAAACTATAGTGGATGATTTGGATCGTTTATTGCGTGCAAGAAGAGAAAAGAGTTATTTTTTTAATCAAATGTTTATACTATTCTATATTATAATGTGTGAGTATTTTAGGAGATGTTATTTGCTACCCAATGGGGTAGTCCCATCCATTGGAGGGTATATTCCCATCCACATTGGATATACCCATCCAATGTGGATGGGAATATACCCATCCAATGGATGGGACTACCCCATGGGACACCACCCCATGGGGTAGCCAAGAATAATTTGTATTTTAGAATAATCATTTTGGTATGATAATTATGAAATTTCAAAAATATCATTTATTTGCTTTAGTAATAACCACGAGACAATGAGATAAGAGATAATATCAGAAAATCACATATTAACTTCCCAATTTTTCACTGGTTTTTTTCCCTCCGAAAATATGTGTGACAGTTTTTTCTCTTCTCCATAAAATATCATATTTAAATAAGATATTTCAAATATAAAAATTTAGTATACATATACAATAAAATTTAAAATTTCATCAAATACGCAACGCATGTGCATTGGCCACTAATATAAAATAATTAGCAAACTCTAGTGGATGGTTTGGACCGGTTTTTGCGAGCAAGAAGAAGAGAGTTATTTTTTAATCAAATATCTTACTATCTTATAAAATGCGATGGTGTTAAAACAACTAACTTGGTGAAGTTTTTTTTAAAACCCAAAATTGCACTTCAAACTCCCTTCTTTTTCATGTTTGTGTTCAACTTTTTAAAATTTCAAATTTACTCCATCATCTCAATTTTTAAGGTTTTCACATTCATTCTAATAAAGATGTCAATATGTTAAATGATCGCAAAAACCTTATTAATTTATATAACAAAATAACATCAAAAATACATTAAAGAGTATTAAACTATAAAATCAAGTCAAAAAAAAAATATTACATCCCAAAAACCTAAATTAAAAAATTAATTTACAATTAGCATATGAATCTAAAAAAATATTATATATACAATGTAATGGAGGACTAGTATAAAATAATTAGGAAAACTCGCGTGCAAGAAAGAAGAGAGTTGCGACAATCGTGAATGGGTAAAAAATATTATATATGCAGTGTAATGGAGAACTAGTATAAAATAATTAGCAAATTCGCGTGCAAGAAAGAAGAGAGTTGCGACAATCGTGAATGGGTCAAAGGTTGATTTTGTCGATTAACAGCTTTTCAATCCTAAAATCGGGTCAACCACACCCAAGTTTCACTTCTACCAAGAAAATAATGCCTCTAAGAACCATCGCTGCCGCCGCCACCGCGCCGACTACGGCACCGAGAAAGCTGCCAATACTTCTTTTTGATGTCATGGACACCATTGTCCGCGACCCTTTCTACCATGACGTTCCCGCCTTCTTCGGGTATGTTTAAATAAATCCACTATTTTTCTGTACTTCTCATAGTGATTGATGGGTTGGCTTTAAGGGACGGATGAGTAATATTAATTTTTTTGGTAATGTTATCCTTGCTGTGCCAAGTGAAGTGTGTGATTATTCCTGGTTTTCAGCTAAAGAATTTTTGCTGCTGTCTTTTTCTTGGCTTAGTAAATAGAGCAGTATATGTTCCACGATTTTACTTTGGCACTCGTTGATATGTATGTATAATATCTTAAGCTCGGTTACATGGTTCGATATATAGGAAAGCTTTCAAGATTTGGCTACTGTTTAGTTCATCAATTAAAAATTATTGAAAATTCACCGTGATGTTTTTCTCTTGCCTGTTGAAGTGATTGTCGTTCCATCTGGTTGTGCCCCTTTTTGAACTTAATAATGGAGCCTGAGTTTATGAGGGAGAAAATCTTTATTTTTGAATTTTTTCAGTATCTGTTGATAGCTTCTTGACAACTTTGAAAATTGCTCTAAGCCATGTCCAAACATGTATCTTATCATAGTGGATTTTCATTTGCTTTGTTCCATTGGCTATTTGGAGTATTTGTTCAGAATGTCTATGAAGGAACTTCTAGAGTGCAAGCATCCTACTGCTGGATTGATTTTGAAAAGGGTCTTATTGCTCTAAGCCATGTCCAAATATGTATCTTATCATAGTGGATTTTCATTTGCTTTGTTCTATTGGCTATTGGGAGTATTTGTTCAGAATGTCTATGAAGGAACTTCTAGAGTGCAAGCATCCGACTGCCTGGATTGATTTTGAAAAGGGTCTTATTGATGAGGTACACTTCAAACTACTTGATTTTAAGTTGATTGGAATTATCACTATCGCGCATGCTGGGTAGAACTTATCTATCCATCAAAGCATGCTTTCTTGGAAAAGAGGCTTTCAAAACTTCTAAGTTGTGGTGTTAGATATTTTTACGTGCTCCATTTTGGTTTCTAATGGAGGATAGGTTAGGCAGCAAGATGTGCAGTGATTCACAATTTTCCAGTTCTCTTGTTGTTTTAAATTGGATTTGTATATTATATCTCCTCTTCAAAGATTGATGTGAAGGATGTCCATTGTATGTTTAATATTCATTAATAAATTTGGTTTCTTGTAGAAAAATAAACTAAATGGGGTCCTCTAGGTTTTTGTATAGTTATCTCTGAATTGCGTCTTTGTAATTGATGTTCTCCCATAGTTGAATTTTGTTTTCTCTTGGTTCTTTTCTGCTTACTAGTATCCTTAATATCCATAATTTCCTGCACTTCTCAATCTTTTCAATGTATAAGCTGTTTCCGTAAATTTGTTACTTTTCTAGGTCCAGCTCAGTGAGGACTGAATTCTTTCAAAATCTTTTAACAGATAGATACTACAAACTGGATCAAGATTGTAAGAGCCCACCGATTCCAATGCAAAACTTTACAGTTATGATATAATCAAAGTAACAATAAAAGGTTTAAAACAAATTAGGAAAATAATTATTGCGTGAAGTAAAATAAAATTATTGATTTTATTTTAGTACAATGCTATGCAAACATTAAGAGATCATATTTTCAATTCTCCTCTAATCTATAGTTTTGGAAAAAATATTATTCATTATTGGTTCAACTTGAATATTCATGACCAAGTTGGAACTTTAGAAATACCGATGCCGTGCTTGTTGATGCATTGATCAATCACTAATTTGATAATCTAATAGGAAATCATATTGAGTCAAAAAGTTGTTTTTGTAAACCTTCCATGGAAAATTTAATGTGCATGAATTTAGGGATTGGAAATGTGCGCCATTTTTTAAGTCACTTAATTTTTTAAAATCTATATATGTTCAATAAATGCGTAAACTGAATTCATTCAAAATTGAATTTTATACTTTTTGACCTTGATTCATGAATTTGGTAGGACCTTACAATCCCCTGACATGAGACTATGACCTCAAGTGATACTACCTTGGATGTTGATCTAGACCACCTTGCTTGGGCCTGTTCCTGTTTACATAGAATGAAAGGTCTTACAACAGCTTATGTTCACTATGACAAAGTGATAATGTCGTCTCCACGCCATTATATTCCCATGAGTGTGACGTACAGCCTATTTGAGAAGCCTTGTTTCTCTTTTTTTCTCCTCTTCAATTCTTTTCAATTGTCACATTAAGAAATTTCTGACATCTGAAGAATCAGTAATGATTTCCGTCCTTTCACTTTCATTTTGTGCTAAACTTTTCCAAGAATTTGATTTGCCAATCACGCAGCCTTGAGATTCTCGGACATAGGGATAATACAGTCCTCAAGAAAATCTTCCTTTGTAGCCCTAGTTCTTATCTGCATTAAGCAGTTCTAAACTGTAATACGATTTTGTTGTTACGTTTAGAGGTTCTTAGAGGAAAATAAAAGTATGTTAACTTGATTAAATTTGTGTAAAGATAGTGTTTATCTATTTTAGTTGGTTGCACTGGGGCAGTCATTTCACTAAAATTATGGCTTGGGCTCCAACCCCTTCCCGTTGGCTGTCAATCTATTTTGTGGTTGTTATGAGAAGATTCACTTCTGTAAATTGCATCTCTTGAGTTAAAAATTAAAGTGGACACTAATACATATTCGTGCAGTAATGAACCCATAATGCACCTCTATATATAAATTAATTTCATAGTACTACTTTCTTTTCAGATGGAGATGATTCAGATATTTTTTAAAGATAGAAGGTCTGTTAATTTGGAAGGTTAGCAACACTTCCCTTTAAATTGAGATGACCTGTGTTTATTTAGTATCAATGAACGTAGTTCGAACCTAGGGATATTGTGCTATCAGAAGCTTTCACTAAATCACTTGTTACAACTTATGAATATAGATTGCCACTCTACTGTAATTATGTGTATCCCGTGCCCTGTTATAGTAATGAAGTGTCGACAATAATGACAATCAGAATCACTCTAATCACTATGACTTACCATGAATGTGTATTAATTCAAAAAAACTCCTTAATCAACAGTCAATGGATGGGCTAAGTCTCTAACTTTTGGACGATTCTGCTCAGCAATAGATTTGCGACTTAGAGGGACTTGTCTTAGAATGCTTATTGATTTCAGATTGCTTGAAAACCTTTGATTGCACGTATTATTCTCTTTTTCAACCCTAAAAACTTTCGGCTATTTATCAGTGTGGATCTGAGAAATATTTGATTGAATTTCTCACAGATTATCCTCTTTCGATACACATCATCTTCGGATCTTCAGAAATTTCCTTGTTGATTTCTTCAGACTATTTCAAAGCTGATCTACAGTCTTCTTCTCTGATCTGGAAACCATATTACAAGGAAATTAATATTGATTGCAGCTCAAACATTTGCATTCACCAAACTTTTACGGTTTTACAAAAGTTCTACCTTGACATTATGTTTGAGTATTGTGTTTCATTCTTCAATTTGCTATGGCACGAGTAATGTTGTTTTTCCTGGAATTTTAATCTTTTTAGATGCATCAATGTTTGCTTTAACACATTGTTTTGTCGTACTATTTTCGTTCCTTTGACACTATTATGGACATAATTGCGTCCTTGTAGGCCTCAAAAGCTGTATGAGACAAGGGTATTCCTATATTGAAGGAGTTGAAGAATTACTTGACGATCTAAAGAAAAATGGATTTGAAATGCACGCTTTCACTAATTATCCTGTGTGGTATGTTTGGATAATATAGTAAACAAGTGCAGAAGCAATGTGATTTTTAGTTTTATTTTCTCTTTTCTATCGCAGGTATGAAATCATTGAGGAAAAGCTCAAACTTTCAACTTACTTATCCTGGACATTCTGTTCATGTATAATAGGTGGCTTTTGAATTGATCTTAAATGTTTTGGCTACATTTCTAGTTTCATTATGTGAATGTCAAGAAGGATGACTACTTCGAAATTCGAATGGATATGCATGGATAATGCCCCCTGCTGCAATTAGGAATTTTTTTAGGAAATTGAACAGTTTATACTTAATACAGATGAATCATTTTTTCGCTCCGAACACACAATACTAATGATTGAAATTTGTCATGTGAGAACTAGCAATTTATCTGTTACTTCAAATCATTGTTTATTATTGTTTTGTTAATCTAAGTTTCACGGTAAAAGCCTCTTGGTTTTGTAAAATCGTATGCCCTCTCTCCAATGTGACGCATGACGATAATTAGCTTTCTTTTGGAGACACACAGACGTATTTGCTGTTTACTGCTATGGAGTATTCTGTACATACGGTATAAGAACCCCAGCAGTAGCTTGCATTTCTCCTTGGCATTCTTTATTTTTAATGTTTCAGCATGGAAACAAATGATTTGGTCGTGAATCTGGTGGCTGTAGGAAAAAGGAAGCCTGATCCTGATTTTTACATGGATGTTTCAAAGCACTTGAAAGTTGATCCAACCTCTTGTATCTTTATTGATGACAGGTGTGGTTTTGAATTATTTAATTTGTTTATAAAATGCGAATACATTTATGAATCTTTTCATTTTTTACTATGAAAAAAATTGACGATAGGATAACAAATTCATTAAAACTGAAGAATTTCTATCATAATTAATAAACTGAAGGAAGAGGTGTAAAGAAGTAAATTCTTCTTTTTTTCTGAAGGAAAATAAATTTATTAACAAAAGAATATCGATGCGCATCTGAAGGGTGAGGGTATGCTTCCCAAGTTGTTACACCATTGTTTATTCAGGCTAGAATAGGTTGCCAACCAATTAAATAATGAACTAAACTCATTTTTCAGGTGTTTATTCAGTTTTGCCCAAAGTGCAATCTAGTACTCATAGTTGAGGAATGTCTTCTTCTGTTCCTTTAAAGATCGATTCGTTCCACTTTCTCCAAAGCTCCTATGAAATTACCAGTATCACTAACTTCTATAATGTTTTGGATTTTTATTACTGCCAAACATAAAGTCGGTTTCCCACAAGTTTGTTACCGTGTTTGGCCACACCCAGTGAATACCAAATGCCTCCTCTATCTTATACCATAAAGATGGTATGTTTTTGCATGATAGAATGGTTTGATCTACATTGATCGTGGTTGTTGCATACAACAGAAAATAGGAGAAACCGTCGGGTAAGGTGTTTTCCATTGTAGAACATTGTATGCATTCAGTTTATTAAGCGACAATCCAACAAAAAAACTTGTTATCTTAGCTGGAGGTTTTCCAAATGAGGGGATAGAGTGTATAAGATGACCAGATTGGATCTTCTGTTTGAGAAGTAAAAGAGATATGCAAGAAAAGGTGACCATTCATATCAATCAACTCCCTCTATGTTCTAGCCTGCTCTAATCAATGTAACAATGACTCTACCTCCTTTGCTCTTAATAAGGCGATCCCCTTCTAATTCCCTAGCTACATCTAGTGACACTAACAATGATAAAAAATATAACTTACTCCTATCACTCTCTTCCCCACTCTTTTATTCCCCCCACACGTGGATCCACTCTCTTGTGTCCTCTAATGTAAACCTTCTAAACAATGGGCTTTTCATTGTTGTGCCCACGTGGGACTTAGTAGATTGCCCGAAATATAATCCTGAGGATTTATTTGAAAACATGATAATACAAATTGAGAATGAAAGTAAGTGGATCTCATAACTAAGTTGTAGAATCTCCCATAATTCCACTTGACCATCTCGTCTTGAATACGTTTAAACATCTCTAAATTCTAGCCTCGGAAACTGAAAAACAATCCGATCTAGAACAATGTGATTCTTCCTATTTGTTATAAGGTGAAAAAGCAGGACTCTGGGCCTGTTGGTTTAGCAGTTTTGTTCTTTGCTAGCATGAAGTAGGTTCTGAGGTGAAGAATTCTTCCAGTTCCTAGAGTTGTTTTATATTGTGAAATGTTGACCTTATGTCTATATTAGGAAAGGGTTGTGCTCCAATATTTCTCAAAATAGCATTCTTTTTTAGGGCATTGTTGCTTTTGTTCACTGGTTCTAACTTATGAATGACATTTCTTTCGTTTAACTACAATAGAATAAGGAACGTTGAGGCTGCACTTGATGCTGGTTTCACGGGTATTCAATTCAAGAACGTGAAATTGTTGCGCAAGGATCTTGCTCATTTGGGCATTCATATCTAGACGAACAAATGGGCTGATTGAAGCATAGTTCCTCTTCGGCGAAGTCTGTAAGTCCTTTGTCATCTCTCTTTTGGGTATTAAAAAGGATAAAAAAATTTGGAATTTGAAGTCTTGGCAGACACTGACTTTCATCATAAATTTATAGATTCTTCACTTGACTATGATGTTGCAGCTTTTCCATGCCGGGGAGAGTAAGCTTTTGGAAGTGACACAATGCATCTGTAGTCAAATATGTCGAGGATATTGGATATATATATATATATAATAATAATATTTGATTTGTAATGTAGATGATAATCAACAGATTTTGCAGAATCTTAGGGATTCTTAGGCTGATTCTTAGACATGTAATCCAATACTATATAATGAACTACGTGCTCTATTAAAAGAGCATTGAGCTGGGAGATTGAGATTGAGATTTATTGACATGGTATCAGAGATAATTTAAAAGCAAAAGGAAGCTAGGGTTTGCAAGGTGTGTTGGGCTTCTGCCCTCAGCCTTAGTCTCCTTTTTTACCCAGCGGCGGCCGGGGGAGGCGGTGGTCGGCGTTTCTTTGTTGTTTATGTTTTCTTTCTTTCCTTAGCATATTGTTTGCTCGACGATTTGTTTCTTTGCATTAGATTTTCCATGGCCGATTCTTGCACGATGTCTTGGGTTTGCGATTACTGTAGATCGTGCTATTGTTCATCAAGCACTGTTCGTCGCGGTTACTGTTCGTCTGGTTCTGTCAGTTTTCTTTTTGTTATGGTTCTTGTATCATCACATCTCGTGGGTTTCTGATTAGTATGTGGTGATCGGTACTTTTGCGTGGAGTTTGCGGTGTCCTTGCACGGTAGTTGTGCATGTAAGCATTTTGTCGCAGGGCGAGCAGTATTTTGCACAAGTGTTTGCGACGGATTTACCCGATTGGGGTGTTGATTATTTTGAGGCAGATTATTTGAATTGACAAATTGATGTTTTTTTATCTGCCAACATCGAATTTGATGGGGGATGTCAATGAGATTAGATATATATAATAATATTTGATTTGATATGATATTATTTGATTTGTAATATAGATGACAATTAGCATATTTGACAGAATCTTAGGGGTTGCTGATTTTCAGACATATAATTTTATACTATATAATTGACTGAGTGCTCTATTTAGGGCATTGAGTTGGGAGATTGAGATTTAGTTTTATTGGCAATATATTCCATTAGTTTGTGATGCATCGTTGAGAAAGTGTTTGAGGTGGACAAGTATTGATGGGTTAAAATAGAATTGACAAGCAAAGGTACTAAATGCTCTTAATTCAACAAAAAAAAATATATTACAACATTGAACTGTGTCGGAGTAGGTGCCAAAAAACAATTTTTGCTATGAAATATTGTTGTAAATTTCTGTAAAATATATATTTTTGTATAATTAATGATATATTTCTTCTTGACAAACCTTATATGTATAGCCATGCTGTGACATTTTACAACCTAAGAGAAGTATACAAATTCCAGATTATAACTTTATCTCAAATAGACTTGTAAAATTAAGTATCAAACTTTCATGGATTGAATACAATCATACGAGCTAAAAAGGACAAAAATAAAGGACTTTAGATCTTGATATTACTGAGCTTGAATAACTTGTATCTTGATTGTAATTCTTACCAAAGAATAATAGTGTAGTAGGTTGGGACCGTTGGATTTACCCTTATGGTAATGGCCTAATGGTAGAATCGAATGACCTGTCTCGAAAGCTTTGGGAGCATTCGACACAAGTTGACGTGTGGATCTCACCCCAAAATGAATTGGGACTGTTGGATTTATCCTTAAGCCAATGTCCTAAAAGCTATCGAAGTCTTCGACACAACTTTAAATAAACAGTCGTTTAAGCACCTATCGGATATGAATTTGACCCACAGAAACAAATGGAGCCTCTGATAGAGTCAAGAAGTGGACTCAATAATTTCTAACTTGGGACAAATTTTTGAGCCTTGATTACTCTATTCTACTGCTGCACTTCTTATGAACACATTAGCAATGAAAATATGAACTTTTTTTTTCTTTTTTTGTGTCAAAATCAATGTTAATTGGATATCAAAATACGTTTTAAATACTTCAATCTCGCTATAAAAAATAAGTTCGAATTTTAAATGAGTTTGGAATGTAACAACTTGGTCATGTATTGTAAAATATTGATTATCTCGATTAACCGATCGAAATAATCGATTTGATTAGTGTGATTAAAGAAACAACTCCTCGTATAATAACATCCTTTTCGAATCATCTCCTCCATCACCATTTCCTTGTTTAAGAGCCTTTTCCAACGAAGCCAATCTAATATCAGGGTCGAAAGGATTCAAATATGTGCTCTTCGAGCTTAAAGGAATATTCAAGAGCTAACCATAATGAAAGTTATGGATGTAAATATTATATGGTCACCTTTCTCATTTCGAATCTAAGAATTTTCTAGCATCGATCTCTATCTGGACAAGGTTTTTCTGGTCTTTCGGGAGCTCAACATCTTTCACCAATTTCAACCATACATCTTTCACCTTACCAGGGTCAAGAACAAAGAGTGACACGTGGAAAAATTCTTCCATGCACCCGATCCTAACATAGACCAGTACACATGTCTTGGTCCATAGCAGGATCGGGTGCACCGCAACCAATAAATTGAACTCCGTCATCATAAAGAACCAAAGAATAAAGAAATTCAAAATCACATTCATACAATTGTTTTGCTGGTTTTCGTCTTGGCATGAAAAGGACGAATGAATAATTTGGCCAATGGATCAGATTTGCCAATGAAGTCTTTTACTTGTCAATTCCTTCCTTGGATTCTATGGTTTTCACTCCAATGTACCGACAGGCTTTAACTCGAGGTAACTGTAACAGGGAAATTTAACAACAAAACTAAAACATTAAAAAGTTTTATCTTGATTATGCAAGTTGCGTGATCATTTACCTATAATCTCCTGGTAATATGGTCTTTTACTGTACCCTATGATGCACGGACACGATATATGGATACACAGATATGGATACGGATGCAAGAGATTTTTAAATTTTAAGATACGATACGTGTGGATATCACAATTGTTTATTTATTTATGTACATTAGGAAAATTATGCAAAATATCCTATATTTTGGCCCAAATTTACTTTGCGAGAAGGTTGAGGCTAGAATTTTTCAACCAATGATTGAAAAGTGAACTTTTGACCAAATTATAGTATGCTTTGTGTAATTTTCCCTAAATATTATTGGTGTATATATAACAAATAAATAAATATTATCATATACAAATGTATCGAATCCTAGAAATTTTGAAAATCGTGGCAATTCATGAAAGTTGAGGATGTAAACTGTAATTTCTCAAACAATAGTTACAAAGTGAAATTTGAACCAAATTACAATATTTTAAATGTAATTTTTCCTGATATTTATAAGAAATCAAGTTTCAAAACATATAATGAGCATTAAACAAATTAAAAGTCCAAATAACAAGGCGTATCTTTCCCGTCTCAGATATGGTCTCAGATGTATTTTGACCGTATCTATACACGTATCACAGATTAGAAATTAATTTTTAATTTCGGATGCACCGTATGGTGTATCCTATACTTATGATTTTAGAGTGTCAAATATAATTTTGGGGGCAAAAGTAATTTTTTAGGAAATTTTTTTTTTTGAAAACATGTATAGTTAATTTCGTACTTCAAAGAGCTGATCTATCTCGGGCTTGCTTGTAGCACTAGCCGACAAACGGTATACTCAGTGAACCATGCACAAAGGAACGTTGCCCAAGCAGGATTACTTGCTGTTTGAAAGTTTTCATGAAGCTAAAAGAATTGGGGTTTTTTTTGAAAATCTATCCATCATGCATTGAGAATATTCCATTTGAAATATTCTCAATATATGGTAAGATGTACCTCTAAAGACAGTATTCTTAGGGGTATCATCAAATAAACAATCATCTGGATTTTTTAGCCTAAATTTGCATGGAAGGGTTCACCAACTTTTAAAACATGGCATCTAAAAATGAGAGTCATACTCAATACAAATTATGAATATATATGTATTTTTATGTATTTTCATATATTTCTTACAAAATTAAAAATAATAATGCAAATAATATTCATAAATTCACGTTATAAATAAATTTTAATTACTTAATAATTTTTATTACGAAATAACTATGCACCTCAATTTCTCGAGGCGTTACACTTTTATTTTATTTTTTAAGTTATATAACCAAATGTGCAATTGAATAACAATCAAAAATAAAAACCGGATTCAGAAATTGAATCCGGTTTATAGGAAGTTAAAATATAATCAATAATTAGAAAAATATCCAAGTTCATCGTCTAAGTTTACCTATTTTGGATTTTGGTCAAATTGAATCTTGACGGGTTGAGTTTTTTTGGCTTTTCATCCAATTTTGCCCGAATATTGATTTGAAACTATAAAATACTGACGTGACACCAAAAAATAATAGCATATCTGATAACAAATCAGAACTTCGACTAGATAGAACCAAAAACAAAAACAATCAACATTCTGAACCAATAACTATTTTTGATTAATTAGAAGATCAAAATCCGAATGTCAATTAAATGATTGGACTGTTGACAATTTTCCATCAGTAATTTATTCAAAAAACGTAATCGACTTTGCAAAGAAGACTTCTTACTGCTAGAATATTTTGAATATAATTTTTTATTATTGGATATTGAAACTTCTCACAAAAAAGAAATAATTATTAATTTTAAATAAATATTATATATTATATATTTATCTTATCTTATTAAAATTAAATTAATTAATTAATAAAATATAATAAGTATCCTAAATTTACTATTACAAGAAATAGTAATGACTTACTATTCATTGTTTTTTTTTCCTTTTAACTTTTTTTATGAAAAAATAAATCTTAATCAGTTGTTGATGTCCGAAAACTTCAAATGTTATTTTTTCAGTTTATATAGTAAGATGAGCATCATTTTTAAAAAATAAAAATAAAATAAGTCATTTGTTTTTTTTTCCCATTGAATTACTGTAGTATGGTCGTTTTTTTTATAAAAAAATTATTAAAGTTAATTATTTAAAATATTATTTTTGATTAAATTAAAAAAGAATTGTCCAACATACTTTTGTGGTGCTAAAAAAAAACTAGTGAATATAATAAATATATCCCCGCGTTTTCATTTTCATTCCCTCCCTGTGAAATCTAACCGTCACTTCAACCGAAGTGCTCGTCCACTGCGAGAGAGAGATTATAAACACGCAAATACGTAAACTCTTTGTGAGAGAGTAATGGCGCTGGTTAGTAAGAATTATGGAGTCATTGTATTTTCTGCAGTTATTGTAGCATCCATCGCCATTGTTTTTTTCCTCAGAGATAAATCAATTGAGTTTGGATCGATCAATTCGGCTGCAGAATCAGGAGAATTGAAGGTATGAATCGATACTTAACTCATCCCTACTGAAACTAGAGCTGTGGTTTCTTCTGAATTTCGTTTTAATTTCAAAAAACTTTCATTTCGCAATTATTTCAAACTCTGATGCTTAATTAATTAAGCGTGAGAGTTCATATGTCGTCGTACGAAGCTAGTATTGAGTCCTTTATGTGCTTTTTGCATGTGAATATATGATTGAGTTTAATGATCTGGTGATGGCAATTGAGCGTTTACTTGGTTATGTAATTTGCAGAGAAGAGCAGATATCAATAACTTGGAGCAGGGATTAGCTGAAGCTAGATCAGCAATAAAAAAAGCAGCTAATTCCATCAACAACAGCAATGGCATTCTCTACGCCAAAATTTACAGACATCCAGAGGCATTTTATCAGTAAATAATTCTCGTTTTCAATTCTGAGAACTATTTGTTCGGTTTTCAATTTTAATCTCTACTACGAGCATTAAAAAAAATAAGTAATCGTATACATAAAATTTCGAGTATGGAAAGTGTCCTGAATTTGCTAGAAGAAACCGATCCAAGATAGTTTCTGCTATTCAAAGACCAATATGGTCCTCATTAATTTGATCGTCGTTAAATGATCACTCGACTAATAAAAGCCTAATCCTTTATCATACCCTAATTACGCGGCCCATCACTCGACTAATAAAAGCCTTTAGTCTAATAGTGAGATCTCATTATGATAACCTACATGCATCTGGGTTTGCTTCTAGCAATGTTCTGAAGCCCAAGATCAACCCCTGCCAGTTTGTTGGGAATTGAAGGGCCTGTAATTTCTTGAGGAGATTAGTGCTGGAATTTAATGGTTATGGCCAATAATTGGAATAAAGGTTGTGCGTTAATGCTTGAAGTTTCAGTCTGTATAGACACCCATCAAAAGGCACCATCTAGGGCTTATATAAATATACCCTATCAAATAAGATTAGGCTCATTTCTTGCTAAAACAAGCAATATCTGGTTAAAAATAACTGAAATTGTAACTTAGGCTCTTTGTATCCGTGTCTTTGCAATTTTGGTCCTCTATATCATCTATTTTAACATAGTCAGCTTATTTTTATGACAATTTTAGCTATTTTTCTGCTCAGGGTTGATATAACACCGACATGACACTTCTGGTGCTATGTAAGCATTTTAATGGAAAAATGACTAAAATTGTAAAATAATACCAAAATTACCCAAAAATTAAAGATAAAAGATTTGACTTAATTTTGACAATGTAGTAGACCAAGTTCTAAGAAAGGAAGAAAAAAAATAATTCAATCAGTAAATTAGATTTTACCAGCATTCTTTCCTTCCAATTGCATTCAGTGACTTCCAAGGACAAATATGGTGAAATGTTTTAAAAGCATAAACCTATGAATCTGAATTGAAGTATGTGTCACTATTTAACAATTGAAATCAATTTCAAATAATAGGAGTATACATTTCTCTTTAGTTTATTTAACTAATGATACAATGTGATAATATCTATTAGTCTGTCCTGATAATATTATAAAGCATTTTTTGTTTGCATCGTGATGCGGTGGCTGAATTGTTGTCCCGACCTCTTCTCGTCGAAGTTAATTTGATGAGAAAAAGCTTAGAAGAATTTTCAGCTAATAAAAAATATTATGTTCATGTTTTCTATTTTAAAATGCCATAATTGTTGGTAGTTACAATCGCAATGAAATTATTGTTATCCAACTTATTTGCCCTTAAGGCTACATTAGTCATTGAATCGGAATATTCAGGTCCAATAGGTTTGCCTTAAGGGTAGTGCTTATGAGTAGCGACCAATAGGGATTGTCATTCATGTCACTTATCCCTTACACCCCTTCGAGATGACACTAAAATCAAGATTAAGAGCATAACCACTTTTCGGATGGTAAATGTCAGTCAGTGCATGGCTGTTATTTAATTTATTTCTTTTCTACAAATTTTTTTATCAGTCAGCTTAGATAAGTTTTTTTTTATATTTATAGTCGAATATTTTCTTGATGTAACAAGAGCAATTCCATATTTGATTAAGAGAATATACTGGTTTTGCTATTTTTTAAATTTCGTGTCTTAATGTTAATGAAAGTCTTTTTTTTTTTAAGAACATAATCACGGCCATGCTTCAAGATTTGGAGCAGGCCCGGACCTGAGGGTATCTGTCTCAAACCCAGCATCTAGGGGGACCAAAATAAATCATTGGTTAGTTTTATTAAGGAAGATCCTACATAGTTGTATCAAATCTTCCTATATCATCTATATTTGTAAACTAAATATCTCTTAGCATATTAAGGAGATCTTACCTTATCTCCAACCATTGTAATTTGTATAAATAACTCTTCTATTGAATAAAAAGATTGAGAGCTTAAATTATCAAATCCTATATGGTATCAGACCTAATTGATCCTCTCCCACCACCCTAACCCTACTTTACGCCTCTATCCTGCGCCTCCCATGGCTTCTTCCTCCTCCACCACCACCGACGATAATCTCGCTGTCCCTGCCGTCCATAAATCCTCTCCCATTCCTATCACCGCCCACCAACATCTACCAGTCAAATTAACAGCCTCTAATTTCCCTTCTTGGAGAGCACAACTTGTTGCTCTTCTCAATGGATTTGCTCTCATAGGATATGTTGATGGCCGCATATCCGCACCCCCTGCAGAACCCGAAGCTTCTCCCTCTTCTGAGTTCTCCCATTGGTTTCAACAGGATCAGCTTATATTATCGGCGATCTTTGGCTCATTATCGCCGGAAATACTTCCGCTTGTTGCCTCGGCAACCTCCTCAGCCGCTGCATGGCACATTCTGACTCGGTTGTTTGCTAATAAATCCCGCACACGAGTCATGCATTTGAAGGATGATCTCTCCCGCGTCACACTCGGTTCCCAAACCGTCACCACTTTCCTTCAATCTATTAAGTCAAAAGCTGATGAACTAGCTATCATTGACAAGCCTTTATCCGATGATGATCTCACCCTCTATATACTGAATGGCTTGGGATCCACTTTTCGCGAAATTGCAGCGCCAATCCGTGCCCGCGAGACCTCGCTTCGTTTTGAGGAGCTTCATGATCTTCTTGTTGCTCACGAAGACTACTTAAAACGTCTGGACTCCACCACCTCTTCGCTCATCGCCACTGCCAATACGGCTGTTTCCGCTTCAACGCACGCACCTCGTCCCCCTCATTATGGTGGACGTAGTCCTAACCGTGGCAGTTCAAATCGTGGCTACCACTCACAACAACGACGGGGTGGCTCGAACAATTCTCGTGGTCGTGGGAAGGGTAACGGTTTCTCTACTCAGTCTCCTTTTAATTATTCTAATTCCCCACGACCTGTTGTGATATGTCAGTTATGTGGTGTCCCTGGACATATTGCCCCTTATTGTCGAAAATTGCAAGCTTCTGCAAATCATGCTCAAAGCCCCCCAAATTTTCATCCTAACAACTCATGGCTAGTCGACTCCGGTGCATCCCATAGTCTTACTGCTGATCTCAATAATCTCTCTGTGCACTCTGAGTATGATGGCACGGAAGAGGTTCATATTGCTGATGGAACTGGCCTCCCAATTACGCACACTGGTACATCTACCTTGAGCTTTCCTGCTCGTACTTTTTATTTATCTGATGTATTGTGCGTTCCTGAAGCTAGGCAGAATTTATTATCCGTTCATCAGTTCACGAAATCTAATGGTGTTTCTCTTGAATTCTATCCCACTCACTTCTATGTAAAGGACCAGGTCACGGGGGCGATTCTGGCCAAAGGCTTATGTAAACATGGTGTCTATCATCTCACGTCTCCACCACACCTCTCTCCACCATCGGCATCTATTGCTTTGATTGGCGCCCGAGCTTCTTCAACAATTTGGCATGCTCGATTGGGCCATCCTTCTTCTAGAACTAGCTCATTTATTATTTCGCATTTTAAATTACCAACTGTTAAACGTACCAAGGGTACCAGAGACTTGTCATGTGATTCTTGCTTTACTAATAAATCGCACCAATTACCTTTTCTTGCTACATCTCTTATTAGTCACCATCCGCTTCATTATGTGTATGTTGATGTTTGGGGGCCCACCCCGACCCCATCTACTGATGGTTTTCGCTACTATTTTTTACTTGTGGATCATTATACTAAATATTGCTGGTATTACCCCATGGCACGTAAATCGGATGTCTCCACTATATTTCCTCAATTTCAGAGGCTTGTTGAAAAACAATTTGGTCATTCGCTAAAAAATTTATATAGCGACAATGGCGGAGAATTTATGGCCTTACGTCATTATCTCTCTTCTAAGGGTATTAGCTGGCTAACTACTGCTCCGCACACCCCTCAGCAAAATGGTACCTCTGAACGGAGACACCGTCATATTGTGGCCACTGGCCGTGCCCTCATGCATCATGCCTCTCTACCAGTTTGCCTATGGAATTATGCATTTGCCACAGCAGTATACTTAATCAACAGGCTGCCCACTCCTGTTCTCAATCATAAAAGTCCATTTGAGGTGCTTTTCTCTCGTCCTCCTGATTATCTTAAATTGCGCACCTTTGGCTGCCTGTGTTATCCGTGGATTCGCCCATATACTCGGAGCAAATTGGACTCTCCTTCTGTCTCATGTTTATTTGTTGGCTACTCAACCTCCCAAAATGCATATCAGTGCATGGAACTCGAATCTAAACGTGTATTTATCTCTCGGCATGTTCGCTTCTCGGAATTTATTTTTCCAACCAAGCGTAAGCATTATTTTGGTGAGCTTCCTGCAACTAGTTCCGCTGTTCCACCTGCACCTGTCTCTCTCAGTATACTGCAACCTGTTCCGCCCTCGTCAGCAACACCGCCTGCGCCTGCCTCGGCTCCTCTCCCTTCACCCTCTGTTCCTTCAGACTCTACCCGAACTCATGTCATGCGTACCCGCAGTCTGAACAATATCTATCGACCAAAGCAGGTCCATACTGCCACTACCCATACTATGCCTCCAGACATTGAACCTACTTGTGTCTCTGAAGCTCTCAAGGATCCTCGTTGGCGCACCGCTATGACAGAGGAATTTACTGCTTTACTTCATCATGGAACTTGGTCTCTTGTTCCTCCTGGTTCTGCTTCGAACATCATTGGATGCAAATGGGTGTTTCGTATAAAACGGAAGTCTGATGGTTCCATCGACAAATTTAAGGCTCGACTTGTTGCCAAGGGATTTCATCAGCGTCCCGGGGTCGATTACACGGACACCTTCAGCCCCGTTGTCAAGCCTGTCACTATCCGTACTGTCCTCACTATTGCTCTACAGCACAATTGGCCCTTACGCCAACTGGACATTAGCAATGCATTTCTCCATGGAACATTAAATGAAGCTGTCTACATGTCTCAACCACCGGGCTTCGTTGATCCTAACTTCCCGCATCATGTGTGTCGCCTACACAAATCCCTATATGGTCTTCGCCAAGCTCCTCGGGCATGGTACTCTGCTCTCAGCTCGGCTTTGCTCTCATTTGGTTTTACTCAGTCCCGGTCTGACACGTCTTTGTTTGTTCTACACCGTGGTCCTCTGCACTTACTATGCTTAGTATATGTTGATGATCTTGTCCTCACCGGCTCTGATTCTGCCCAGATTCAGTCTCTTATTTCTCATCTCGGCAGTCTATTTGCTGTCAAAGACCTTGGCCCTTTGACATATTTCTTAGGTGTTGAAGTTGCTACCTGTCAGGAGGGCTTATTCATGTCCCAACATAAATACACAGTTGATCTCCTACGCCGACATAAAATGGATGGTGCCAAACCTGTCACCACTCCCATGGCTACTAGTACCTCAACTGTCACTCCCTGCTCTGTTGATTCCACTGATTATCGTCGTGCCATTGGGGGTCTTCAATACTTGACTCTCACACGTCCTGACATTTCGTTCACTGTCAACCGCCTGGCTCAATCTATGAGCACTCCAACAGCCGATAATTGGGCTGCTGTCAAGCGTTTATTTCGTTACTTAAAAGGCACACTTCATCATGGTCTTCTTTTACGGCGCTCCACTAATCTATCTCTTACAGCTTACTCTGATGCTGACTGGGCTGGTGATCCACTCCTTCGCAAATCTACCTCTGCGTACATTATCTTCTTGGGTCCCAATCCCATCTCCTGGCGCTCTCAAAAACAAAAGGCTGTTTCTCGCTCATCGACTGAGTCTGAGTATCGCTCTCTTGCCTCTGCAGCTGCCGAAATCTGCTGGATACGAAATCTATTCACCGACTTGGGCATTCGGTTACCCGAGACCCCCCGCATCCTATGTGACAACATTGGGGCCACTCGTCTTGCTCTCCATCCTGTTATGCACTCCCGCATGAAGCATATTGCCATTGATATTCATTTTGTTCGTGACCTATCCTCCAAAGGACTTTTGACAGTTTCCTTTGTTCGCACTGAAGATCAACTGGCGGACGTCTTAACCAAGCCCCTACACCGGGCTCGTTTTACAATGCTGCGTTCCAAAATCTCTGTGGCTGATGGCACGTCAATTTTGCGGGGGCGTATTAAGGAAGATCCTACATAGTTGTATCAAATCTTCCTATATCATCTATATTTGTAAACTAAATATCTCTTAGCATATTAAGGAGATCTTACCTTATCTCCAACCATTGTAATTTGTATAAATAACTCTTCTATTGAATAAAAAGATTGAGAGCTTAAATTATCAAATCCTATAAGTTTTAGCCTTTTAGGTCCCAAAAAGCTAGTGTAAAGTTTTTTAAATCATAATGTACCCAATTACCCAAGCATATATAGAAGACCCAAAAAATTCTACTAGCCATTTTTTCCCTAAAAGTAAAATAGTTGTAAATGTTTATGTGATTATTTATAATATTTGTGTTATCTTATTTGATCACATTACATATATTTTGAATATCATATGTTATTTTGATATTTTAATTTATAGTCTACATGCTTTGTTTCAAAAATATCTTGTTAATAAAAAAAAATTAACTGTGGTTTATTGTTTAAGGGGCCAAAATATTCAAATTCAGCTCAGATGATAAAAATAACATCCAGTATGATCATTTTATGCATGTCTCATTGTATAAGTTAAAACTTTATACAAACCCAATAATTATATACTCACCATCAATCTTGATGTCTACTTTGGAACACAATTCTAATGTCATATCAATATCTTAGGATTACTTCTTGGCTATCTCATTAGGTAATATCCCATGAGATGGATCAATGACCCAAAAACCAAGCAGAAGCCACTGCATGTTTTGTGGCCATACTTTTGATTTTCAATGTATCGTTGTGTATCAAGATTTGAATCATCAGAAGCAAAATACTTGTCACCGTTAAAGTTCTATAACCTATGGCATGTTTTAATTTTGCTATTAAAAATTATTCCTAGGAGTTACATGGAAATGGAAAGAAGATTTAAGATTTTTGTATATGAAGAAGGGGAGATCCCAATAGTACATGATGGGCCGTGCAAAAGCATTTACTCAAGTGAAGGAAGATTCATACATGAGATTGAGGACGGAAATAACGGCTTCAGGACAAGAAATCCGAAAGCTGCTCATGTTTATTTCTTGCCCTTTAGTGTCGCACAGATGGTCAAGTACCTGTACACGCCTAACTCGCATAATGCCACGCCACTCAAAATTTTTGTTTCTGATTATGTGAAACTTATCTCAACGAAATACCCCTACTGGAATACAACTCGAGGAGCTGATCATTTCATGCTCTCTTGCCATGATTGGGTGAGCATATATACAAAAAAAAAAAAAAAGATATATTTTGTGTTCAGTATTGATAAATTAATGACTTTAAAGTTCTAAATCGATTGTAAATTTGTAACCTTTTTACAGTATCTCATTATTGAATTTCTATTTGTTTAATTCATCTTAGGGGCCTCTAGCTTCACAAGGAAATGCATTCTTATACAACACATCAATCAGGGTATTGTGCAATGCCAATTCCTCTGAAGGATTCAATCCACAAAAAGATGCAAGCCTACCAGAAATCAATCTTTATGACGGCAACATAAATCCCAAGCTGCGTTCACCGCCATCCAACATTTCAAGACCATACCTTGCATTCTTTGCTGGTGGTGTTCACGGCCCCATCAGGCCAATCCTCCTCCACTTTTGGAAAGGCCGTGACATGGACCTCCAAGTACATGAATACCTTCGTAAAGATCAAGATTATTATGATTTCATGTTAAGGTCCAAATTTTGCTTATGTCCAAGTGGATATGAAGTAGCTAGTCCAAGGATCGTTGAGGCCATTCATGCTGAATGCATCCCTGTGGTATTATCTGATCATTATGTGCTGCCCTTTAGCGATGTTTTGAGGTGGGAAGCTTTCTCAGTACAGGTTGATATCATGGAAATTCCACGATTGAAAGAGATATTGCTTGCAGTAGTAGCCTCGGGAGAAAAGTATTCGAGGTTGAGGGACGGGTTGAGAGCTGTAAGAAAACATTTTGTTCTGAACCAGCCAGCCCAGAGGTTTGATGTGTTTCATATGATTTTACATTCTATATGGCTTAGAAGATTAAACATAAGGATTAGATAGATTTTGGTTTACCTAAAATAAAAGTTTAAATAGAAAAGGAAAAGGGTGATCTCAATTGTATTCTCTACTCAATGTAAATGTTGTCCAAATTTTTTTGCAGAACCCTCGTTCCAAATTTCTCAAGAAATTGAGCAAAGAGTTAACACATTGCCTACTTGTTTGCAGAGATAATATTTACTTCGTTCTCCCTTGATACATTGATGAAAGAAAATCAGCCTGTTAATATGGGACATGATCTTTGTAAACAAACTCATCAAATCATAGTTCAAATGGAAACAAATATGTGTGTAAAGATTCCAGTTCTTAAATAAGCAGATGAAGAAGTAGATAGATTCAAGAGAGCCAAAATATTTCTTTTGCAACCAAAGCAATGATTTTTGCTAGATTGCCAAAGTTAGGATATTGCTGTGACATGGCCACTTTTTACAAGTGTTGTAGAACAATTATAAGTTCTGATGCTGGCCATGGCTGCTCTCTTCTGATTTGCTCTGCTACACTGTACATTTTGAAGAGGATGGAGGGTGTATGGTTTTGAATGATATTTATGGAAGGGCAGGTTATCTCTTCCCCATGCCACACATTTGAGGTGAGGCTGTGATTTTCCGAAAAGGGTTACTTTGGGCAAAGGTTCTGGAAATTTAGACAATTAACCCAGATTAAGAGTTGACCATAGTTATATTTTAAACTGCCCCCAAATTTTCCTGTATAAATTTTTTTTTTTTTTTGAATAATGATGCGTTATATTTAATTGTGTAATGGTTGTATGGTCAAGTTTTTGTAAAGTTTAAATGGTCTATTATTTCCATGCAAGCAACGCAGAGGCAATAATCCCCCAAAGGTCTTCCATGCAGGCAGAGGCAATATTGTTTTCAAGTGAAGATCTCAATCGACAGCGAAGACAAGGAACAGCAAGCTGCAAATAGCTATCAACTCTTTTTTAAATACACTCAAAATACATATATTAAGCATAACTTGCAATCAACACAAGTGTAAGATTTTGGACTCGACAGCTTTCAAAATTCAAAGGATGATTAGTGGTGCAAGTTAAATTATAATAACAACTAACTCAACCATTTCGCACAACAATAGTATATGCAGATTTGTGGTGTTTGATAGCAGAACTTTTTTTTTCCTTCTTTTCAAAAATCACTACCTACGAGAATTCGTTCAATCCACTTCACATCGCATTGATGCTTACCCTGCGTACAGACGTCGGGATACGAAAAGGACGGTTCTTGCCCGGCGGAAACTGTTGGACAATCGCTGGGTGATTCCATACAATCCTTATCTTCTAGCGAAATTCGACAGCCACATTAATGTTGAGATCTGTGCAGATGTCAAGGTCGTTAAGTACCTATACAAATATGTGTGTAAAGGGAACGACAAGATCGCTTACAATGTTGTCGCCGCTCCTGCGGCAGAGAACATGAATGAGATACAAGACTTCCAGTCTGCGCGTTGGCTTTGTGCTCCTGAGGCTATGTGGCGCATTTATGGTTATTTCTTGCCTCAATATTTGAAACAGTTGAAGATAGATCATACATTTGAATATACCATGATTGAGGCGGATGCGTTGATTGAATTGTTGTCCAAGTTGGAGAACATCCCTCAGCTTCAACCTACTGCTAGGTGAGCATACCCATTTTCGTTTTTTCATTGTTGCAGTCGAGTGTTATTTTTTTTTTGTTGATTTACCATAGAACCTACGATTCCCATTACCTTGTTAAGCTTTGTTTCTTTGCGCATATACTTTCAAAATTCTTCGAAATTCTAATTTAGTGAGATATCTTTCTATGCCCAGCCAATTTGTCCCTTGCACGGTGCCAAGAAGTACTAGTATAATAAATATATCCCCGCGTTTTCATTCCCTCCCTGTGAAATCTAACCGTCATTTCAACCCAAGTGCTCGTCCACTGCAAAAGAGAGAGAGAGAAAGAGATTATAAACACGCACGTACGTAAACTCTGTGTGAGAGAGTGATGGCGCTGGTTAGTAAGAATTATGGAGTCATTGTATTTTCTGCAGGTATCGTAGCATCCATCGCCATTGTTTTTTTCCTCAGAGATAAATCAATTGAGTTTGGATCGATCAATTCGGCTGCAGAATCAGGAGAATTGAAGGTATGAATCGATACTTAACTCATCCCTACTGAAACTAGAGCTGTGTTTTCTTCTGAATTTCGTTTTAATTTCAAAAAACTTTCATTTCGCAATTATTTCAAACTCTGATGCTTAATTAATTAAGCGTGAGAGTTCATCATATGTCGTCGTACGAAGCCAGTATTGAGTCCTTTATGTGCTTTTTGCATGTGAATATATGATTGAGTTTAATGATCTGGTGATGGCAATTGAACGTTTACTTGGTTATGTAATTTGCAGAGAAGAGCAGATATCAATAACTTGGAGCAGGGATTAGCTGAAGCTAGATCAGCAATAAAAAAAGCAGCTAATTCCATCAACAACAGCAATGGCATTCTCTACGCCAAAATTTACAGACATCCAGAGGCATTTTATCAGTAAATAATTCTCGTTTTCAATTCTGAGAACAATTAGTTCGGTTTTCAATTTTAATCTCTACTACGAGCATTAAAAAAATTAAGTAATCGTATACATAAAATTTCGAGTATGGAAAGTGTCCTGCATTTGCTAGAAGAAACCGATCCAAGATAGTTTCTGCTATTCAAAGACCAATATGGTCTCATTAATTTGATCGTCGTTAAATGATCACTCGACTAATAAAAGCCTAATCCTTATTCATACCCTAATTACGCGGCCCATCACTCGACTAATAAAAGCCTTTAGTCTAATAGTGAGATCTCATTATGATAACCTACATGCATATGGGTTTGCTTCTAGCAATGTTCTGAAGCCCAAGATCAACCCCTACCAGTTTGTTGGGAATTGAAGGGCCTGTAATTTCTTGAGGAGATTAGTGCTCGAATTTAATGGTTTATGGCCAATAATTGGAATAAAGGTTGTGCGTTAATGCTTGAAGTTTCAGTCTGTATAGACACCCATCAAAGGCACCATCTGGGGTTTATATAAATATACCCTATGAAATAAGATTAGGCTCATTTCTTGTTAAAACAAGCAATATCTGGTTAAATAACTGAAATTGTAACTTAGGCTCTTTGTGTCCGTGTCTTTGCAATTTTGATCCTCTATATCATCAAATTTTAAACATAGTTAGCTATCTTTATTTTTATGACAATTTTAGCGATTTTTTCGCTTAGGATTGATATAATACGGACATGACACTTCTGGTGCTATATAAGCATTTTAATGGAAAAACGACTAAAATTGCAAAATAATACCAAAATTACCCAAAATTAAAGATAAAAGATTTGACTTAATTTTGACAATGTAGTAGACCAAGTTCTAAGAAAGGAAGAAAAAAAATAATTCAATCAGTAAATTAGATTTTACCAGCATTCTTTCCTTCCAAGGACAAATATGGTGAAATGTTTTAAAAGCATAAACCTATGAATCTGAATTGAAGTATGTGTCACTATTTAACAATTGAAATCAATTTCAAATAATAGGAGTATACATTTCTCTTTAGTTTATTTAACTAATGATACAATGTGATATAATATCTATTAGTCTGTCCTGATAATATTATAAAGCATTTTTTGTTTGCATCGTGATGCGGTGGCTGAATTGTTGTCCCGACCTCTTCTCGTCGAAGTTAATTTGATGAGAAAAAGCTTAGAAGAATTTTCAGCTAATAAAAAATATTATGTTTATGTTTTCTATTTTAAAATGCCATAATTGTTGGTAGTTACAATCGCAATGAAATTATTGTTATCCAACTTATTTGCCTACATTAGTCATTGAATCGGAATATTCACGTCCAATAGTTTTGCCTTAAGGGTAGTGCTTATGGGTAGCGACCAATAGGGATTGTCATTCATGTCACTTATCCCTTACACCCCTTAGAGATGACACTAAAATCAAGATTAAGAGCATAACCACTTTTATGATGGTAAATGTCAGTCAGTGCATTGCTGTTATTTAATTTATTTCTTTTCTACAAATTTTTTTATCAGTCAGCTTAGATAAGTTTTTTTTATATTTATAGTCGAATATTTTCTTGATGTAACAAGAGCAATTCCATATTTGATTAAGAGAATATACTGGTTTTGCTATTTTTTAAATTTCGAGTCTTAATGTTAATGAAAGTCTTTTTTTTAAGAACATAATCACGGCCATGCTTCAAGATTTGGAGCAGGCCCGGACCTGAGGGTATCTGTCTCAGACCCAGCATCTAGGGGGACCTAAATAAATCATTGGTTAGTTTTAGCCTTTTAGGTCCCAAAAAGCTAGTGTAAATTTTTTTAAATCATAATGTACCCAATTACCCAAGCATATATAGAAGACCCAAAAAATTCTACTAGCCATTTTTTCCCTAAAAGTAAAATAGTTGTAAATTTTTATGTGATTATTTATAATATTTGTTTATCTTATTTGATCACGTTACATATATTTTGAATATCATATGTTATTTTGATATTTTAATTTATAGTCTACATGCTTTGTTTCAAAAACTATCTTGTTAATAAAAAAAAATTAACTGTGGTTTATTGTTTAAGGGGCCAAAATATTCAAATTCAGCTCAGATGATAAAAATAACATCCAGTATGATCATTTTATGCATGTCTCATTGTATAAGTTAAAACTTTATACAAACCCAGTAATTATATACTCGTCATCAATCTTGATGTCTACTTTGGAACACAATTTCTAATGTCATATCAATATTTTAGGATTACTTCTTGACTATCACATTAGGTAATACCCCATGAGGTGGATCAATGACCCAAACACTAAGCAGAAGACACTGCATGTTTTGTGGCCCTACTTTTGAATTTTCAATGCATCGCCACATAATACATATTTCATGTGTTGTGTATCAAGATTTGAATCATCAGAAGCAAAATACTTGTCACCGTGAAAGTTTTATAATCCATGGCATGTTTTAATTTTGCTATTACAAATTATTCCTAGGAGTTACATGGAAATGGAAAGAAGATTTAAGATTTTTGTATATGAAGAAGGGGAGATCCCAATAGTACATGATGGGCCGTGCAAAAGCATTTACTCAAGTGAAGGAAGATTCATACATGAGATTGAGCACGGAAATAACGGCTTCAGGACAAGAAATCCGAAAGCTGCTCATGTTTATTTCTTGCCCTTTAGTGTCGCACAGATGGTCAAGTACCTGTACACGCCTAACTCGCATAATGCCACGCCACTCAAAATTTTTGTTTCTGATTATGTGAAACTTATCTCAACAAAATACCCCTACTGGAATACAACTCGAGGAGCTGATCATTTCATGCTCTCTTGCCATGATTGGGTGAGCATATATACAAAAAAAAAAAAAAAAGATATATTTTGTGTTCGGTATTGATAAATTAATGACTTTAAAGTTCTAAATCAATTGTAAATTTGTAACCTTTTACAGTATCTCATTATTGAATTTCTATTTGTTTAATTCATCTTAGGGGCCTCTAGCTTCACAAGGAAATGCATTCTTATACAACACATCAATCAGGGTATTGTGCAATGCCAATTCCTCTGAAGGATTCAATCCACAAAAAGATGCAAGCCTACCAGAAATCAATCTTTATGACGGCAACATAAATCCCAAGCTGCGTTCACCACCATCCAACATTTCAAGACCATACCTTGCATTCTTTGCTGGTGGTGTTCACGGCCCCATCAGGCCAATCCTCCTCCACTTTTGGAAAGGCCGTGACATGGACCTCCAAGTACATGAATACCTTCGTAAAGATCAAGATTATTATGACTTCATGTTAAGGTCCAAATTTTGCTTATGTCCAAGTGGATATGAAGTAGCTAGTCCAAGGATCGTTGAGGCCATTCATGCTGAATGCATCCCTGTGGTATTATCTGATCATTATGTGCTGCCCTTTAGTGATGTTTTGAGGTGGGAAGCTTTCTCAGTACAGGTTGATATCATGGAAATTCCACGATTGAAAGAGATATTGCTTGCAGTAGTAGCCTCGGGAGAAAAGTATTCGAGGTTGAGGGACGGGTTGAGAGCTGTAAGAAAACATTTTGTTCTGAACCAGCCAGCCCAGAGGTTTGATGTGTTTCATATGATTTTACATTCTATATGGCTTAGAAGATTAAACATAAGGATTAGATAGATATTGGTTTACCTAAAATAAAAGTTTAAACAGAAAAGGAAAAGGGTGATCTCAATTGTATTCTCTACTCAATGTAAATGTTGTCCAAAAATTTTTGCAGAACCCTTGTTCTTCTCAAGAAATTAAGCAAAGAGTTAACACATTGCCTACTTGTTTGCAGAGATAATATTTACTTCGTTCTCCCTTGATACATTGATGAAAGAAAATCAGCCTACTAATATGGGACATGATCTTTGTAAACATACTCTATTCTTCTCTGGTACTGCCGGCATAAACTAGCAGCACAAACTCATCAAATCATAGTTCAAATGGAAACAAATATGTGTGTAAAGATTCCAGTTCTTAAATAAGCAGATGAAGAAGTAGATAGATTCAAGAGAGCCAAAATATTTCTTTTGCAACCAAAGCAATGATTTTTGCTAGATTGCCAAAGTTAGGATATTGCTGTGACATGGCCACTTTTTACAAGTGTTGTAGAACAATTATAAGTTCTGATGCTGGCCATGGCTGCTCTCTTCTGATTTGCTCTGCTACACTGTACATTTTGAAGAGGATGGAGGGTGTATGGTTTTGAATGATATTTATGGAAGGGCAGGTTATCTCTTCCCCATGCCACACATTTGAGGTGAGGCTGTGATTTTCCGAAAAGGGTTACTTTGGGCAAAGGTTCTGGAAATTTAGACAATTAACCCAGATTAAGAGTTGACCATAGTTATATTTTAAACTGCCCCCAAATTGTCCTGTATAAATTTTCAAGTGATGCGTTATATTTAATTGTGTAATGGTTGTATGGTCAAGTTTTTGTAAAGTTTAAATGGTCTATTATTTCCATGCAAGCAACGCAGAGGCAATAATCCCCCAAAGGTCTTCCATGCAGGCAGAGGCAATATTGTTTTCAAGTGAAGATCTCAATCGACAGCGAAGACAAGGAACAGCAAGCTGCAAATAGCTATCAACTCTTTTTTAAATACACTCAAAATACATATATTAAGCATAACTTGCAATCAACACAAGTGTAAGATTTTGGACTCGACAGCATTCAAAATTCAAAGGATGATTAGTGGTGCAAGTTAAATTATAATAACAACTAACTCAACCATTTCGCACAACAATAGTATATGCAGATTTGTGGTGTTTGATAGCAGAACTTTTTTTTTCCTTCTTTTCATTATTCTAAGGGACTAAATCACAAGTTTTTTGGTGGGGAGAAAAAAGTAATTGGAGAGAAGTGTTGAAGGATTATGACCAATGTTGCAACTCCATGACCAGCTAGTGCCCTTGCAACTACTCCAAGAGGCGATGAGGCTGCGGCAAGAGCTGAAATTGTTCTTTAAAAATTGAATGATTAGTTCTGAAAAAAATCAAATACTTTAAACAATAGCGAGGATGTCAGGGTTGCCTCCCTGGATTTCTCATGCATCCTCCAATCTGCAAATTAATTTTCATTCATACTTGACATATGAAAGTGAAAAGAATTCTTTAATAAGCCGAAAGAATGTTCAAAAAACGAAATGAAAAGCCAATCTAAGCTCTATGCATGTAAATCTCAGTCACCCTGATGGACAAATATCTCAACTAGCAAACACAAAAAACTCTGAAAAAAATGTAAAAGCCAACTCTCTATATTCATGACTCGGTTATTATCTAAAGAAGTTTCTCACCATACCTATACTGGAGAAAAAAGATTTGTCACCTCATTCAGCAACAAAAACTAAAAGGAATGTGTTAAAGATGGTGTTAGCCGCAGACAAAATTGTTAATGATATTATATATATATATATTAATATTTGATTTGATATGATATTATATTATTTGATTTGTAATATAGATGATAATTAGTATATTTGGCAAAATCTTATGGATTCTTAGGCTGATTCCTGGAGATTCTTATTGTAATATGCTCCTTATAATGGAATGAAAACCCTATTCAAAAGGTATTGAGTTCCCGCATCGGAACCTGAAAGTTGGGAAACTGCCAGCTCTGCCTGGAGAAATCAAACATTTTGTAAAGTTCAACTAATGTTCCACACTCGCTTCCTCTCAAAAAGTGTAGGATATGAAACCGGAAGATGCACTCAGTGACGGTATCAGGGGCTTCCTGAGTTACATCATCATTTGTGAGCTACTTTTCGGAAGTTTGGTTCCTACCCAACATATAAGAAATGAACAACTAAATCAAACAAACCGACTAATTCTACTTTCACACTACAAACAACTCTGAGATATGTCAACAGAAAAATAATATGGGTACTGATAAATTTCGTATCCCATGCCAAGTGAGGATTAGCTGGGGTAATATCTCATTACATACAACAAAGGGAAGAAACATAGTATGTTTTCAATCTATGGTAGCTTCCAGAATCAAGTTCTTGGTTATTCGGGCTATAAATATTGGGATTAGACGCTGAAACAGCACAGTGTTAGACATCCATTTATCTTGAGATTCAAATGCAATTTTCCCAGTCCTAAAACTTGAATGATATAATTGATGTTTAGCTGATTCTCAACTAGATTTTATCATCATAATTGCCTTGCCAAAATATTTACCTCCTTTTGTTCTTCTTCTGCTTTTAGCCCATCACTTAAGGAGGCATTTATCAAGGATGACACACCGAAATACACCTACAGTCATTTGGAGATATAGCTCGAAGTACCACTCTCAATGTCACCTGGGAGTTTGAATATGTCATACGCAAGATAATAAACTAATCCTACCAAAGCCAATGGAGCCAGAGAAGGGGCTGGTAATGGTAGTCACCTACTCCGTTCTAAACTTTTCTGTATACTTATAAAACATTAAATTTTTCGTTACATTTGAAATGAATAATGTTTTTCCATTCAATTCAATCTCAGATTACATATGTATACAAGCCAATAATTCTACTAAAAGGAAACAAATCAATTACAATAAACAATAATCCTACTAAAAGGAAACAAATCAATTACAATAAACTATTCTAAATGAAAGATATAATACAGAATAAACCAAGAGATTTGGGTGAATAAACCAAGAGATTTGGGTGAATCCTGATAGGCCCCCTCAAGATGGAGGTTCCGAAGAAACACCAATCTTGATCATGAAGTCACGAAGTCGTGGGCCAGAGAGAGATTTGGTGAGAGCATCAGCAAGTTGATCAGCGGAAGAGACATGAGAGACACGTAGTTTTGAATGCTGAACTAAGTCACGCACAAAGTGATAGTCAATAGCAATATGCTTCATGCGAGAGTGAAAAACCGGGTTTGCACATAAATATGTAGCACCAATGTTGTCACTGTAAATCACAGGTGTAGAATGGAGTGGTACGTGGAGTTCGTGAAGGAGGGAATGAACCCATTGAACTTCAGCGGCAGCAGCCGCAACAGCTCGATACTCGGCTTCAGTAGAAGATCGGGCAACTGAACGTTGCTTCTTAGAGCTCCATACAATTGGATTAGGACCCAAAAACACTATATAGGCCCCCGTGGATGTGCGATCATCTGGATTGCCAGCCCAATCAGCATCCGAGAAGCAATGCAAGGAGAGAGAAGGGCTGGCGCTGAGTCGAATACCAAGATCTCGAGTGCCATTTAGGTAACGTAGGAGACGTTTGGCTGCACCCCAGTGTTGATCAGTTGGTGCATGCATAAATTGGGATAGCTTGTTGACAGCAAATGCGATATCTGGACGAGTGATAAGAAGATACTGAAGACTGCCAATCACCTGACGAAATCTCGTAGAATCCGTGGGAGAAGATCCATCATAAAGAGAGAGCGTGGTACCAGTAGCTAGTGGAGTTGGAACAGGCTTTGATGATGCCATATTGTGCTGAGCGAGAAGATCAGTAATATATTTTCTCTGAGAAAGAAGAAGCCCATGAGGTCGAGTGCATACTTCAATACCTAGAAAATATGAAAGTTTTCCAAGATCTTTAATTGAGAAGCGGGCTGCCAGTTGTGTGATAATTTGAGTCATGCAAGAGTCATCACTGCCTGTCAAAATGAGATCATCAACATAAACCAGAAAATATGCTCGGAACGTGTCTCGGTGGAGAACAAACAATGAGGAGTCTGACTGAGTGTTAACAAATCCAAGATCAAGTAAGAACCGTCGAAGCTCCTGAAACCAAGCACGGGGTGCTTGTTTGAGACCATAAATAGCTTTCTTTAGTTTGCAGACATAATTGGGAAAATTATTATCAATGAATCCTGGTGGTTGAACCATGTAGACGTCTTCATTAAGGTGGCCATGAAGGAATGCATTATTGACATCTAATTGCCTAAGAGACCAACCACGAGAAAGGGCCAAACTGAGAACTAAACGAACAGTGGCAGGCTTGATGACAGGACTGAATGTATCAGAATAATCAATACCAGGGCGTTGATGAAAGCCCTTAGCAACTAGGCGAGCTTTATATTTATCCACGGAGCCATCAGGTTTATATTTGATACGGAACACCCATTTGTTGCCAACTAAGTTTTCAGAGCCAGTTGGAGGTATTAAATCCCAAGTACCATTTCGAAGGAGGGCATCAAATTCAGCAGACATGGCAGATCGCCAGCGAGGGTCTTTGAGAGCTTGGGAGATTGAACTTGGCTCAAGTTCTTGAGAAGCTGGTGAGGCAACAAGACAATATTTTGGGTTTGGTTGGCTTATATTATGTTTAGAACGAGTGACCATGGGATGACGATTGTGAGGCATGTGAGGTAGAGATGGAGAGCTTGGGACATCAGAGGGTGAGATTGGGTTCTGAGAAGGAGATGGTGAGGAGGCGTCATCAGGGGTGATTGTAGGACCCGTAGATGAAGATTGTTGGTGAAATGGATCTGTCTGCATAGGGCTACCACATGTGAGAAAGGGAAGAGGAAAAACAGGAGAAGAAGACTCACGGGATGATAGTGGCGTGGAAACAAAGGTGGAAAAGGGAAACTTATTTTCGACAAACTCAACATGTCGGGAAGTATAGAATTTGGAGGATGATTGGTCATAACAGATGTAAGCACTTTGGGTTAGGGAGTAGCCGAGGAACACACATGGACGTGATTTGGGATCAAGTTTGTGGACATTATAAGGACGTAACCATGGATAGCAGAGGCATCCAAAAACACGAAGTTTGAGAATATTAGGTTGGCGACCAAAGAGTTTGGTGAATGATGAGGTCATTGCGAGATTTGATTTAGGCATGCGATTAATGAGATATGTGGCAGCAGCAAAGGCAAAAGGCCAATAAGTGAGAGGAATAGATGCATGGTGGAGAAGAGTAAGGCCCGTTTCGACAATATGACGATGACGTCGTTCAGAAAAGCCATTATGTTCAGGTGTGTGTGGTGGGGTGGTAAGGTGTGATATGCCAGAGGAAGCAAGGAAAGATTTGAGGGCTATATATTCTCCGCCATTGTCAGTGTAGAGAGTGACAATTTTTGTGTGAAAGTAATTTTCAACAAGAGCTTTGAATTTAATAAACATATCAAGTACATCAGATTTTCGTCGTAAGGGATGTAACCAAATATACTTGGTAAAATGATCAACAAACACCACATAATATTTGAAACCATCAAGCGAAATGACTGGTGAGGTCCAAACATCTGAAAAAATTAATTCTAAAGGCGTGGAAGAAGTAAGAGTGGAATCATAAAATGGAAGTTTGTGACTTTTATTTATTTTGCAAGAATTACAAGAAAAATTTAATAAGTCATTGGATGATGAAACAAAACCATGAGAAGATACTAAATGACGAACAATTTTACTAGAAGGATGACCAAGACGCGAATGCCAAGTAGACAATGGAACAGAGACAGATGAGAAAACATGTGGTGAGTTCCTGGACGCAGCAGTGATCGGCCAAACATAAACCCCATTCTTACGTGGTCCTTGGAGACAAAGGACCCCTGTGTGACGATTCTTCACCTGAAAGTAAGAGGTGGTGAAAACAACATAGACATCATTAGTGGCACACAATTGAGTAACGGAAATAAGATTTTTGGACATGGTAGGAACACAAAGCACGTTAGTTAAGGACAATGATGAGAGAGTGAGGGAGCCAATATGAGAGATAGGCAAACCAATACCATTACCAATGACCACATCATCCAAACCATTATAGGGAGAGTGGAGATGTAGATTAGCAAGATCATTTGTCACATGGTGGGATGCGCCAGAGTCAAGAAGCCATTCAGTGGGTGTTGGGGAGGCTGATGGATGTGTCGCCGTGTGCACACTTGGAGGAGTATAGGCATGATGAGGGGGCTGGTTAGGTGTTTGCATTACAGAAGACCATGGTATGTGTTTGAATGAGGTGCAACGTTTTGCAGAATGCCCAGTTTGGTTGCAGAGTTGACATTTACCGAGATATGGTTTGGATCCTTGAGTGGTGGGTTGGAATGGAGGGCGTGTTGTCCAGTTTGGAGCCGAGGGACGCTGGTTGGTGGTGCGGTGTTGGGTAGATTGACGATGGGGACCACGGGATGGCTGATAAGGTGGGCGAACAGCAGAAAAGGCACTCATCGGAGCAGGAGAGGGTGGGGTCATTTTGGTGGCCAAGTGCGCTTCAAGGTTGAGAAGTTTTTCGTGTAATTCATCAAAAGAGATGGCTGTTTCACGGGCCTGAATGGCATTACCCAGTTCTTTGTAATTGTCATCAAGACCATTAAGGATCTTGATTACAAGATCATCCATGTCAACTTGAATGTTCATGAGAGCTAAAGCATCGACAGTGGTTTTGATTTCTTGCATGAATTCAGTGATAGATTGAGAACCCTTTATAGGATTACTTAGCTTTCCTTTGAGTTGGAGAATACGCCCACGAGTTGGTTTGGCGTATGTGTTGGCTAGAGTCATCCAAGCATCGTGAGATGATTTGGATGCGGCGATAAAAGGGATGAGTGTGGGTGTGAGAGATCCGATTAGAGCATTCAAAACTAATTGATCTTGACGGATCCAGTGAACATAAGCAGGATTTTGTGTGGAAACACCGGCTTGAAGGATGGTGGGTGGCGGGCATGGTTTTGTTCCATCGACAAAGCCAAGCAGGTCGTAACCAATGAACAAAGTCTGAAACTGTAAGCGCCAAGCAGTGTAGTTAGATGATGTTAATTTTAGAGGGGCTTGAGCAGTTACGTTAAGGGTGATGAGTGATTGGGAGATGACAGATGATGAGGGCTCGGTGATGGAGGCCATTTGGAAAAAAAAAAAAAAAAAAAAAATTGAAGATAGTAGGTGTTTTTGATTGGAACAAGATGAGGAATGGCGTTAGCCTTTAGTGGCTCTTGATACCATGAAATGAATAATGTTTTTCCATTCAATTCAATCTCAGATTACATATGTATACAAGCCAATAATTCTACTAAAAGGAAACAAATCAATTACAATAAACAATAATCCTACTAAAAGGAAACAAATCAATTACAATAAACCATTCTAAATGAAAGATATAATACAGAATAAACCAAGAGATTTGGGTGAATAAACCAAGAGATTTGGGTGAATCCTGATAACATTTGTATCCACCAATGTTCCCGGAAGTTCAATAAATTCTTGAGAAAAGAGTTATTTTTGCTAGCTGATTAAAGATAGATATGGACAAGATGGTACAATAATTTTGCTCTGGATGCATACTAGTCACTCCGGAACCTCATACCAGAAATGCTCTAGATAGCACAAACATAAGAATATTATCTAAACCGAATGAAGCTCCCTAATTTGTATTAGAGACTTGGGAACCAAACCTGAATGGACGGATGCCATTAAAGTAGTGAAAAGTGTTATTCCCACAAGTTATTTGATAACTGAATTATTATCAGATTACAATTATAATCGAAAAATAAAATATACTGTAAACTCACAGCGGTGGTATGTAAATACTATTCGAAGTTTGCACAACACGAAAATGGAACAATTCTGGACGAGGCCACAGCAAGCCGTGTGCCCGTAAACTCAAATTTGCCCGCCTTATTTTCTGGCCTCCAGGACAAGTGAGTTTCAAGGTACAACGCCAATCACCTCTGTTCGGATTTAAGCAAAACTCCGAGCTGACTCCTTCGAACACTAGTAGTGTGTAGTGCTCTCAAACAGTATGTAATGTATGAAGGAAGAATGATTTCGGAATTAACAAAACATAGAGCTGGTGCAGCTTATATAGCTGAGCAGCAGACCCCTCCAAAGGTCACAGATAATTAAATGTAATGTTAGTGGGGTAGATGAAAAGTCTCAACACTTAACATCAGATTACACACTTAAATCTGACATCAATTCTGCAGGTAGGTGAAAAGTCTCAAACTTAATACTCAGCACAATATGAAAATTCAGGTAGATGAAAAGTCTTTTTCAGAAATCCGAGTAGTAAAAAGATAGGGTTGCCTTCGCGACGCGGCGCGGCGAGGCGAGTCGAGACGAGACGAGCCGAGCGGTCGGACAGACGACGCCCGAGGGGCACCCATCTTTTCTACTTAACTACACTCTATTGATTTGTATCTCATTATAAACAAACCATAAGTGTCTCAATTTCTCAATGTGAGATTTCTTTAGCCTAATTAACTATTCATAATTAACTTACCATAATTGTGTTCTCATTAACAAAATAAAACATAATTATTGGGCTCTTAATTATTAACCCAATAATAAAAATTTTATTAATCCGACAATCCCCCACATGAATGCAATATGTCGAAAAAATTACACAATGCACCTAGATGAAGATTTGAGAGTACTTTGAGAATCCACTGCATCATGATAGGTGGTGATTAACCTTGAACCTTCCTTAGTAAAGTATCATCGGATATACTTGTCAACCAGTGGATGTGATGCCTTGAACTGTTCGACGTTTTATGTATAACAAGACAACAATACTCACACAGCTTCATCTCCACACTATTATTGGTTCTTTCGTTGTTGTCCATTTTGGCCCTGGACTGCCTTGGATGTTTCACCGAATGCTCTAGAGCTTTAGCCACCAGGTCATCTCATAGAAGCGCCCCTTCACATTTGATATAGACGATTTCTCCTAAAGAGTATCCTGTCATACCCCACTTTAATATCTCGAGATAGAAGAATCATTAAGAGCATGAGCTCAACCTTCCCAAATACAGGTTTATCACTCTTTCATCACAGGATTAGGTAAGGAACTCAATTTCCCGAGTGCTTTGTTCGATCCCCACCCCCCCACCCCCCCACAATTCGGTTTTCCCATTGAACCTGCAAATTGGACTTAACAATTCAGGTTGGGTTGCCATCATGGTTGGAAATCAATTTCATGGGCTTCAATCTCATTCCCCTCGATGAAATCTCTACTCGGTCTCTCGTTAGACCTTTCGTAAATGGGTCCGCAATGGTTTCTTTAGACTTCACATAATCTAGAGAAATAACACCGGTTTTTAGTAGATTTCTCAAGGATTTATGTCTCCGACGTATGTGTCTAGATTTTCCATTATACACATTATTTTGTGCTCTTCCCATAGCTGACTGACTATCACAGTGCACGTTAATGGGTGGCACAGGTTTTGACCACATTGGAATACCCTCCAAGAAACTCCGAAGCCAATCAGCTTCTTCTGCTGCAAGATCTAAAGCTATGAACTCATATTCCATAGTTGATCTAGCAATGCACGTCTGTTTGCATGATTTCCATGAAACAGCTGCACCTCCAATTATAAAGATATATCCACTCGTGGACTTTATATTCTTGGAGTCCGATATCTAATTCGCATCTGAGTACCCTTCAATTACTGTTGGATATCTCGTATAATGTAGTCCGTAGTTAGTAGTGTATCTTAGATATCTAAGAACTCAAACTACTGCCTTCAAGTGCTCATAACTGGGATTACTCGTATATCTGCTCAATCTATTGACTGAGTTAGCTATATCAGGTCTAGTGCAGTCCATGAGATACATGAGACTACATACGACCCTAGAGTACTCAAGTTGTTGCACACCTTCTCCGCGATTCTTGCAAAGATTTGACACCACCTCCATAGGTGTTCTCGCGATGGTATTATTTCCCTTGTCAAACTTGTCAAGTATCTTCTCAACATAATGACTCTGGGAGAGAGAATATCCATCTGCATGTTTTGTGATCTTCATCCCAAGAATCACATCTGCAAGACCTAGGTCTTTCATCTCAAAATTTCGTGACAACATTTTCTTGGTAATATTGATGTTATTGTTATTACCAACAGTTATCATGTCATCTACGTAGAGACATACTATCACATAGTTTGTATTGCCTCCTTTCACGTAGGCACATTTATCACATTGGTTTGTTTTAAACCCATTTGAAAGCATGACGCTGTCAAATTTTTCGTCCATTGTTTAGGTGCTTGTTTTAATCCATACAAGGATTTCACAAGTCTACACACCTTCATTTCTTTACCTGGAACTACAAACCCTTCAGGTTGGTCCATGTAAACCTCATCTTTTAACTCTCCATTTAGAAAAAGTCGTTTTTACATCTATTTGATGGATCTCTAGATTATATAATGCAGCAAATGCAATTATTAACCTTATCGACGTTTTCTTGGATACAGGAGCGTATGTGTCGAAATAATCAACACCTTCAGTTTGTTTGTAGCCTTTGACTACAAGTCTAGCCTTGTACTTATCTACAGTACCATCAGTTTTCATCTTCCTCTTGAAGATCCACTTGTGGCCTAGTGGTTTACAACCTGCAGGAAGATCCACTAGTTCCCAAGTATGATTATGTAAGATAGATTCTATCTCACTGTACACCACTTCTTTCCAAAGATCAGAGTCTTGTGAAGACATTGTTTCCTTGAAAGTAGCCGGATCCTTTTCTAACAGATATGTTAGAAAATCTGAGCCAAAAGACTTTTCTTTTCTCGCTCTTTTGCTTCGTCTAGGCGATTCTACATTCTCTTGAGATTATGTATCCCCCACATTTCTCTCAACATTGGTTTCAGTCATTGTCTGAGTTTTGTGGGGAAAGATTTCCTCAAAGAATGAAGCATCTCTAGCCTCAATGATAGTATTTACATGCATTTCTGCATTATCTGACTTGTGTACCAGAAATCGATAGACACTACTATCTTGCGCATATCCGATAAATACACAATCCACTGTCTTAGGTCTTATCCTAGTCCGTTTAGGAGGAGGAATTGGTACCTTTGCTAGACAACCCCAAACCCTTAAACTTGTAGCTAGGTACGCGACCTTTCCACAATTCATAAGGCGTGTTATCCAACTTTTTATGTGGTACTCTGTTTAGCACATAGTTGTCGGAAAGCAGAGCTTCTCCCCACAAATTCCGAGGTAAGTCAGAACTTATAAGCATTGCATTCATCATTTCCTGAAGCGTTCTATTCTTCCTTTCAGCAATACCATTTTGCTCGGGAGAATAAGGCGCAGTGGTTTGATGAATAATGCCACTCTCAGCACATATTTGTGCAAATGGTGACTCATATTCACCGCTGTTGGAATCGAAGAGGGGGGGGTGAATGAGATTCCTTGGCTACTTTAGCTTTTTAAAATGAGTTTGTAAAATAAAAATATTTTGCGCTTTGCGGAAGCCTTTAGTCAATCGATAAATAAAAACAATAAATAAATAAATGCGTAATGAAAAATAAAGCAATAAAAGAGAAGGATATTTGTTATAGAAGTTCGGCGATGAATCGCCTACGTCTCCTCTTCCCGGTTAGATAACCTCCAACCGAGGTTCCACTAGAATAAACGATCTTGGCCTTGAGGGCTCCAAGTTAGCCACAACCCAACTCTTCCCGAGTTTACAACGCTCTTCCCGAGCACACTACTCTTCCCGAGTACACAAGCTCTTCCCGAGCACAATACTCTTCCCGAGTATACAAAGCTCTTCCCGAGCTACCAACACTCTTCACGAGTCTTCTTGGCCTTAAGGGCTCCAAGGATAGCCACAACACATGCACGAACTTCACTTGTTGGCGACTTTACAATTTTCCAACTTGCTTTGGTGTTGGAGGACCTTTACAAGAAATCAAACCAAAAAGCACCTTCACGGTGTACTCACACGAAGACAACAAGACTTAACAAATGGAAACAATTACTAGCTCCAATACAACAACAATGTATGGAGTTTGTAATGCTATTCAAGAATTTAATAATCAAAGCTTTGGTATAGTTTGTAGACTTGTTTCTTAGCTTCAAAATGCTCCAAAGCATCCATATTTATAGTGTAGAAGGCCCCCTAGGCTCCTACTAGCCGTTGCTAAACAAAAGGCTTGAATCACTCCTCGATCGCCTTGGACATCGCCTCGGGCGATCACCATCGCCGCGCCCCAACGGTCAGCAAAAATCATGGATCGCCTCAGGCGATCAAGAGCAAAAATTAAGGCCGTAGCTTCAGCATGTCCAAATTTTGCATCGCCTCAAACGAACTCCACATCGCCTCAGGCGTTCCAGCCCATCGCCTCAGGCGTTCGTGCCATCGCCTCGGGCGAACTCCCCTGCGCGCATGCCCGCGCCATCCCTCGGCATCGCTTCAGTCGATGTGCGGGAGCGAAGTCCCTGTGGCTGCCATCGCCTCAGGCGTTGGTCACCATCGCCTGGGGCGATCTTCCTCGCATGATCGCCTGGCCATCGCCTCTGTCGATGAGCGTGGCGATCCTCGCCTGGCACCCATCGCCTGGGGCGATGGCACTCATCGCCTGGGGCGATCCGTATCTTCCAAAAGACAATTTTTCTTTGGCATTTCAATACTATTACAATCTTCAAATTTGATCATAATTTATGCTGCATACTCAATAAAAATCATTAGTACAAAATGTATAGGTTTTGTAATCATCAAAACAAAAACGATAATTTTATTTAAAATAGAGGAATGAGAGTTGTAGCGTTTTAAGGCGCAACAACCGCCTCGATCACTTCGAAGAATTTTAATCTTTTTATCAAGTTGATTCTCAACTTCATTCTTATAGTGAATGAACATATCAATTGCTTCGTCTTTACTTCTCATTAAGTAGACATTATCTTGTACAATCATCAATAAATGTTATGAAATAATTTTTACCGCCTCTAGATTGTACATACTTTAGATCGCATACATCCGTATGAATCAAGTTTAACGGTTTGGTGCTTCGCTCAATTGAGTGGAATGAAGACTTGGTTAATTTGGCCTCTACACAAGTCTTACACTTGTGTTTATGATTGATGTTAAATTTAGGCAATAGATTAATTGACATTAGCCTTTGTAAGGACTTATAATTCACATGTCATAACCTACCATGCCACAAATGTAAAGACTCGCAAGAATAATCAAACTTTAAAGTTTTATTAACCACATTGACAACAGTCATTACATTATTTTTACTTGTGCTAGCCTCATATGCTGCATTAACATCAACATCAACCTCTACATTAGACTTAGCCTTAGGAGCTAAAGTCATTACACTCATCTTGAAGAGGTTATTGGCCAAGTAGCCTTTGCCCACGAACATACCACCCTTGGACAAAATGACTTTGTCGGACTCAAACACGAGCCGAAAGCCTTTCTTGTTCAGTACTGCTCCGAAAATGAGATTCTTTCGGATCTCTGGCACGTGGAGCACCTCGGTAAGAGTCAACTCTTTGCCGGAAGTCATCTTTAGCACAACCGTCCATTTGCCTTCAACTTTTGAGAATGCTGAATTTCCCATGTAGCAGTGCTCATCATTGACTAGTTGATAGGTCTTAAACATCCATTTGTTGCCGCATATATGGCGAGTAGCCCCAGTGTCCACCACCATTCCTTGGAGTTCCCTCCAACAAGATTCACCTCCGATACCACATCACTCAGATGCATGTCATCCATGTCCGAGCTCAGATTGTCCTCAGCAATGTGGGCATGTGCAGGCCTCTTGCCTTTGCCTTTGTAAGGGACTATCTTCCTCTTACCGTCATTATTTTGACGTTCAGTGCAGTCCTTCGCCTTATGGTTAGGCTTACCACACACATAACAGTCACCGGTGAACCTCATTGTCTGAGTATCTCCATTGGGTTCAAAAGTACGCTTGCGCTTATTCCCATGGGAGCTGTCCCCAACTTCAACCACGTTGGCCTTGGAAATCATTCCAAATGATTTCTTGTCAACTTTTCGGTTGTCTGGCTCGATGCGCAGCCTCCTGATAAGATCCTCGAGACTCATCATCTTTCGATTGTGCTTTAGGTAGCTTTTGAAGTCCTTCCAAGATGGCGGTAATTTTTCAATCATCATCGCCACTTGGAGAGCATCATTTAGCCCCATACCTTTGGCATCAAGTTCATGATATATCAGCTGCAGCTCTTCGCATTGCTCAACAACGCTCTTGCCATCTACCATTCGATAGTCATGGAATCGCCCGGCTACAAATTTTTTGCGCCTGCGTCGTCAACTTTATACTTTGTCTCTAACGATTCCCAAAGATTCTTAGCAGTCTCCTTGGGGGAATACACATTAAAAAGTGCATCGTCAAGAGAATTCAGTATGTAGTTACCACAAAGGTAGTCGGCACTCATCCATGACTCGATAATCACAGCAGATTGAGGATCCTCTTTGTCCTCCACTGGTTTCTCCTCTTTGAGAAACCTGGTCAAGTTCAAAGTGGTCAAGAAGAACATCATCTTTTGTTGCCAACGTTTAAAGTTGGAACCCTTGAACTTTTCCGGTTTCTCAAATTGAGATAACGGCATTGGGTTTCTCAGAACTGGCATAACGACCTCAGTGCCGCTAGCTTTCACCACTGGAATCTCAGTATTCTCAGCAACTCGATTTGGAATCTGGTCAGCCATAAGCTAAAAACAGAATACAAACGATACAACACAAATAATATCAAACTGGTTTTTTAAAAACCTTTTATAGTGAACAAACAGTGATTGTTTGAAAATTCAACAATTTTATTTTTTCAAAATTCGATTATGTTCCAAAACAGGAACAAACAAAAAAGAATTTGAGTTTACGATTGTTATTCCCACAAGTTATTTGATAACTGAATTATTATCAGATCACAACTATAATCGAAAAATAAAATATACTGTAAACTTACAGTAGAATATGAAAAGTCAGGTAGATGAAAAGTCTTTTTCAGAAATCCGAGTAGTAAAAAGATAGGCCTGCCTTCGCGGCAGCGACACGCGCGGCGCGGGGCGGCGAGGCGAGTCGAGACGAGCCGAGCCAAGCGGAGCGGAGCGGACGGATAGACGGCGCAAGGGGCACCCATCTTTTCTACTTAACTACACTCTATTGATTTGTATCTCATTATAAACAAACCATAAGTGTCTCAATTTCTCAATGTGGGATTTCTTTAGCCTAATTGACTATTCATAATTAACTTACCATAATTTTGTTCTCATTAACAAAATAAAACATAATTATTGGGCTCTTAATTATTAACCCAATAATAAAATTTTTATTAATCCAACAAAAAGTTCGTCCAAGAAAAACCGGTATGTTAGTCATTACCCTGTTCATAATACAAAAGTAAGTGAAAATAGAAACGCCATCTAGATATCAGGGGCACTATAACATTTGTACTATGCAAAGGCTTAAAGTAGATGGCATCACATGTCTACCTCCAATATTTTCAAGGTAATTCTTTAATGTTTGAGGAATGTAAAACTATAGTATACTAGTCCTCAAGATTATGCCAAATCGCAAGGATTAATCCATAGTCAGCCAACTCACCCAAGAGCACAAAAATTCCCAATGAAAGTGACAGCAGCAGAATTCCTAGTAGCTAGAAGTGTTCGAAATTTAACATGAATACTAAATCGATTTTCAATGTACCTAAACATATGGCACACAAAATCGAATATGTGGAAATAAAAGTTCAAGATCAGTGTTACCTCTGTTGGGATGTGCCCTAAGACAACTCATTAGATGATTGTTTATGACATACAATGTATTATGATTTTGTTAATGGCAATTCATTATTATATATTATTCGTGTATCTGTGTAATATGAATTAATATATAAGCTAATGTCCTTAGAATAATATTGTATTGTTCTTAAAGATTATCCCTAGTCAAGTATTATCATGAATCGGGATAATGATAATGCATTGAGACTAGTATGTTTTGATTGATGAATTGTTCATAGATATGAGATATCAAATCAACACATGGGTGCATGTTAGAGAACGATGTACTGGACAGACCCACCATGAGAATGCTACATGTATAGTTATATGAACGTCATAAGCAATTCTCATAGTGATAATAATGTATGTACTCCTTACGACTTGAGATCACCAGAGATCCCAACATAAGGAGTCATGTATCTTGATATTGTCAAACGTTACCTGTAACAGTGTAAACTATAAAGGTAATCATTGGATACACCACGAATTATGTAGAGGGATGTTGGGTGATCAAGAAAGGATTTGTCCCTCCTATATAACAGGAGAAGTGTTTGGGCCCTTGATCAAGTAAGACTAAAATGCATGGCCGTGCTCGAATGAGTCGATATGAGATATCGAGCTTATTCGTTTATTCTAGTTCTACTTGGGGATCAAGAAATAAAAGATTGAATATATGAGTATGACTATTCCATGACTCGTGTTCAATCTAAACACATTGGACAAAGGGATTAAGTTACATGGTTAATATTATCGCAGTTCGTAGGTTATGTCGAGTCAATGACATTCTTGTAATTTGGGTAGCCTTGATGTGTTGCTAGATACCGGTCATTGCTTGTAACATAATATTAGATTTTATGTCACTGCCAACATTGCAAGATCCTATCGGGTCACACAAAAGATTAAATCGATAAAGGAAGATATAATTCATTGGATGAATTAATTAATTAAGAAGAGTCTTAATTATAAGTATTAGATATATGAAATTAATTAATATATTGGTATGGGCCAATAAGGCTTTTTGAAAGCCCTTTTAATTATATATTATATTATGCTAACAAGGTTAATAATTAAGTGTTAATTTTGAAAACCTGATAGCCTCCACAACAAAGCTCTCGGCCGTCCCTCACTCTCGCCCTCCTTCACGCCGCCGCCGCCGTGAACGTGGTGGTTTGACGGCCGTCGTTGATCGGTTTCGAACCGTGAGTCTTGTTCCGGTTTAAGAACGAGTCTAGCAACTTGTTCTTAAACACCTTCTTCGATTTGATCGTGTGGATACCGTAGAGACGAATGTGCAAATCTTTGTTCGTGACTCGTGGTCTTGCAACGAGGATTCTGCTACAAACACGCTACAAGGGTACGATTCTTAATCAATCTCGGTATGATTACTTTGTATAGGTCCTTTGGTAGGAATCCAATTTTAATTTTCGCTGCATATTGTATGATGGATTCCTAACAACCTCCAGCCACTGATATGCAGTTTGATCCAGACAGATCTAAAGAATTGAGTCGCAGGAGAGCGCTTCTAAACCTTATGCAATTCTAATAGACGGTGTATTTATGAAGTGAATTGCTTGGCTTAGGGACCCTCTGCAATGTCCTTTATATAAGTCTTGACATCAAAAACTTAGAGTTTGACACGAATAAAACCACTTACAAGATAGTGGATGGTTATCCAGATAGTGCGCAATCTTCTTGATTAAATATTCTTGATATTATCTTAATAATATATTAACCAAATAATATTAATTATTAACATTCTCTCATTTGGTTTATATATTCACAAACTGAATAATCAAGAATACTTCATCATATCAAGAAATAATACACGAATCATAGCAATGTGTCCTCTTATATTGAGTAGTATCTTCCATGTATCACGATATATTATGCCTCTTAAAATCCAAATGCGGTAACCTTACTGAATGAATAAACCAATGCTTATTCTAAGTCCAACTTAAGTAATATTTCTCAAACTAATTGAATATGTACACAACTGAATAAGAGAAATATCATAACTAAAAGAGTTTCATTAACTATACAATAAAAGTACGTACTATGAAATCACATAATGGACCAAGCCCCATTCTAACAAAATGATCCTTAAACCCCTTAGGTGGCATGCCTTTTGTTAAAGGATCGACAATCATCAATTCAGTACTCACGTGTTCAATAACCAATTTATTGTCTTTAACACGCTCCTGAATGGCTAAATACTTTATGTCGATGTGTTTACTTCGACTTCGACTTTTATTATTTTTAGCCATGAAAACTGCAGTTGAATTGTCACAATATAACCCCAACGGCCTAGATATAGAATCCACAATTCTAAGCCCATATATGAAACTCTTCAACCATACACCATGCGGAGATGCTTCAAAACAAGCAACGAACTCGGCCTCCATAGTGGAAGTGGCAGTCAAAGTCTGCTTCGCACTTTCCAAGATATAGCTCCGCTGGCAAACATAAATATGTATCCAGATGTTGATTTACATGAATCAACACAACCAGCAAAGTCTGAATCGGAGCAGCCAATCATCTCCAAATTATCAGTCCGTTTATACATAAGCATGTAATCCTTAGTACCTTTAAGGTACCTCATAACCTTCTTTGCAGCTTTCCAATGATCAATACCCGGGTTACTCTGATATCTTCCCAACATTCCCATAACAAATGCAATATCAGTTCTAGTACAGATTTGAGCATACATTAGGCTTCCAACACAAGAAACATATGGAATGTTTTTCATTTGTTCCTTTACAAACTCATTTCTTGGACACTGATTCAAATTGAATCTATGACCTTTCACAATGGATGCTACACTTGGCGAACAATCAATCATCCAAAACCTCTCGAGAACTTTGTTTATATAGGTTTCTTGTGATAAACCCAAAATGTATTTGGATCTATCCTATGGATCTTACTACCAATGACATAAGATGTCTCACCCATATCCTTCATATCAAAGTTCCTAGAGAGAAATTGTTTCACATCATATAGAAATCTCTTATCATTAGTTGCAAGTAATATATCATCTACATACAACACCAAGAAACAAATTTTACTCCCACTAACCTTCTGGTATATGCATTCATCCATGACGTTCTCAACAAAACAAAATGAAGAGATAACGTGATGAAATTTTAAATACCACTGACAGGAGGCTTGTTTCAATCCGTATATAGAATTCTTAAGCTTACACACCAAATGCTCACCATCATTAGAGGAGAATCCTTCAGGTTGTTTCATATAAACCTCTTCCTCTAGATCACCATTGAGGAATGACGTTTTCACATCCATTTGATGCAAATCCATATCAAAATGGGCTACCAATGCAATATCCACACGGAGAGAATCTTTTTTAGATACATGAGAAAATGTCTCTGCATAATCAATTCCCTCTTTCTGAGTGAATCCTTTGGCAACGAGTCTAGCCTTATATCGTTCAATGTTACCCAGTGAATCTTTCTTTGTTTTAAAGACCCACCTACATCCAATGACTTTTACACCATCTGGCAATTGAACCAACTCCCAGACTCCGTTATGTGCCATTGAATCTATCTCATCATTCATGGCATCGAACCACAACTTGGATTCATTACTTTTTATCGCTTGTGAAAACGTCTCAGGATCATTCTCAGTTCCAATATTATAGTCAGATTCTTGTAGATACACAATATAATCACTAGGAATTGCTGATCTCCTCATTCTAGTAGACCTTCTCAATGTTGCATCAACATTTTCCTCTAAGACAGGATCATGTTGTTCAACAGGGTTCTCGACAGTATCTGGAATCCGTCGATCATCAAGAACTACTAGATCATGATCAACTACTTGTGGAATCTCTAAGACTGGTTCATCAACATGCCTATAAATTTGAGGGCAGTTGTAAAATCAGTCGATCACTTACAGTGGATGGATGAACATCATAATGATCTTTTTCAGAACTAATATCCTGAAATCGATCGCTCCCACTAATCAAGTCATTCTCAAGAAATTTTGCAGTCCTCGATTCCACAAATTTAGTGATGTGAGATGGACAGTTGAATCTATACCCCTTAGACCTATCGGCATATCCAACGAAATATCCACTAATGGTCCTCGGGTCCAACTTCTTTTCATGTGGATTATAAACTCTTACCTAAAACGGGCATCCCCAAATGCGTATATGTTGCAAACTCGGTTTTCAACATTTCCATAACTCAAAAGGTGTCTTAGGGACAGCCTTGGTTGGAACTCGGTTTAATATATACGCTGTTGTTTTAAGAGCTTCAGTCCACAATGACTTAAGAAGTTTAGAACTACTAAGCATACTACGCACCATGTCTATTAATGTCCGATTTCTTCTTTCTGCCACACCATTTTGACTCGGAGAACCATGCATGGTGTATTGGGCAACAATCCCATGCTCCTGAAGAAACTTAGCAAACAGACAAGGTGCTTGTCCACTCTCAGTGTATCTACTATAGTACTCACCACCTCTATCTGATCTCACGATCTTAATTTGCATACCGCAGTGTTTCTCTACTTCAGCCTTATATGCTTTAAAAGCATCCAACGCTTCATACTTATTATGAAGCAAGTGGAGATACATATATCGTGAATAATCATCAATGAAGGTGATGAAGTATTTCCGGCCATACGAATCCATATCAGGACTACAGATGTCTGTATGTATGATCTCCAGTATATCAGAACTTCTCTTAGCACCTTTCTTTGACATGTTGGTCTGCCTACCCTTAATGCAGTCCACACAAGTGTCAAAATAAGTAAAATCCAAAGCACTAAGTACTTCATCATTCACTAATCTTTTAATTATATCAATGGAGATATGTCCTAATCTCCGGTGCCACAAAATAGAGGAATTCTCATTCACAACACATCTTTTAATACCAATATTTTGTTGAGCATGCATTATAGAATTAGTGGTATCATTTTGTAAATTCAATCGAAAAAGACCATCAGACAAAGTACCAATTCCAATAATCTCACATTTACAATAAACTAAATGATAAATCCGAAAAATTAAATGAAAATCCAACAGATACTAGTCTTGAAACTGAAATCAATTTCTAGAAAAATTTGGAATATAAAATGTCTTTTCTAAAATCAAAACGAAACCACTACTTAAAACTAATTTGCATGTCCCAATAGCCTCCACATGTGAGGGCATCTTGTTTCCAGAATAGATGCTCTGCTCAGTTCCCAATGGCTTCCTTAGGTTTTGCAATCCCTGCAAGGAATTGGTAACATGGATTGTAGAACCAGAATCAATCCACCATGTGTTATGATTATCATCAATCGTATTGGATTCATAACAAACAAATGAGAATTGAGTACCTTTCTTTTCAAGCCACTGCTAGAATTTGGGGCAATCTTTCTTAATGTGATCTTTTTTCTTACAAAAGAAACTTGATTTCTTTCTTAATGTCCAGCTGAATAGGCATTTTGTCTTTCCCCTTATGCTTGTGCTGACATTTCTTCCTCATATGGGTAGCTACATGCACACTTTCAGGTTGCTCCATAGCCAATCGACCCTCTTCCTGGACACACATGGTCATAAGTTCATTTATTGATCATTTGTCCCTATGTGTGTTGTAGAAAATCTTAAATGGGCCATATTGGTAAGGCAAAATGTTCAGAATGTAGTGCACCAGGAAAGTATCAGACATCTCAACTCAAGTGCCTTAAGCTGAGCTGCTATATCCCTCATGTGCATGATATGCTCACGCACTCCTCTAATACCAGTGAGTTTCATCGATGAAAACTTCAAAATTAAGTTGCTTGACAATGCCTTATCCAAAGACTCAAATTGAGCATCAATAGCCTTCAACAGATCACGTACATTATTATGCTGATCGACAGAATCCCCTGATCCCAGCAGAAATCTTGGTCTTTGTGAACATAACTCAGAGACGATTATATCGTTCCCATTTTTCATAAAGATCAACATCATTTGGAATGCTAGTTTCAGTAATAGCATGTGGTTCATCTTTCCGTATAGCATAATCAATATGCATCCAACCTAAATGGAGAAGAATCCCCTCCATCCACACCTTATAGTTATCACCTTTGAGTTCAGGAACTTCACATTTCATATCAGATAAATTAACAAGTTGAATAACTGCAAGAAAATTCATAATACATGCTTATATCACAATTGTCGAAGCAAATAACCAAATGATATGTTTTACCCATGTAAATCATGCAATAACATATGAATCACTGACATAGAAATTACATGGGGGCTAAATTTGTAATTCAAATAAATTTATATAACTTTATGATAAAACTATCGAATTATCCAACATACTTAATCCTGTGGGCAAATTAAGAAAATAATTCAATATCTCATCCTAATTAAACATATTTAATATAATAAAATTGTCTGTGGGATAAATTCCATTATATCAAATATAATTAATTACAAGTAATGTCTATTTAGCATTTTTTTCAACTGCAGCATTTTTTTCGAAAGTTAAAACGGAGCGATACGGGTGGATGAAAGCGGGTTGGGTAGGTAGGTTGAGTTGTGCAATTTTTTTGTGCACCCGTACTTCTAGAAATCAAATTTTGTTCTTCATCCAATAATTTTTTTAATAATTTATTTCTTCAAATACATAATATCAAAACTAGTTTTAAACATTACTTAAAAAAAGGACACAATTCGGAAATCAAATGATTTCTTATTTCCATTTATTAAGATAAATTTTTTCATAAAACTAAATTCAGAATTCCAATGTAGAGTTAAACAAATTAAACTTAATTTTTAAAATTACAAAAAATATTTTAAAAATAGTTAATATGAAAAATTAATCAATCAAAACTATTCTACCACAAATTTAATATTTTACATTTACGAGCATTATGTGGTTTAATTATAAGAATTGAGAGAATAGATAAACACATCTAAATATTATATTCTTATATTTCTCTCTTTTTCTTTTTTTGAAGAGAAACACGCCTACACGACGAAATCATGGAAAACAATACCAAACATCTATGATACACGAATATTAACATGGAGATATTGACACGACACGATACGACACGGATAAGGCGACACAGGTTTTAATTTTTTTTCAGGATACGATATGGATGTGACACGTCTGTATGTATTTAAAATTTAAATTCACATTTTTATATTACAAATACTAGAATTCACATTTTTAAATTATAAAACCATGTAAATCAACAAAAATATATCAAATTCAAGAAGCATATAAATAAATGCATGTCATTGAAATCATAATAGTATAACTCATATTAACACCATATACATATTACTTTAATTAATATAAATTTTAACAAACACGTACAAATAAAAGTTAATACCAAAATATACTTATCAAATTCAAAAATAATATATATAAATGTATGCCACTGAAATCATTATATTGCACTTATACTAACAACAAATATATATTATTTCAGTTAACATAAAGTTTAACTAACACGTCTAAATTTTATTTTAGCCAAAAACTTTTAAATCCAAGTCATCGTGGCCAACAGAGGATTATTCACTGTACCTCTTCTCTCTCTCTCTCTAGACCATCAGAAATCCCTGCTTAAATTTGCCAGAAGAACGATTTCAAGAAGGTACTTTTTTTACTTCTCAATTTCAAGACCGATACACTACCTATTTGACTGTTTCTCAATATCGTAACACACGGAATTTTCTTGAAGCTATCTCTATTTCAAATGCGTTCTCGGTAGATTTGTGTTTTTCTACCGTTTGGTTTGTGTTAATCTTTCCCAATTTGATAAGGTTGAAGTTTTTTTGATTAAAAAATAGAAATTTTTGCTTGTTCAGATAGTTTTGTTATGGAGGATGAGAAAAGTGGTGATGGCCTAGTATGTAGTGCTGGTGTTTCAGGGTCCCCTGTTCTTGTTAACTTAACCGGTGAAACTTTAATAGAAGTTATTGGAAGTGAGAAACGGACCGAGGACTCCTATGAAGAAGGTGGTGGAGGGGAAGTGATGGTGGAAATTGTTGGGTCTGATGTGTTTGTCGATGGTGTCAGTGGAAAAAATGAAGGTGTTTACGTACCCGGAGAAGATGGGGATTTGGAGGGTCATGTGTCCGAGAATCTAGATTTTCGAGGGGCTATGGATGCATCTGGTGAAGGATGTGGAGGTGAGGTGGAGGAAAGTGAGGTGGCGCCCACTGTGGATGAACCAGAACATGTTACCGAAGATCAAGAAGCCGATTATGGTGAGTCTGTTACTGAACTAAGCGGGGTTGGTGCTGTAAATGATGACAGTTGCAATCGTGGAATTTCGGTAACAGGTATGTTGGCCTCAGTGACACTGGACTCTGTTACTGAACAGCCTGAAGAAGTTATAGCGAGGACTTCTACCATGGTGATGGATGAGAAGGTGTCTATAGATGAAACCGTTGATAATGCTCATAGTTCTGACATAATGACACCTGAAGTTTTGAGAACTCATGTGGAAGCTGTTGTTGAAGGAGAGAGTGATTTAGGCAAAATAGAGGTGTTGTACCCTGCTAGTGATTCTGGTCCTTGTCCGGATCTCTTGGATGCTGATTCTGTTATAGTGAATGAGGCAACTAACGCTGGAGCATGTGACCAAATTGCACCTTCTGAATTTTCTTTCAACTCTAATGGTGAACAATGTGTTGTTGAAGGCGCTGGTTCATTTATTTCTGATGCAGTTGACACCATCGATTATGGTGTTATTGATCCTTGTCATTCTGTGGACTTGAATCTCTCTGTATCAGCTTCAGATGTTTCAACTCCATTTTCTGGTGAAGAAGCTGCATCTGGTGGTAGGTTGAAAGGTGATGCAGGAAGTGTAAGCACTAATGGTGACGGAGGAAAAGATGCCAGTGAAGGAGAAGCTATTGGCTCAGAAACCAAGCACCTGATTCTTAAGTCGGATGCCCTTGTACCTAATGTTCGAGAAAATAATCAAGTTTGTGTAGAAGATTTTGACTGCGGGGAGTGTGAGGTAACACATGGGACTTACAGTATTTCAGATGATGGTATAGAATATTCTCGTGTACACACTGTTGTCAGTGAAAAACAAGAAGCTGTCGGCGTGGACTCTGATGTTGTGCTGGATTTCAAAGATGAACTAAGTTTTGCAAATAAGAATGAATGCCTGAAGACTAGCATGGACATAGAAACCGGATTGGTTCAGCAAGACCATGTATTCTCAAATGTACCAACTCATGCAGTAAATACTGCTGTAATAAACGAAGATAGAGGCCTCATGATTGGAATTCAACCTGATACTGATGACAATCAGCCTAATACAACAACCTCGAGTTGTGTAGGAGATGAGGAAATCATAGAAGCAGATTCTGGCAGGTGTGGAAACCAACCGCCGTTTGTCACATCAGATGCTGAAGTAATTAGTGACAATAACTTTGCGTTCTCTCAAGTGAAAGCTTTGGCGGGGGATGGATCTTGTGGAAGCAGTGGGGAGATTTATGGAAGTAACATTGCAAAAGTATGTGTCCCTGATATGGTTACTTCTAATGTCGAGGTAAATAAGTCTCTGGAAGCAGATGAGAATTCTGGAAAAAATGATTGGGATCATATGATGGAGGACCACAATTCTGAAACTAGACTCATGAATGTTGAGGAGGAAATAGAATTTGACCAAACCTATGATGGAGAAAAGGAAATGGATTACAGGGAGGGGCCTGTGTTCGGAACTGACGAGCCTGCTTATGAGAGTGAAAATTCGAAGTTTTTGATTGAGGAACCAGTAAAGTCTGCAAGCTCCTTGAGAATGAACCAACCAGGTTATCTATCACCACCAGAAAATGGGGGTAAATTTTCCCTCTCAGATTTGGTCTGGGGTAAAGTTAGGAGCTATCCCTGGTGGCCCGGACAGATATTTGATCCTGTGGATGCATCAGAAAGGGCTGTAAAATATCATAAGAAAGACTCTTATTTGGTAGCATATTTTGGAGATCGAACCTTTGCTTGGAATGATGCATCAGTATTGAAGCCTTTCAGGTCTCATTTTTCCCAGATCGAGAGGCAAAGTAATTCTGAAGCATTTCAAAATGCTGTGGACTGTGCCTTGGAAGAGGTTTCTAGACGTGTAGAGTTGGGTTTGGCATGTTCTTGTGTACCAGGAGATGCTTATGACAAGATTAAAACTCAGACTCTGGAGAATACTGGAATACGTGAAGAATCAAGTCTAAGAACCGGCGTGGATCAATCTACTGAGGCTTCTGCTTTTGAACCGGATAAACTTCTAGAGTATGTTAGAGATTTAGCCCCTCGTGCTTCATCTGGGGCTGATCGATTGGACCTTGTTATTGCTCGAGCGCAGTTGTCTGCATTTTGTTGTTTTAAGGGCTATCGTCTGCCAATTGGATTTCCCTCAACTGGGGAATTGCTGGAAAACGACGCAGGAGAAGTTAATGATGAAATGGTCGTTTCCCACAACCGTAAGCACCTTCCGAAAGACAGCTTTCAGTCTAGGAAGGAGAGAAGCTTGACAGAATTAATGGGTGATGTAGCATATTCCCCTGATGGTGAAGATGAATCAGTTGGGAAAGATTTGAGCAAATCGGTTTCTTCGTCTTCTAGTAAAAAACGAAAAGCAATTGATCCTCTAGCTGATGGGTTGGAGAAAAGGGTAAGTGTCCATGGAGCAAAAGTAACTAATTCGGCAAATCAAACCCCTAAGCCTTCGTTTAAAATTGGCGAATGTATCCGCAGAGTAGCCTGCCAACTAACAGGCTCAACATCAATGGTAAAGGGCCTCAACGATGAAACAGTAACTGATGGTTCTCTGAAGACATACGAGCAATCTGAAAGGCAAAGTATGGATATTTCAACAGATTCTTCTTTAAACGAGATGCTATCTCAACTTCAGCTGCTGGCACAGGATCCCAAGAAAAGGCATAACTTCCTAAATACTGTCATTACCTTCTTCATGGGTTTCAGAAGGTCAAGTGCTTTGAATAGACGCGGTAGAAAGAAAAGAGCTGCTCCAACTGGAGGATCAGCTGAAGACTTTGAATTTGATGATGTCAATGACTCCTATTGGACGGACAGGATTGTCCAAAACTATTCCGAGGAGCAATTGTTGCATAATTGTGAGAACGGTGCAGAAAATCTTCAAGTAGTACCTTTAAATGCAGAAAAATCAGTGAAAGCAGTCCGTAAACCACATTCTAGAAAGAGGTTTTCCACCACCTATCCAACCACAACTGCAGATTTAGATGAGAATGTTAAACGAAAGAAGCAAGAGTCCTCACCTGCTGAGCTTATATTGAATTTTGCACAGAGAAATTGTGTTCCTTCTGAATTAAATCTTAATAAAATGTTCAGGCGGTTCGGGTCTTTGATGGAATCTGAGACAGAAGTTGACCATGAGTCTGGTCGAGCAAAAGTGATATTTAAGCGGGGTTCTGATGCAGAAGTTGCTCACAATAGTGCAGAAAAGTTCAACATTTTTGGGCCGGTGCTTGTTAATTACGAGATAGGCTACTCACCATTAATCTCAGTAAAGATTTTGCCCGTTGTTGTACCACCACAGTGCCAGGAAGATCCTACTTTGATGTTGTAGCTTTGGAGTATGGTAACTATCTGCTCATTCCTGAATATTTTACTTATAATGCATCATCCTGATATTTTTTTATGGTTATATGCTAATTCACAATTAAAGGGTAATCACCATTTCAAAATTTGATTCTTTTTGTTTTGTATTTGGAAAATAGACCTGGATTGTGGAGTGGAAATTGAGTGTGAAGCTATCCGGAGTTAAGAAAAAATCAGGGCGATGGATGGGGTGGGATGAAATAGCAATTGTATCACCAACTTAAATAATCTCTAGAAGCTATGCTAGAGTTACATCTGCATATGCCCTTCTCGTTCTTCTCCAACTTGTTTATTTTCTTATCCTTTTTTTTCCCGCTAATTTACGTGAAGAAGCAATAACTTTTCAAGTAAAGAATGAATGTTTCATGACTTGAGGATCCTTTTCATAAATGCCCATCTAATTGTGTGAATTTTAGTTGTTAATTATTATTTATGATTTTACCACTTCTTATCACCCTTGCCTCGTTTTTTTCTTTTTGAAAACTATCACCTTTTTGTGTTAATTTTTTTTCCTTTCACAGGAGTTCATTATTCCATCGTATTGTAATCAAGAATTGCCAAGATAGAATTTTGTAACCAAGAAAGCTGTTGCAAAGTGGTTTACAAGAGGTGTGGCGGCTAGAAGGCAGCCATGACAGTAATGTTAGTTTCTTTGTACGGGGAGGGGTTACCATGTTTTTTATTTTAACCAAGATCTATGATGTGAACCGTAGCTTGTTATGTACTATGGTCCACTTTTTTTGCGCATGGTAACCATGTTTACCAAGAATTACCAAGCCGGATATGTGATTTAGGAACAATAGAACAATAGCTGTTCATCAAAAGGTTGATTGTTGTATCTGTGTTTGGGAATGAGATATGTCCGTTCAGATTCTGTTCTTTTCTTCAATTTGCGGGTTTTATGTGATGCAAAGTTATCAGATGGGGTTGGACATCGACTTATAAAATCAAGGTTTGATCCTGAAAATTTGCTTATTTAGCTTCCTTCAGGGATTCAGGAATTGGGCTATGTTTTTTAAATATACATGAATGTAGGAACTGCGTAATCGAGGAAAGAAGAAAGACTCAGATTCATGAAACGCACTCCACTTTTGAGACATCTCGAAGTATCAAATTATTTTCATAAATGGTAAAATCATATTTTGTCAAGAATTTGCTAGGTAGGATTGTTGAGAAATTAATGAAATTTTCTCATTATTGATTTCGATATATGCACATTTTATTAGACTTCTACTATTAAATTCGTTATAGCGTATGTTGTAATAGAATTTTTCACTCCAAGTTTAGGAGACGATAAATTTTAATGAGGTGTTGTGTAATAGAATATCTCACTCCGAGTTTATCCTCTTGGTTTTTGGGTGTGGGATTAGAGGCTAATCAGCCATACAGATTATCCAAAGGTAGTTCTCCCTGTGTTCTTTGGGCTTCAGGGTTTGGAACTTGTGCATCTTGCCAAAGCATACTTTCATCATATTGGATGGGTGCTCTTGGTAAGCTTCTCATATGACCTTTTGTTTATAGTTGCTAAGAACTATGTTCTTGTTGGTAGATGACCCTCTTCCATAAGGGTTGAATCTCTGTAGCATTTGAGGTCATCCAGAAGGGTTGAATCCATGTAGCAATGGGTGGCTATCGTCAAAAATGGAAGTAGACAATTTCAAATTGGTGATGTCCGTCGAGGGATTTTCATCCTCCGACAATCATTCTTCTCCTTCACCTGAATGTTTATATACTTGCATATGTGTATTGTGAGTATCCTGAGATAGAGTTCAAAAAGTGTTCGTAATTCTCCAAATCTGGAAATATTAATAAATCGTGTTTGCTTTTCGTGGAGGTAGACGATTGTCGAATCACGTAAATATTGGTGTTCTTGTATGTATATAATGTTTACATCTGGGTATCCTGCCACAACATTATGTCATTTTAGTAGATCAGTCCGCTCTGCATCTATTTTTTATGGCTCTTTTAGTTGTGTTTTGTGGCGGATTGAATGTTGAAATGGTTCAACAAGAATATCGTGACACATATGGATCAAGAAGGTACGCGTCTTTGGTATTTCATTACAGTTTGAAAACTTAGAACTCAATGTTTAAGAGAACACAATTATATATGCTTAGATGCTTGAAGTTCTTGTATTCTTTTGAGACTCAGATATGGTTGACTAAGATTATACTTTCATGTAGATATGCCCAGAGTACTTGTGTTTATTTTTATTGATAAAAAAAAATATATGGAAAATTCTCTTCTACATCGTTTGAAGTTAGGGATATAATAAGTATGAGAGATTAAAATTAGATAATGATAAATATTATAAGGTGTTTGATATGATTTAAAACGATAGATTAATTTTATTGTTTGTTGTAATGATTAAAGTACCCTAACAAGAATTTCAAATTTTTGGAATTATAAGAAGTTAAAATTTTTGGAGGGAATTTTAATTTTTGCTATAGTAAAAAATGGTGGGAACGAGCAAATATGTTATTTTGCTATAAAGTTAGAATAAAATGAGAATTTTTTGACAAAAATCAAACCAAACGCGGGATGTTTAATTTTTTAAAACTAATCTTTACCTAATCATGAACATTAAACGATACCTTATGAAAGAACCGATAACTTAAAAGGATGTCTCGGCCGACGATTTATATGTTCAAAGATACTTTCGATTTATGTGCTCAAATATCTATGATGTATGTACACTCTTAAAATTTATTCGGTGCAGTGTCAGGCACTTCTCGGACACCGACACTTCTCGGACACGTCACGTGGCATGTCCTTAATTTTATTATTAAAATAAAACCGGACACCCTTGTCGATACTCCCCTCAAAATCGCACACCCGTGTCGGACATGAGTCATCGGTGCGTCCGACACTGAAAGGACACTTTTGGGTGTTAATCGTACAATTTAAAATTTTTTTGGCTAAATTAAAATTTAGACGTGTTAGTTAAACTTTATGTTAATTGAAATAATATACATTTGTTGTTAGTATGAGTGATACTATGATGATTACAGTGACATTCGTTTATTTATATATATGCATCTTGAATTTGGTAAATATTTTTATAAATTTTACATGATTTTAATATTTAAAAAATATGAATTTTAGTATTTGTAATATAGTATTATACTACAAATATATATATTGGGGTATCACAGTCGTGTCGTATCCTGAATTTTTTTGAAAATCCGTGTCCCCGGGTCCGTGTTGTGTCAGTGTCGTCATATCAGTATCCGTTCACCATAGCCTCAAAGTAACTCAAAAACCTTGACAGATCACTTTTATATATATATATATAGATATATATGTTTTTCAAACGAAACCATGTGTACATAATATCGATTTGAATTTCACTATTTGGAATCATGGATATATTCATGGGCAAAGACTTTTCATGGGCTAGCCTGGACAACACATGTCCTTACTAGTTTATAGACATTGGTTCAATCTATAATCCTGGTTTTGCCCATGGGCTTCTAATATCATATTGAACCTCTTTGTGTTGTCCTTTTTACGACAATATTTTAGAGGTCAAACGGATTTAATTGCACGGGTGCCGTGCCGGCACGTTTCGAAATGGGTCGTGCCGTGCCGACAACACATGTCCTTACTAGTTTATAGAACATTGGTTCAATCTATAACCCTGGTTCGCCAGTTAGGTGGCGATCTTACTTTAATACTGACATATGAATGCGTCTTTGTGGTGGTGCCTTTTTAAGGTGATATATTTTTATCGAGTTTTTTACAACTCTCGCTCGAAGATAAATTAAGATCAACACTAAACTGGACATCTTTGAAGCAAACACGCATTAATTTACATGCAGCAAAGGCGATCTATAGCCAAATTCACCATTCAAAACGAAATATGTTAAATTAAACACTACAGTGTCAATTTTGCCTTAAAAGAGGCTATTGTTATCAGAACAGATGAATAATTGGAAACTGGAAATGGGAAATTACAAAATATCATTTTTGTCCCTTAAACTGATGTTTACTACGATGAAAATCTCAATCTAGTAAATCAATTATCTACAAATCTCTACAACCTTCTTTGTTTATGAGGTCAAGTTTCCTTCAACACCTTTTAATAATAAGTTTCCTCAAATAAATTGACTAAATTACTGCTGGGGAAGTTTTCTTACGAAGAGCGAGAATCCAGGAACCAAACACTTTTTTCCAATAACGAGGGCAACCTCACCAGCATCAAACACTGCCATTTTTTCTTGGATCCACTTTGGACAGGATTTTTGTTGAATTGTCATCTCATCTAAAAGTCATAGCTTAAATAGAGATTGAATAATTTATTATTTATTCTCTAACAATTCTCTTAACTTGTAAGCCGATTTGTTCATCTTTTTTAGGAGGCCTATGAAGTGGATATTTTTCATGGTGGAGTTGTTGGTAATCAGTCTTGAACTCAGGACATCGCGTTACTCAGATGTTCTAATAATATACCGAATTGTCGTCTCATTTAAAAACATGAGCTTATAAAGAGATTTGACAATTTATTATTTATTATCCAATATTTATATATGAAATATAAATATTTAACTTATGTGATATGTATTGTTGTTTATCCGAATTAAGTTAAAGAATGAGGATAGTGGTAGATTTGTCATAACCAGTTGGAAAAATACTATCTCATCTCATGGAACCGTAATATGAAATATAATTATATGTAAAAGAAATTATATACAAAGTGTAAATATATAATGACAATTTTCCTAATCTAAATTTATATTTGAGCTTCTATGTTATGTTTTTTTCATTATAACATAATATGGATACTACAACAGCAATCAAGTATTTATCCTCACTAAATATGATCGGTTATATAATCCTTCGAGTTGTCGACGTATTGTGCTCTATTCCCTACTAAATCATCATCAATATTTAAAAAAGAATTTTATAATATAATATTGATAAATGTAATTTTTATATATTTTATTAATTTAAATATTAAAATTTATATAGTATATTATTAATTAAATGAGGTGTGTTAGAAAGTTGGCAAAAACCATGTTAAAAAATCATAAATAACTACATATATTTTCGCTGCGTAATTACTCGTGAATGCTTAAGCAAAGTCGTTACTGCCTCTTCGCTACATTTCCGTCCAATTCACCCTAAAATCGCATGGGAACAATCGTAATCGTCATAAAAAAACTTGTAATAAGATTACAAAGCAGTAACACGTAATGCTTACAAGGATTTGAACATATACAACCGTTGCGCCTGAAAATGGAAGAACTTTCAATACAGAATCACCCACGCCGATTCCGACAATGGCACCCTTTCAAATGGCGTCCCTCCGCATATATGTATATATCCAGACTAGTAGGCAAGGTTTCAAGAAAATCGAAGAAAAATGGACCCTTCTGCACGAAAAAGCCCATCTCTTTTCCCTCTGGAAACATGCCCTCCAGTAACAGACGAAGCATTCAATCTCTTTCATTCCATAGACCGGGAACTATACATCCAGTTGATCCAAAACTTGGGCCGTGAACCGGTCGAGTCAATGAAGGTTATGGCAATCTGGATATGGCTTGAAAGGGAAGGCGGCAACACCAACTTGATAAGAAGAATGCTGTCTCTTCCTCTGGCGTTGTTGAACGAACTTGCGGATGAAACTGTGATGTGTTTAAAATATGTGGAAAATGATAGGTACTTGTTTGTGAATGGGAATGATCAGATTACTCTTTTGCCAGATCTTTTGAGTACCCGTGTTAGTCTACGGTTTTTCCACGAAAATCGAATCACGGTGCTGCATGGTATGAGTAAGATTATGGCCACCGTCTGTTCCCGTGCTTTTAACGACATTCTGCAGCGGGTTTTGCTAGAAAATGCGGCTGTTTATGAAGTTGGAGAATCTAGCATGGCTGCAGATTGGAGAAAAGTTATGCAGATGCTTTATCATCCTTATCTCAACGTGCCCGCATTTTATCCTCCCCCACAGCCGCCGCCGCCGCCGCCTGCAGGCCGCAGACCACCAGTGGTGGCGGATGCATTTGGAATTCCGGTCCACATGCTCGCCGGAGGAGGGTTTTCAGGGGTGCATGATTCTGAGTTTCAGAGCCAAATGCTGAGTAACGAACTTGGAGATTTCTTGAGCAAGAATTTGCTTCTGGAAATCAATGGTGATGTTGAAGAAGAAGTTCTCCCTGATGATAGAACCATTTTCTTGACATTCTCCAAAGGATATCCCATAACAGAAGCTGAAGTTCGAGAATTCTTCACTAGGTAAGTAACAATTACTTCCTCTTTTCTATCTTATCCTCTCTAAACTGATATAAAATGTCTTAATCTTAAAAGTTATATTATAATACAAGATTAAATATCTAACATGGTATATCATCTTATGGCGCCCTCAAGATTATATGATTAATTCCAGAACAATTAGGGGATGGCGCCGTATGTGGATTCTTTTTTATTTATCTATTTATGATAACTGTACTTATTAAATGTATTTTTTTTTTTTTTATGGCTTGCATGATATTATTTTTTGATAATGTTGTATGTATCGATAAAAAGATAGATCACAAAAAAGCATAATATTTTCTACCAAACTTATTGATCTCTTTGTCTCTTAAATTCTCTAAATTTTCTGAAGTTTAAGAGGCTCAAACTGCTTTTTCGCTACACTATTCTTATCCACGGTTCTCAACTAATCTTGGATTTGTCAACAATATAAAGGAGATTTGGAGATTTCATGGAGGATCTAATAATGCAAGAAGTAGGGGAAGAAGAGCAGGTGCTGTACGCTCGAATGGTGGCACGTTCGGCTGCAGTAATCGACACCATCGTAGGAGGGAATAAGGTGAAGTATTCTATAAATGGGAAACATGTTTGGGCGAGAAAATATGTGAAAAGACAGCAGCAGCAGCAGCAGACTTCTTCATCTTCTTCAGCAATAAGGTCACCTCCTAGAGGTGGGGATCAGTCTCCTTCAGACCAAGCCGGACAAGGCAGCATTTTATCATGAAGATATATTATTTACTTTATTTTGTTAATATAAGTGGTTAATGGATTTATAATTCTATATTTGATGTAGTACGGATTGTTTTATCTAATATGATTTATTTTAACGAATTTACTTGATCGTGTGTTTTGTACACATTCATTGCCAAATAGGGGATTTTTTTGTGTGTTTATGATGGGGGAACCACAGCCGTTAACCTTTGAATGCGTACTAGGTAAATCATCGGACTGATGCAATAGTATGTAAACCACGTCAGTCAGACAAACCACACTAGGCAAGCCCGTCACAACAGACTCGACCGCATCAAACTCTTGATCGAAGACCTCCACACTTACATACTCCACCAACTCAGCCACGCAATAATGGGCTAGGGGATTGGTAATTTGTTACTTCATCGATGAGTGCATAAGATATTATTATGGCTATTTGCTACGAAGCAAAGACGAGAACATAGAAGTGTTTAAACTCTACGAGAATAAGGTTAAAGACCAATCATGCCAATTGAATTTGAAATGGAGAAATTGTGGATTGAATATGTTTGAGTTTTCTAAGCATTTTACGCTTAATATTTGAATTTGCAAGAAATTAAATATCAAATTCGAGTTTTCTAAGTTTTTATGCTTAAAATGAAAATGATGAATCAAATACGAGAATTTATTTTGTAAGTAAGCGCGCTTAAATCAAAATTTTGCAAGACTTAAACTCTTGAATTTTGATTTCTAAGTTAATAACGCTTAGAATTTGAAACATGAAAGTTTGAACATCAATGAAGTCTTGATAAGTTCGAGATTGCCCTAAAATTGTTGGGTGGGGGGGTGGGGGGGGGGGGGGGGGGGGGGCAAGATGAAAATCCTAGTAGACTGTCACATTTAGGCAAAGATGAAAATCCTAGTAGACTGCGGAAATGATTAAAGTCTTGCTACAAATATTTAAAAGTGTGGGGTACTAAAGTAAGTCATGACAACCGGCAAAATAAAGATATGGAAAATTTTGACAAGTTGTGTTGTCAAAAAGATTTAATGTTAACAAGTGTGACAAATGTGACACACTGAAGCATATGTAATGGTATGCTTGTACATTGCTGATATGTTAATTATGATAAGCAATATAGAGATCATCAAAATGTCGAAGAAAATGTTAACGAAACATTTTGACATGAAGAATATTGGTGCAGCAAATGTCAAATTTGGAATTAGAGTTTCCAAGATATCTGAAATACTTCTCATAATTAATTCTAGTTTCAAATTTTTTAATCTTTGTGCTTAAAATTCAATTTTAGAACAAGAAATAAAAATCTTGAACTATGATTTTCTAACAATCATCAAACTTAAAATTGAATTGTTAATTTAATTTGAGAATTTATAATAGTTTCGAATTTTGTAATAAATAACGCTTAAATCCAAGTTTACAAGAAGCTAAATCTTTAATTTGAATTTGTAAGTTTACAACGCTTAGAATTCAAAAATTATGGTATCCTATTGTATTAGAAGGAAACAATGATGCAAATTGGATATATTATACGAAAGATTCGAAATCCACAAATGGTTATCATTGGTGTGGCTGTCATGTCATGCAACAATCGATCCATGATTAGATCGAGGTTTATAACACTAGATTAATTAGTGTAAGCAATTATGATTCATTGTGATAATCATTTGGTAATTGCTAGAGCACAAAACAGTATGTATAATTATAAATCTCGGCATATTCGCCGAATACATAATACCATGCGACATTTGATCTCTAATGGAGTTATCATAATTGATTATGTGAAATCAAAGATAACTTGGAGGACCCGGTGACAAAAGCATTGAATAGATATCAAGTGTATGGATCATCAAGAGGACTGAGATAAAAATCTACAAAATAAATTTTCGTAGTGGTAACCCAACCTTGTTGACTTGAGATCTCAAGATCTTGGTTCAATAGGACAACTAAATTATGAAAATTTGAGTTAGTACTCGGGAAATTTCCCAACCCATTTGGTAACGCTTATCGTGTACGCTCAAATTAATCCTTATCAGTTAATAGCAAAATAATGTAGTAGCATGGGTATGTATCGATCACACAAGAAGATGTATTCTTGTGTTAATTATGCAAACAAATAGTAAAAGGGGGATTTGTGAATATTATTTATCTAAATTGTCTAGGATGCAAAATTTAAATAAGAGCTGATTTAATCAATTAAAGAGAGATCTAGATTTCGGTCGACTCTACCATTGGAATTCACTCAATCTTCATCGATTTCTCATAGATGTAATTTTTATACATGAATATCCCCATTGACTATTTAAATAATATATCATCTTAAGTTTAGTTAAATCGAAAACATCATTCAAATTTAACCATTATCGATTAATCAACCTTAACAACAACAGTTAAGATTTAAACTAATGATAGCATGCGAACAAGTAAGTCAGATTGATTAAACTAAACAACATAAACAACATCAGTTTATATTTAATTTAGTCAAAAGTTTTCCCTAGAAATTTAATAACTTCAACAGCAGAGAATTATCAAACCTAGTTGCTTCAGAAATTCGAATAATCAGACAATTACGGATATGATATCAAATTTAGCATTAGAATGTATGAAAAATTATTAGGTAGTTAGTCTAATAACCAAACAACACAATCATGGCAAGATAATTGAAAAACTCATGATATTCAATAAAAATCACAAATTCAAAACAATAACCTCGTGAATGAATTAAACTCCATGGTTTTGTCTCCCTCAACCAAGAATAAGAGTTTAACTACTCATAACTAATGAAAAACAAACAAAATAATATATAAAAAACATGGTAAGACAAATTATGAGAATCGCCACGGGTCGAGGTTGTCAATCCTGCCTTTGTGTTGAAGCCGCCTTCAAAACTTGAAATAGAATTTTATTCTAGGTTTAAAATATGATGTAAAATATCTAACCATCTGATTTGAGGCCCCTAATCTCGAATTACATGGTAGGGTATCAAGTAATTATGGTAGAATTCGTGTAGGATAGCAACAAATCAAGTTTCCAAATTTCTAAAAATACGCCCGACGATCGATCAACAATATTTGGGCGATCCATCGCCATCTACAATAACATTTTTCGTGTCTTGCTTGTTTGGGCAATTGATCGAGCTGGTTTGGGCAATCAATCGCCACCTCCAGATTTTTGTTGCTCATTTTTCTACTTTTGGCGATCAACTTGCATTGGCCATAACTTCTTCATACGATCTCCGAATTAAGCAAATTAGCTGTCCACACGGAGATAACTAAAAGTTCTACAACTTTTATCGTGAAAACATTTCAAAAATATGGTTGGAACATGAAGAAAATCAAGGAGAAACAAAGTGACATGTGTCTTGGATTTCGATTTTCTCTCTTTTTTCACTTTTCTTCATTCTTCGAACGTTTTAGCTCGAGTTCTTCACATTTTCCTACATATGACCAAAATTATGATTAAGTAACATATGTAGTAAATTATCAATCAAAAAATACCTAATCATTGACAGTTAAGCGCATAAAATGTGTCTATTTCTAGCAACATCAAATACCCTCATACTTAGTCTTTACTCGCCCTCGATTAAATCAGATATAGTTACAATCTTTTTGGTAGCTCGTAGCTTCATAACAAACTAAGTTGTCATCACTTTAATGCCTCAACAATTTTAAACATGCATAATAATGAAAGTTGGTAAAAAGTTAACAGTGGAACAAGTTCAATCCCTAGACATCTCATACTCAACAAAGCAGCGAACGTTTGTGTGTTGTCATAAACAAGTGTCAAGCACAAATTATATATCCAAATAATGTAAACCCACAATAGCTCAAGTTTTACATCAACATAAGTATAAGCTCACTTGCACACTCTTCTCCACTATCTTAGCCACTTGCAAACATAAATCAAGTATATGTCTTTATTAGCTTTAGTTTTGCCTAGGTATTGGCTTATGAAAAAAAGGATAAAAATATGTCAAACAAGAGATTATGGTGATATGCACAATTAAAAACTCATCTTCTTGCATTATTTTTTCAAACCTTGTTCATTTTGTAAGATTTATTTCAATTTTTTCTTCTCTTTTGTGCCTTGACTCCCATTGGAGTCATATTTTTAGCAATTTTCTCAAGGCATCCATTTTCTTTCATGCATCTCATTCTTCTGACAGTAAAGCTCTCAAAATTATAATAATACAAGTGCATGTTAATGAAATACATCATACTTCTTTCAAAGGCATGGATTAAAATCATATTTAGACTCACTAGGAAGATGATAAGCTAGTCAAAAAATGTTGAATGTGGTTGTTTTGTATGCTTAGCATAATATTAAAGCTCAAAAATGGTACTAGTGATAATTTGTTTACATGGTAGGCTTGAAATGCTCAAACGCATCAAAGATTGCCTATATAACTTTCATGTTCGCAAGTAGTCTAGACATACGCCTCAAAGAGCATGTAGTTCCAGCATGTATCTGAGACTTCCTAAGACTCACAAAATTCACACAATCTTCACTACGCTATGCACACTTCACAAGTCATGACAATATCGTGCTCAAAATATTCAATTACTATGTCAAAGCATAATTTGCATTAGAGTTCAAAGTGTTCCAAGGTTAGGAATTCACCTATGTTAAAAAGCATGCATGACTTCAATTAGGTTTCATCATGGGCTAGTGATTCAAAAGTTCATGTCATCACTAACTATGTGTAGGACCCCAACTCGTGTTCTCATCATTAGTGCATTATATCGTCATAAGCATAATTATCACATTAGGGAAACTCTCCTTTCACATGCCACATACTCACAATATGAGTCTATAAAATTTTGGACATGATCTTCCCACAAATCCAGTTTTCGTTCAACCTAATTCAGTTATACACATTTCATAATGCACTAATCGTATTCTCAATTTTTCAATTAAATTGCATGCAACAAATGAAAAGAGGACCATTAAAATATGTATACAACCCATATACACATATCATGGTGCTCACAAACGAGCATTGACAATAGATGTGTATCTACTTGTATAAGATACATTACTCTATATCAATATTGGTACCTCGCTCTCAAGAGCATCCTTGTTCAACGGCTCGAACTCATTTACATAACCAATGTCGTACCTGCTTTTGCTGTTCCAACGGAAACAACAATCACGTGGTGAGCATACAAATAACATAATCATAATATCAACACATACACAAATAATATTTTACAGAATACAATGTTGTAATTAAATGAATACTCCCTGGGTACACAATGCCATGAGAAATCTTCTGCACTGTTCCTATTCTCAGAATACCACATCATCAACCCATAATCGATAACCACAATCGTCAATCACATTATCGATAATAATATATAATCGACAATAGGTTAGATCATTATAACAATGATTTATTGAATCACATGCATTTCAATTACCAATTTACACTTTAAATCTCATGATATCACCTCGCTCGCTCAATAGCGGCAGGATCATTAATCATTACACGCTCAATAGCGGCATCACCATAGCCATCGCACGCTCAGTAGTAGCATCACTATAACCATCGCACCATTCATTGGTGAACTCAAACTCTATCAACATATTTCTCAATAACTAGGTCAACAATTACACTTTCAGTAACCATCGCACCATTCATTGGTGAACTCAAACTCTATCAACATATTTCTCAATAACTAGGTCAACAATTACGCTTTCAGTACTTGTACGTCTTAACGTACTAATTCAAATAAAACAAGAATATATCATTCTTTAAATGCAACGTAATGTATTTACCTATGCTCGTACGTTATACGTACCTTATGGTCGACGACATGATTTGGACATTCTCGACATCCGGAGGTTCGTACGGTATCTATACCGAATATCAATTCAATATCATCATTAATAATTCCTACGACATCAATATTCAACTAACAGATACACCGGCCTCCTACCCTTATCAGTTACAATTTACCGTACTCCTTAAAAGATTCAAATCTCCCATGTTATGCTTTATTAACTTGAGTTATCATCTTACTCAAACATGCAATATATGTCTTACTAAGGTTCAATACTTGTAACATTATCTCATTGTCAATAAAACTTCCCCAAAAGTCATAATCATTGTCAAAATAGACTACAAGCTCGTATCTTAAAATGTCCAAAAATAATAAATTTTCACAATTTTCAGGACAGAGATCGATCTCTATAATAATAACGATCGATCTCTGTCGACAGAAACATTTTTCCCAAAATTTCACTTTCGACGATCGATCGCTCCATTCCTAGGGATCGATCGCTAAGCATTTTATCATTCGGGCGATCGATCGCAAATACTATTCATCTTCACAAACTTTTTTTTTCGGGCGATCGATCGCTAACCCTGTTTTCAGCCAAAACTTGCGGTTTTTAAGCATAAATCCAACCCAAAACACACTTCTCAAATCCCTCAATATTCCAATAAAAACATACTAAAACACCCCATTATTCTCAACATTAAACAACCCACAACCTCTAGCAAAATCAAATCAAGCAATTCCCATAACCAACTCAACAATCAATGAAAACCAAGAATAAGGTAAGAATTTGCTTACCTTCTATATACATTTTCATTGTTACAATATATGTATCATCGAAAAACGAATTTTTTAGGGCCACATGTTGATAAATGTTAATTAAATCTTTTGTTGTTTACGCAAAATAATCATTGTATGTTAATTAAACACCTGATTAGAACCGGGCCCTCATAGCAAAACAGGAGTTGAAGTGAGTGCATCAGGTGGATAAGTTTCGACGCTAAACTCAATAAAAATCACTAAAAATCAATAAAAATCATTAAAAATCAATAAAAGTTATAATCAATACACCCCAATAGTGTTGAAATTATAGACCTAATAATACTGGAAAAGGAAATAAACCAAGGAAGCAAGTGCAGGCGTAAATTATCAAAAGTCTACAGATTTAACATCACTCGTATCTTCTCCTCTCTCCCACTTTTCTTCATCTTTCTTCAAAGCGTAATATAGTAATACAGAGCGGTGGGAAGAGAGTGAAGAAATGGGTTGGTTTCTCTGTACTGGAAAATCGAGGAAAAAAGGGAAGAAGCCAGTGGAAATCAAGTCCGAAGATCAGATCCCATCAAATTTAGGTGCTTAGGAAGTACCCAAAAAACGATTGAAAGATTTATCATTTTTTTCTCAATTATGGGTTTAATTCTTTAATATGCTCAGAGTCACTTTGACTTTTCTTCTCTTATCTTGTTTTAATAATTGGATTCATTTTGGTTATGGTGTTTTAGTTCTGCATTTTCATGTGTAATTTATTTACTGAGCGGTGAGTATATGGGTCGCCAAAGTGTGTGGAATATTGGCCGTGTATTGTTCTACTGATCTAGCTTAATTTGTTGTTGTAAATGCTTCGAAATGATCTGAATTCTTAGGTATGTGGCAAAGATTATAAATTTGAATATTACATGGATTTTTTTCTCGGTGGCACCTTGCATAAGAAGATAGAAAGGGCTAGCATTGACTAGTTTAGATAATGTTTGCACTTTAGGCAAGTCGATTATGAATTTTTAAGCTTTTGGCTGCCTGTATAAGCATTATTTTACTCGATGAAAATGGAAGAAAGGAGTAAAATTATTGGAAATTTCAGCTAATAACGGCCCATTCGGATTATCAGTGGCACTCCTAGTAGTTTAAGGAAGTTCTCCATTTCATCGGAGTAAAGTTTTTATTGGTTATTTCCTTCCTGGATCTTGCTTGGTTTCCTAATCAGAAAGTTTGAAGAGCTTAAAGAGGTGAATTTGGCGGAAGTATTGCTTCTCTCATGATTTTTGATCAATTGATGACAATAATATGTACCATCTCTGGATGCTTAATTGGTACAGTATGGAATCTGTTCTATGATTATCTTGGAAGTCTTAGTTAAATCAACGGGAGGAGATTGAAGTTCCATTTAGTCTCCATGACTATTCATATTTCAGATGGCTTTGGATACTGAGAAGCTTTCATCTTCTCATTGCAGAGAAACTGAAATCAAATCCTGAGGCTCCTAAAGATGGAGGATCTGGTCATATTGCTGCATATACGTTTACATTTCGGGAGTTAGCGGCTGCAACCAAGAATTTTAGGACAGATTGTCTGTTGGGTGAAGGTGGATTCGGAAGAGTGTATAAAGGACGACTGGAGAGCACTAATCAGGTTTGTCCCGTTGATTATGAAAGCTTGGGTGTTGTTTGGTCTTGCTTTCAACTCTGTTCTGCTTACCACTATTTTGTGTATAAAATTTTAAGTTATATAGTTTTAATGATGTGTGTAGGTTAAAAAATGTTCGAAAAAAGTAGTGAGGAAATTGTGTCTTTTTTGCAAATATTTTTGGGATAGTTGATTGGGGAGTATTATTTGCACTCCACAATTTGCATCTTCTTAAACTGACAATGATATCCTTCGCAAATAGTTTTAGTTTTTAAAGGGGATATTATTTGCACCACAAACCTTTTTTATTATCAGTCCACTTGAACAACATAATCTGTTATTCGCAATCCACCTGACCTTTTCAACTTATGAATTGTCTAAAACTTAGAGAATTTCAAATTATTTTTTAAAGTGAAAACATTTTTAAAAACAATATTCACCTGATGCTGTAAAAAATATGACATAATGTCAACATCATCTGATTGGCCCCTAATTCCTAAGTAGCCCTCCAACCTAATCAGGAAAGGCCTCTTATTCAGTCTCATTAGTAGAAGCCTTGGTTTGGATCCTTGAAAAACTATCTCCCATTGTTCAACCCTAGTTTCCTCCGGACACCGAACTGGCAAACAATATTCAACAAAAAAATCAACATCTCATTTTCGTTAATTTTAACTAAGGGCTCAATCTCATATCATTTAGAGAATTAGTCAACGGCTACCGCTGAGAGCTTCTGAGCGGGCCTAATGGGGACGGGCCTTATAGTCCCACTTATCAAAAAAGCATGCCACTTCGAAGCCTTCATCTGTTTTACTGGATTGTATAGTATGTTAACATGCCTTTGGCAACTATAACATGCTTTAACCAAATGTTTAGCATCCTCCTCTATAATCAACCAGAAGTAACCTGCTCTTAAGGCCTTAGGAGCCAAAGCAATGGCCCTAAGATGGTTCCCACAATATCCTTCAAGAAATTCTCAAGCTGAAAAAGGCTCTTACAGTGATTCTTCCTAGCCTAAACACCTCAATAACAGTGGATAGATTGATATTTTATATAGAACCCCTTTAACTAATTAGAGTCTTGCTTCTCGCCTTTTAATGTCGCGTGCCTTCTTCAAGTCAAATTAGAGTCTTCATCTAGCAAGAACCACATTATGTCTCTTCTGCATTCATTCATGTATTTCAGAGGCCTCGTGGCCGAGCTCTGAAGGTTGAGCTCGACGTGAAGCACAAGATCCTTATTTTTCCTACTCATTTATGAGCTTGCCATTTTGACTAACTAATCAATCTTCTCATTTTCCAACCTCGGAATTTTTATAACTGTCAATTCGGAAAATTGGTCTTCCACCCCTCTCTATGCCTGCGAATAGTTTTTCGGCCTTTGATTTTTCACTTCATAAGCCCCATTGCCCTGCAAGATTTATCAACTGTGAATTTGAATACTCCACTATCAATGGGACTCTATTTATGGACGCCCGTAACTTTATCAGGAAGGGCTCGTTTTTAGCCTCGTTATTTTAAGGTTTGAAATCCAAATGACATGCCTACTTTACTTTTTCTCCTTGAGGAGAAACTAACATTAGATATTGAGAAATAAATCTGGCCAAGGATGCCTGTGGTTCACTTGAATAGTCTTCCGAAAGCCTCTGTTTATGTGAGAACTTTGCCGAGCAAACCGTTAGGATGTGAGAGGAAGTATGGTTTAAGCTTCTGAACCATGTCCATCAAAGTCATCGTTAACTTTTATAACCTTGAATATCAGAGCTCGGCCCCCTTTAGTGCATGACTGACCTAGTAAACTGTCTTGAAAATCGACCTATATTGAGTGAGCGAAAATATACTCACTGTTTATCATTATCTGACAAGTATACCCATAGCCGTTCTCCCGAAGCTTGTAGCGGCCCCCTTTAAAGCATGACTGACCTAATAAACTGTCTTTGATCCAAATACTGAGAAATGAATCTTGCTAGGGATGCTATTCTCCCACTAGCCTTTTAACTTTCTGAACACGAAAGGCCAATTCCCTATGTGGCCTTAACTTTTTCGTGAATTAGCTTCAATCCCTTTTGCATCACCAGAAACCCAAGAATTTTCAACTTCTCACCAAGTATACACATTTGTTGTGGTTCAATTTCAACAACCTATACCATCTCAAAGTGCGAAATGTCTCCTCTAGTTTGGCTACCAAGTTGGGAGCCTTCTTAGACTTGACAAGGATGTCATCCAAATGTACTTCAATGTTTCGATCCCTCAGCTTCATGAAAACCTTGTCCATTAATCTCTAATAAATTTCTCCTACATTTTCGACCGCATTCACATGATCACATAACATAAAATGGTGGTAACCTTCGTATGCGTCAATGATCGGTAAAAACTAATTGTCCATAGCTACTGCTAGTCCCACTAAACAAAGATAATGATAGCATAACTAACTAATTCCTTCTCTCCCTCCTCTCATATATTCCCTCAGGCACGTGGATCTCTTCTGACGTGGCCTCTGGTGTAGACTTGATGGACCATGGGCTTTTTATTCTCTGGATCCTTGTTTTCATTTGCTTCATGTGCTGTAACCTTTTCTTTACGGGCTGTAGTATTTTCATTTGCTTCATGGGTTGTAACATAGAGCAGCTCATGTCCTGTAGTTGAATCGACCAGCAGTTCAATTCTTGGTAACATGTGACAATCCTCCAGGCATGCGTTGTTTGAATCTTGAAAATCAACACTTATCCGCCACTTGCACCTCAAGATTTAGGAACTAACACCGCATATGATAACCATCTTGGGAATTGCATCTCTTCGATATGTCCCGACCTAAATAACCCATGCACTTTGCGTGCCTAACCTTACATTTTCCAGGTCCAAAATGCTTTTGCGATTTGGTGTTTTGGTGCAATGTTAAGACTATGTTTCATCACGTGTGGATAGACACTTTCTAGGTCTACTGCCAACTAGCAAACACATTATTTTCCGTAAACATCTTAACAATTTATTCTTAGCTCAAATTTGGTAGTTTTGCCAGGTTACCCAGGAATTATTTCGGCAGGCCCATACTCCTCTTTGGTGGTTACTACTTTACTATTTCCCCCCCGTAGGTGCATTTCCTGAATTGCTATATCCAAGCGCTTTTTGAAATCAGCCCGGACTATATCCACATAGCATCTCCTTGATGCACGTTGATCTCCTCGGAATTCCCTCACTTTGACCTGACTGGGAATTTCATTTTCTGTTGGGATATAGAGGGCACGACCTTGAAATTACCGGTGGCTGGGTGCCGCAATATACTATTGTAGATAGATGGTCTGCTATCGTAAAACAAACCATTTGGGTCTTCATTCTTGGCTCTACTCCCATGGGTAAGGGCATACCGATTTACCCGACTGGATGCAACACATGGCCACAAACCCATACAAGGCCGTGATCACTGGCTCGAATTTGTCTTAACTGATGTCTATTTACTCAAATGCTCTTAAGAAAATGATGTTGATTGCTTTGTCTCAATCAACAAATATGTGAACGATATCATAGTTGACAATGAGGCCTTGCAATCAAAGCGTCATTATGACATGTCTGAACACCTTCAAGATCGTGGGGCCTAAGCTGATACTTGGCTCTTTTGTCAACCCTAACATCCCATCGACCTCCATACCTTCCAGCTGCCAACTGTGAGTCTTCCGAACTCTATCCGGATCTCTATCATTGCCCCCCTTCCCGAACGATCATGTTGAAAGTGCAGTGGATTAGGTTCTGTGGAAAATAAATAACCTGAGAGTTGAAAATACTCTTTATTAATTGAATAATTAAAAGAGTTACAATGATTATCTATTTATAGGTGAATATAAAGATTAATAGAAGGAAATTACCTGATTTATCTCTATCTAAATCAAATAAATCTATAGATAATATTATCCTACCAAACTTATAATATTATCGTACCAAGTTTACACACAAAGATTTAAATACTAAATCTTTATCTAATTATTCAACACTCTCCCTCAAGCTAAGTCATATATCATGCTCAGCTTGGAACTCAGGTCTTCAAATTTAGGATAGTGAAGAGTCTTTGTCAAGATGTTATCAAAATCTATTTGAGACTTCCTCATCTTTCTCGGAGTCTGGCTTCTTTTCTTGGAGTCAGCGTTTGCTCCTCTTTTGTGAGTCAGTGTCTCCTCCTTTTTTGAGAGTCTGCGTCTCCTCATCTTTCGAGAGTTTGTGTCTGCTCTCCTGGGAGTCTGCGTCAGCTCTTCTTCTAGAGTGAATGAGTCTTCAACAATAGATTTGATATTATCTACTCCCCCTCAAGCTTTGCTATATATGTCGATGAGACCAAGCTTGATGATGAGATGTAGGCACATGAGAATCCTCACGAATCGGTGAGATAACGCTTGTTGGTTCAAAGAAGAGGAAATTGACACATGAATTTGTGGTCTGACTGACAAGCCGCCAATAACTGTGGACGAACAGATGGAAGAGATGAAACTCCATACGCATTATTTCCCCACCAGTGGCTGGGGCAAACTTGCATCGATAAAAAACTTCCGTCCAATCCAAGAATTGATTGTGTATTCTTTGGTGACCAAAAGCAATAATATATTGTGATTCTCGCAATTGCCATAAAACAGATAGACGAAAATACTCCCGCCGCCGCCGCGAAATCAGGGGGGGAAAATCTCGAAGTCACTGTAGCAAAAGTCGCGCAGTTACTCTAGCAAAAGGCGCGAAGTTACTGTAGCAAAAGTCGCGAAATTACTGTAGCGCAAAATCACGAAGTTACTGTGGACAGAAAGGAAAATTGCTTTGTAAAGTTCTGAAAAAAATCACGGCACACAGTGTATGCAATTGGAAGGGTAGAGAAAAGGTGAATCAATAGTTACTATGAAGGCTTCAATTAGATAGAATAGCCGATGGGAAAAGACAACCCTGAACGTACGATGAGTTTACTGTTGTAGGCCTAGCCGACGGCGGCTGAGTTGAGATAGTAACAACTCGCCGGTGGCTAGGGTTTGATAAGCTTTAACCTTACTTTTTGCAACCTAAAGCTCTGATACCATGTAGAAAATAAATAATCTGAGAGTTGAAAATACTCTTTATTAATTGAATAATTAAAAAAGTTACAATGGCTATCTATTTATAGGATTAATAGAAGAAAACTACATGATTTATCTCTAACTAAATCAAAATCAAACTAAATCTCTAGATAATATTATCCTATCAAATTATAATATTATCCTACCAAGCTTAAATACAAAGATTTAAATACTAAATCTTTATCTAATTATTCAACAGGTTCTTGCCATTGTCTGCAGGCTTTCCAGTTGGATTCTCTCTCTTGTGTGTTTTTCCTATAATTTTGCTCCCTCCTCTTTTGTTGCCCACCTCTTGATATTGATGTGGTCGTCGATTATTGTAACCCCTTGGGTTGTTGTTCTTCCTTCATCGGGTTTACACCTTTCTGTCATGATTCCTAATATTTCATTACAACTCCATACCCAACTTTTGGCATTCCTTCCTAATCATGCTCATACTCTCCATGGTACTTGCTGAATTTGTCTCGTGAGGGCTTCCTGAGACCACCTATTGCACTCTTGGGGCTGTGGAGCACTTTGAACTACTCACATATCTCTACGGCCCTTTACCAGCTCAATTGTAAGGGCTTGTAAGAAGTAAGTCGCCCTAGGAAATAATTTCTTTCTGTTGGCCTCTTCTTCTTCGCCATTTTAGCAGCAATCTTCTACTTGACCCTCGTTGTTCTGTGTGCCTTCTCAATATTCACGTATTTTTCACTTATTAATATACTAGACGCTACAGGTAAATTTGTCACACATATAATGTCTTACAATCTACTATTTTTGTCTTTCCCTGTTTACTTTTTCCAAATAATTAACTTGAGCGCCAGAGAGGCTTCATCCGGAAAACCCCAATGCCCTCTAATGTGTTTGTTCATGTTCTCAGGCCATTTAATACCAGCCACTAGAGGGTGAAAAGGGTGCATATGTGGCATAGTTTGCAAATGCTAGTGATCCTATACCATATTTCCATAGCAACATCATTCTTTTTCTCTCATATATTTCCTTTTTATTACGGAATTTTGCCAGTGCTCATTTTGCTCTTTCATCAATTTTGACAATAATTTCTTCTGTTTCAGCAATCGTACAAACTTCAATAGAAACTATTTGGACTTTAAGAACGTTTTTTTTACAGATAGTAAACCAATGATTGATAAAAATATGGATCGAAATTATTAGAACAGGAAAAAATAATGAGACAAATAGGCTCATGAATTGTATAAAGAAACAAATGGAAATAAGTTATGTTGAAGTATAATTGCTTTAAGGAATTAATAGTCCTTGCCAAGGGTTTCATTGTCAACTTAAAAAATGAAGAGGTGTTTATGAAATTGGAGAGATAATTTGTGGACCGCAAATAATACTCTCATGGTCGATTTGAAATATTAGGTATGATTTGATTGAATTTTTTGGAGAAGAACACCAACGACGAAAGCACTCTGTTGGGCCGACACTAACACTGAGAGATGAAAGCTAGGGGAGCGAATGGGACAACAAAATTGACAGAATTTTTATAATACATAGATAAAATTTTCAGTTTTAAAGTTAAATCGAGCGGAGGTTGGGAGTCCAGCCTCACGGTTTCCCAATTCTTTATTACGTCTTGTTGTATCCAAAATGAATGCTGCTTTGAGTTCAGGCAGATTGTGGCAATAAAGCAACTTGATCGGAATGGTTTGCAAGGGAACCGTGAATTTCTTGTTGAAGTTTTGATGTTAAGTCTACTTCATCATTCAAACTTGGTAAACTTGATCGGATATTGTGCTGATGGTGAACAGAGGCTTTTGGTGTATGAATACATGCCATTAGGCTCGTTGGAAGATCATCTACATGGTATTTTTTAAAAATTGCAGCTTGTGTACTTTTTAATGTCGAAGGATTGAATAACATTTATTATTAGCTTATTTGTTTTTGCTTAATTTTACTGCCTATCTATTTAATCTAAGTGATGTTGATATTTATAAGTTATCTATGATCTGGTTAAATAGCTTGTGTTTGGATATTCCTCAGACCTTCCGCCAGATAATAAGCGACTTGACTGGAATACAAGAATGAAAATAGCTGCTGGTGCGGCAAAAGGGTTGGAATATTTGCATGATAAAGCGAATCCACCTGTTATATATCGAGATTTAAAGTGCTCAAACATTTTACTCGATGAATGGTATCATCCCAAGCTATCTGATTTTGGTTTGGCCAAATTGGGACCCGTTGGTGATAAGACCCATGTATCTACTAGAGTAATGGGAACTTACGGCTATTGTGCACCAGAATATGCAATGACAGGACAGCTTACACTTAAATCCGATGTTTATAGTTTTGGAGTTGTCCTCCTAGAGATCATCACAGGAAGAAAGGCTATTGACAATTCAAGAGCTGCTGGGGAGCACAATTTGGTCGCTTGGGTAAGAGACTCTTCTACTTTTGCATAACACAGTTTCATGTATGTCTGATTTCAAGTTTTGTTTAATTTCTTTAGTAGAAAATATTGTGGGGTCCGTTGGGGGGGGGGGGGGGGGGGGGGGTTGGGGTGGTTAACAATGGCCCAGGATGACATATTAATTGTAGTCGGACAAAATGAGAGAAATGGTAAATTTAATTGTGTTTTTGATTACGTACACAATCATGTGCTTACTTTGTAATTCATTGAATTTGGCATTTTGAACTAGTCCACGTGTTAGCAGAAATACTGGAAATCCTCTCTGCCGCTTTCTTGTCTCTACCTTTACTTTCACTTTACCAGTTCTTATCTCTTCCAGCTCACTTCACCTCTACCGGATACTTGTCTTTACCACTAAACTTCTCCTGTTACTTAACTTCTCACATTGAATTCTTCCGGTAAAGCAGATTTTTGGGTCCTGACAACCAATTAGACCTGTAGTAATGAAGTTAGTTATTCATAGGTCCTGATAGGGTTTGTGCATGTCAAAAATGAAAGCATTTAATGGCACCAATTGTGGAAGTTGTGTGTAAATATATGCTTGTTTTGAAGGAATCATAATGGTGCCATTTGGTTAAGTTTTCGATTCGATTGATTTTGAAAGTTTTGAAATAGAGATTTAAGGTATTTTTTAATGTATTGTTGAAGTTGTGTTTGGTTGTAAAGAGATAGTTGTAACGATTATATGAAATGTGAAATGATATAATCATATTTAGAGAGAAGAGAAAAAAAATGATTGTGCTATTGTTTTATGTTGAAGAGCTGATTTGGGATGTGAAAGGATGTGATCATTATAATGTTTGAATAAAATAAGCGGAATTTTGAAATTTTTTGTCAATCAAGTAGTCAGGCTTTTGAGTGGAGAAAAGCCTAACCAAACGTAGCCAATGCAGAACAGAAAGATTGAAAAGACGAAATTGAACAGTTTATAACTGTTCAAAACCTGATTTGAATTAGTGTCTGCACACCTCCCGACAAATGAAGATTCAAAGAATTGGTTTATCTTTCAATAGTCCTTAGAGTTCATGCAAATATGTATTAAACATTGGTTCTACATTATTCTACTTAGCATTACAAGTAGAAGGGTGTGAAGTGTTTGTACGTGTGCCTAGAAAAAAAGTCATGATCGAGTGACTAAAGTGGACAATCAAAAATTTTGAGAGCCAATGAAAATATAAACTCATGTACTGCGCTTCTTTCTGGATGAAATGTTATGAGTGGTTAGAGATTAATCAAGTTCTTCAATGCGATCTGGTTGCTCACTTATTGCATCACAAAGGGCTATGGCGCGGAGCAGAGGCAGGAAGGGTTGGATGACTATTTGGTTGGCTATATAATATGGACTCTATGGTTAGATATGATTAAAAGAATATTCAGAGGAACTCGGGACTGGGAAGATGACTTGCTGATTATAGTTCAATTTAGATCTTGATTTTGGATTGATTTTGGATTAAGAATAGATGTAACGTGAAATTTCAGTATTTTTTTCTGATTGGGTCAGGGAACCTAAAGTTTGTTTACTAGCATCTTAATTTTCAGTTTTCATATGTATGGTATTGTAAACTTTTAGAGTACCTATAGTACTCTTTTTATATAATTATATTTTTCCAACCAAAACAAATAAGAATAATCTCCAACAATAACATTATCTAAACCTTACTACTTTACAGGCAACATCATATAACTTTACTACTTTACAGGCTCGACCTTTGTTCAAAGACCGTAGAAAGTTCTCACAGATGGCCGATCCTGTACTCCAAGGTCAGTACCCAGCTAGAGGCTTGTATCAAGCTCTAGCCGTTGCTGCAATGTGTGTTCAGGAGCAACCGAACATGCGACCTCTCATGGCCGATGTGGTTACAGCTCTAACGTATCTTGCTTCCCAGAAGTACAACCCTGAAACACAGCCAGTACAAAAACCAGGCTCGGGTTCCTCCACGCCAAGATTTCGAAGGGAACAGAGATAACGTCAGTAGACAAAGAAATACTGCCAAACGAGCACCTCTCTCGTGCATGGAGGCATGATGGTATTGCCCTATACCCTTTAAGTTCTACATGATGTTTTTCTTATAATGGAAGAAGGTAGGCGTTCATTGGCTGCACCAAGATCAATGGCTGTTACGAGATTTTATCACCCCAAAGTCTGTACAAGAGGTTCCTTTTCCGTTATCACGATTTTCTTACTTCAATTCTTATCAAGTAAAAAAAGGGAAAATGAAGTGACATGTCAAATATGTGAAGATTTTCTTTATTGAGTTTGTCTATGTAGGATTTCCTTTGCCTTCTTGGCCATTTTTCTTTGTTGTTTCTTCTATCTGTCCTACTGGGGATTGCCAAATTGTTCAGATGTGTACAACTCAGACCTTAATAGTTCATGTATCTTAATGTTTGTATTCATTGCTTCTAGAAGATTGTTCATCTGCGTATGAACATTTGCCATGTGGTACATTTATATTGCATCAACTACAACGCACTATATTTTCTTTGGCCTCGACTCTAGCGTGGCAAATGACATTTCTTATTTGCACATCTTGACTGAGAATTTTGATCGAGAATTTTGAGCCTACCAGTTTAAGCCTTAAAGTTTTGTTTCTCTCTGCTATTTACTGTCACAACTTACATGCAATTCTACGCTTTTTTTTATCGGGGAATGGGCTGATTATTTTGCGTCAAGTGCGACTCGAATTCGAGTATAGCCAATGTGGGTAATGCGTTTTTGACCGTCAGATTAAGCCTGAGAGCCCATGCAATTCTACCCTTTGAACCATTATTTTTTATAACGTCAAAGGGTAAAAAAAATAATACATCATTCATAATCCTAGTCATTTAAATCGAACATATTATTTATTTGTCAATATTCTACATCATATACAATCGTCTTAAATATCAATAGTATTAGATATTCATGCATATTTGTATCACTCAAGGTAAAGAACAACATAAGCATGTGTGCTTTTTAATAACTTTCATTTGGATTATTTTTAGAAGTGCTTATCTATTTTTTAAATAAAAAATAGATTTCGAGTGTTTGATTTCTTTATTTTTGTTACTATTTTTCTAGAAGAAGCAGAGAACAAAATCATGAGATGTTTTTTACTGTTTTAACTTATGTAGTAGCAATTTTATAATAAATTGAAGTTCATTAAGCTACTTTTATTTTAATAGAAAATACTCAATATTTTTACTTTAAAATTTTTTCAACTTTAAGAAAAAACAACATAAAAAGGATTTGAATAAGCAATTCAAAAACACCGTCATCTACCTAAAATATTCATTTTTCCTCAAATATTACTTTGTGTTATATATTTTTTTTTTTTAAAAACAATATATTATGCATATAAATTACAAGTTATACTACAAATTAAATATTTCGATATTCTGCATTCTCTGTTTCTTAATCCCGTTTTTCTGAAAAAACAACATAAAAAGGATTTGAATAAGCAATCCAAAAACACCGTCATCTACCTAAAATATTCATTTTTCCTCAAATATTACTTTGTGTTATATATATATATTTTTTTAAAAAACAATATATTATGCATATAAATTACAAGTTATTCTACAAATTAAATATTTGGATATTCTGCATTCTCTGTTTCTTAATCCCGTTTTTCTCGTTTTTCTCCCGATCAAACACGTCGTCAGAAAAAGGGGTCTCCTGATCTGCTAACATAAGCCTTCTGCTAAATTAAGCTTCCCGTGCGCAATTAACTCCCACCACCACCATGCCAGGCGCCCTCAAACTCACCAATTTAATTCCCATTTGCGCACACAAGCCCTACAAATTCCTCAACTCTTTCTCCGCCGACGCAGCTACCACGACCGCCAGCACTGGTAATCCTGATTCAATCATCCGGCAGAAATATTCGTCCGCCTTGTGGTGCGAGACAATCCGATGCGCACCCCCTGCGCAACGTAGAATCAGCCCGAGCATTTTCCACAGCCTAGAGCGCCACCATCTCTCCGGGGGCATTCGTGGAGAGAAATCTTGCTCATTTACCTCCTATTTGAAAAACAGAAGGCAAGACGGTCGTCTCGATGCTCAAATGGATGCAACAGTCAATGGCAAGATTGGGAACCAATACTACGAATCTGACGTGTCGCAGTTGCAAAATCATCGAGATAATCCGGCATCTCAGCCGACTAAATTGCTCACATTGCCTACGATCTTAACCATTGGCCGCGTAGCTGCCGTGCCACTCCTGGCGTGCAGTACGTGCTTTTTTCATTTATTTACTTTTAACCGCTAGATATGTATTTTTCTCTCGCATTGTTGTGTAAGTCACCGTGTGCAAGGATTGAGTATTAGGAGCTATAAATTTATTTACTTTCTTTCCGCAGTCTTCATGTTTCCGTTGCATTAAATTTGAAGTATCATGTTTTATTATGCGGATATAATATCCGGTTGTTCCTATTATATGCTGTCTGTTTTGGTCATAGAATTGATAAACTGATGATATGTTTTCTAGCCTTTTACGTCGAGAGCTGGTGGGGACCGACTGCTACAACTGCTATTTTCCTTGTGGCTGCCATTACGGATTGGCTTGATGGGTACCTTGCTCGAAAGGTGTCATTTTTCTTCTCCTTGTTTGTTGAAGTAAATTAGTGAGGTTTCTCTGCAGTTTCTTTATTCTGTAACCCACTTTTGTTTTAATTTTGATGGAACAGATGAAATTGGGAACTCCCTTTGGTGCATTTTTGGACCCAGTGGCTGATAAGGTGACCAGTGGCGCTCTTTTCCTTCAGGGTGACTATTATTGCAAAAAATTGTTAAGCTTATGTCAAAATTAATGTTCTATTCTTGAGTTAAATCTTACCAGTTTTCACTATGTAAAAGAAGTCTAAAATATTAACTGTTATGGTACTACAGATAATTAAGGGTAGAGATTCTTGCTTTTGGAAATTGTAGGCTCGGTTTTCCTTTGAAGAATGAATTGATTCTTCATTTTCAATGAGATGCTAAACAATTTTGCAGGTTTTGTGTGAGGACCTTATGTAGTGATTTTTCTTTAATGATGCAGCTTATGGTTGCTGCCACCTTGATCTTGTTGTGTACCATGTCTCATGAGACTGGTATGTTTGGGCAAGTGCAATGGCTGGTTACTGTGCCTGCAATTGCTATAATTGGTAGAGAGGTTAGGGTCCATGTACTTGTTTATTACGGAATCATTTTCACACTACTAATTTAGATGTTGAAGGTACATTCTAAATTTTTTTGACTTGGTATAATAGTTTTTGTGTGGTAAAATTGCAGTACCTAAAAATTAAGTTTACTTTCATCCATACCCTGTTAGGAGGTAGAGTCGTCTATTAGCACATAATTGTTACCCCAGTTATTTGTTAAGATCCTACTAACTAATTTAGTTGTGCATATAAATTGACTGAAAAATAATCTGAAAACTTAACAAAGCAAGAGCGTATTTTCATAGAGCCTAACATCATATAAACTCTCAAGTATCATACCTAAAGCTCATAACATCTTTCAAGTAGGCCTAAACAGATGCTACCTTAGTTTTAAATAGGAGGGACTAGCAAAAACGTAAATCTTAATGTTTTCCAACAAGAGTTCCTCAAATATATCATTTTGTGGTCCCTTTCTTCTGATTCAGAATGCTAATTCTGAGTACGAGAAGGCAAATTAGAGTCTATATCTGTAATATGCATTAGAAATGAAAAGTTTTATCCAAAAACTTGCATTCTTTTGGCCCTCGACACTTTTCTTGGATATGCATTCTTCTGTTTCAGAATGCTAATTTGGCCCCAGACACTTTTTGGGATGTTTCAGAAATGCAATCTTTTTTTCTTTTTGTTTTAATTGTTGTTTGCATTGTAGAACCACTCGGTCCTTTTTTTATTATTTGTCACTGAGGTGTTACTTGCACTACTTATGTTTGAACTTGGAAATTGTGCTGCTTAAGTTGAGATGTGTTGCTTTTTGAATTAGTTGTGCTTTCTTAGCGTGACATTTACTTTTCAAGGTTACTTGTTTAGGTTTTGTTTGTTTGATACATGCATGTACATGTTGGCTAACAAAAAGTGTCTCCTTATAGATAACCATGTCCGCAGTTAGGGAATGGGCTGCTTCTCAGGACAGAAAGCTTCTCGAGGTCTGCATCTCAACCATGCATCACTTAGTATTAGGGTTATGCTAGTTCGTCGGAGAATTTAGAGCTCCCATTTTCTGATTATCAAAAATTCTCTCCCTCCCTCCCTCTCTCTCTCTCTCAGGCCGTAGCAGTTAATAACTTGGGAAAATGGAAAACCGCTACACAGATGAGTGCATTGACAATCCTTTTGGCCAGCAGAGACGGCAGGTTTTACTCATCTTTTATTTGATGCTATTTCATGATATTTTTTGTTTACGATTATGAAAATTATGAAACTATACTTACTTGAATTGTTTGATAATTCTCTAATGCACTCTATTGTCCTCTGTACTCTGTAGTCTTGTAGGGGCCGGAACTCTTGTTTCTTCTGGGATTGTGTTGCTTTATATCTCTGCATGGCTTACCTTATGGTCATTGTTTGTGTATATGAGAAAGATATGGAAGGTGCTGCTGAGATAGTTATGCCAGCTGCCCGTTCGGCACTTGACTGATTTTGCTGAGAATTGATGGTATCATGTCGTAGATTTTCGTGAACCTGATTGATGAAGTGATCTGCTCTATATGATCTGCTCTATAAACGTCTGTTGATAATGGATGATATATTGCTGCTGCTCCAACCATTTGTATCATTCTTCGACTAGTGGAATGCGGATGGCTGATCCATGTCTTTTCTCCTCGCGTGGTCGTAGATGCAACTTCTTGGCAGCATTGTTCATTGATAATTACCTTGATATGACTAATATATTGGCGGCTCTGAACTGCTATTTTTCATTATATTTTGGTCTATTTATTGTACTTTAACAGGCTAGCATAGCTTGTTTGGTTCACTGATTTTAGGCTGTGCAAAAGAGAAAAAATGATCACATTCTTCAGTTTTTCAGTTGATTGAAGTCTCTGAATCATGATGGTCTTGCTCGTTGAAGTAATCTATTATTACTATATATATTACGTCAAAGGGTGAACTATAATTTTTTATGGATATATATATAATGCCAGAACTACCCTTGATATATATATATATATATAACTCTGCCAGTGATATGTATCGCTGACTGTCCCAAGCCAGGGTAAAGGGTAAAGGATTGAAGTCTCGGAATCATGATGGTCTTGCTCGTTGAAGTAATCTATTATTACTATATATATTACGTCAAAGGGTGAACTATAATTTTTTATGGATATATATATAATGCCAGAACTACCCTTGAGATATATATATATATATGTATGTATATATATAACTCTGCCAGTGATATGTATCACTTGTGATATGTATCGCTGATTGTCCCAACCCAGGGTAAAGGAGTAAGGTGGTGATATATCTGTGACAACCAGCCAGATAAAATAGTCGCATCTCATGACACGAACTATAAGATAAATTTCATTGGAGCGTTTCCTACACAACGACGCTCTGCACTGGATCCCGGGTGTAGTGGTAAGTAGGCAAGGGTTCCCTCACCTCGAGCGAATGAGAGTAAAGAAGTTAGCTCGAAATTAAGATTATATGATTTGTTTAGCCTCTTAGAATGTAGTCATTGTCGGTAAATTAATAGAGTTAATAGAGACTATGAGTAAAAGAAAAATTAGTCTTTTGTGTGCAGGAGACCAAATGGGTAGGTGAGAAAGCTAGAACTATAGATCATTCGGGCTATAAACTTTGGTACATAGGTAATGATAAGAACCCTAATATGGTAGATGTAGTCATAAAAATAAACTACTCGAATATGTAGTTGAAGTTAGGAGGAAGAGAGATACGATAATATTACTTTAAGCTAGTTTTAGGCAATGATATTTTTAATATCATTAGTTATTATGCACTACAAATTGGTATAGATGGAGCTATTAAACGGAAATTTTGGGAAGATCTAGACGACGTGGTGCAAGAATACCCCTTAATGAGAAAATTTTCATCGGGGGGATTTCAATGGGCACGTACGTAGGTTCTGATCGGGATGGGTATGAAAGTGTCCATGGAGGTTATGTCATTGGGGAGAGGAACGTTGCAGACAATTCACTTTTGGATTTTGTCATGTCATATGACTTATTTTTTGTGAATATCTTGTTCAAGAATAGGTCATCTCATCTAGTTACCTTTAGAAGTGGGTTTAATGCAACCTAAATAGATTTCTTTTTTACTAGAATGATAGATAGAATTAAATGCTTGGACTGTAATGTAATTCCAGGATAGAGTATAGTTACCCAGCATCGACTTTTAGTTTTAGACGTTAAGATTAAGAATATGGCCGCTAGAACTAAACATAAGTTAGAACGTAGAATTAAGTGGTGACGGTTAGAAGAAGGTAACCTTGAAGCTTTTGTAGAGATGATAGTCAAGGAAGTTAATTGGACGCCATAGATGATCCTGATACCACATTGAACAAAATGGCTCTATTAAGATGGCATTTAAAGAGCTGTTTGGTGAGTCGAAATTATATGCTCCACCAGGTAAGGATGCATCATGGTGGAATGAATACGTGAAGAATGTTATTCGAATCAAGAGGGGTGCTTACAGATACATTAATAAGAACAACAGTGTGGCAACCTTAGAAAGGTATAAGCTTGCCAAAAAAAGAAGCGAAGACAGCGGTTCGAGATGCTAGAGCTAAAGTATACAAAGAACTATATGATAAATTGGACACCAATGAGCCAAAACAAGATATTTATATGATTGCTCGAGCGAGGGAGAGGAAGACAATAGACTTATGTGCAGTGAAATGCATAACATACGATAACCATAAAGTATTGGTTAGAGATGAAGACATAAAGACAAGATGGGAGAATTATTTTAACAGGGCTTTAGCCAAGATTTAGATGATCTTAGAGAATATGAGGTTAAATAAGTTTTGAAAAAAATGAAAGCACGAAGAGCAGTTGGTATTGATGAAATCCCGATTGAATTATGGAGATGTTTAGGACCGACGGTGATAAAGTGACTAACAGATCTATTTAATAAGATTTGGAGGAGTAACAAAATTTATATGAATGAGAAAGTGTACTATCATCATTATCTATAAGAACAAAAATAACATTCAGAATTGCACCAACGATCGTGGTATAAAACTCATGTGTCACACAATGAAGCTTTGGGAGAGGATAATTGAATATCGGTTAACGAAGGATATTATTGTAAGTAATCAATGAGCATACAACGCAGCGGAATAAAATTGTATTGATTACTAACCAGCAGATCTATACATAGGATTCATATCGGATAAAGGAATTACAAGTGTCTTACCCTTGTAGCGTGTTTGAAGCAGAATCCACGGAGCAGCACCACGTCCTACGCCTTATCCGAGTCACTAGCAAAACTCAATGAGTTTTGCCTCAACGGTATCCACACGATCAAATCGGGAAGGGATAGTTCAAGAACAAAGTGCTAGATTTGTTCTTAAACCGTAACAAGAGCCACACTCGATTCTAAATCGAAGAAGATGGCCGGAAAACAAAGACCAAGGTGGCGGCCAAGAGAGGTGGCCGTGAGCTTGGTTGGCCGAGAGCTTCACAAGCTTTTGGTGGCTAGGTTTTTGTTATGTTGTGTTAATTACAATTAAACATCTTGTTAACAAATTATATATGATTTAATTAAAGGCTTTCTTAAAGCCTAATGGGCCCAAACCCATGACTAATTAAATCCTTATAATCATTTAATTAAGACACTTCTTAATTATTTAATTCATCCCATGAATTCAATCCCCTTATCGATTTAATCTTTTGTGCGACCCGATAGGATCTTGTAATGTTGGCAGTGACATAAAATCTCATTTTACGTTACAAGCAAAGAGCGGTGTCTAGCAACACATCAAGGCTACCCAAATTACAAGAATGTCAATGACTCGACATAACCTTTAGAACTTGTGATAATATTAACCATGTAACTTAATCCCTTTGTCCTTTGTGTTTAGATTGAACACGAGTCATGGAATAGTCATACTCGTATATCCAATCTTTATTTCTTGATCCCCAAGTAGAACTAGAACAAACGAATAAGCTCGATATCTCATATCGACTCATTCGAGCATGGCCATGCATTTTAGTTCTCACTTGATCAAGGGCCTAACACATCTCCTGTTATATAGGAGGGACAAATCCTATCTCGATCAGTCAACATCCCTCTACATAATTCGTAGTGTATCCAATAGTCGCCTTTATAGTATACCCTGTTACGGGTAACGTTTGACGATATCAAGATACATAACTCCTTATGTTGGGAGCTCTGATGATCACAAGTCGTAAGGATTACATACATTATTATCACTATGAGAATTGCATATGACGATCATATAACTATCCATGTTGCATTCTCATGGTGGGTCTGTCCAGTACATCGTTCTCTAACATGTACCCATGTGTTGATTTGATATCTCATATCAATGAACAATTCATCAATCAACACATACTAGTCTCTATGTATTATCATTATCCCAATTCATGATAATACTTGACTAGGGACAATGTTTAAGAATAATACTATATTATTCTAGGGACATTAACTTATATATCAATTCATATTGCACAGATATTCGAATAATATATACTAATGATTTGCCATTAATAAAATCATATTACATTGTATGTCATAAACAATCATCTAATGACTTGTCTTAGGGCATATCCCAACAAATCTCCCACTTGCACTAAGACCAATCAGACATACACTTAATGCCTAGAGATCTAGTATGACGATCATGCTACTGCTGTGACAGTGGCTACGTCAATGGGTCAGATACATTATCATCTGTTGGTATTTTGCATATCTTAGGCAAAACACATATCCTGATTGCGATCGAAAATCATCTTTGTCGGTTTGGAAGCTTGCATCAGTGTAACCCATTACATTGAGCTCTTCCTCACCTCCATAAATCAAGAATGTATCCTTAGTCCTTCTCAAGTACTTCAGGATGTTCTTGACAGCAATCCTGTGACCTTCACTTGGATCAACTTGATATCTGCTCGTCATGCTCAAAGCATACGATACATCGGGACGAGTACATATCATGGCATACATGATAGATCCAATAGCTGACGCGTATGGAATCTTACTCATGCGTTGTCTCTCATCTGGTGTTGAAGGACACTGTTCCTTCGAGAGATAAATGACATGCGTCATAGGCACGAATCCTTTCTTTGATTCTTGCATGCTAAACCTTTTAAGCACCTTGTCTATGTATGTACTTTGACTTAGACCAAGAAGCCTTCTCGATCTATCTCTATAGATCTTGATTCCTAATACATAGGTGGCTTCTCCCAAGTCTTTCATCGAAAAGCAATTCCCTAGCCAAATCTTTACAGATTGCAAGGCAGGGATATCATTTCCAATAAGAAGTATGTCATCTACATACAACACTAGGAAAATGATTACGCTCCCACTGACCTTCTTGTAGACACAAGGTTCATCTTCGTTTTTGATAAAACCAAACTCTTTGATTGCATCATCAAAACAAAGATTCCAACTCCGAGAAGCTTGCTTCAATCCATAAATGGATCGTTGTAGCTTGCATATCTTTCCAGCATCCTTTGGATCGACAATACCCTCGGGCTGTGTCATGTACACATCCTCGAGCAGATTTCCATTAAGGAAAGCTGTTTTGACATCCATCTGCCAGATTTCATAATCATGAAATGCAGCTATTGCAAGTAAGATCCTTATGGATTTAACCATGGCCACTGGTGAAAAGGTTTCATCATAGTCAATACCACGGATTTGTTTGAATCCTTTTGCAACCAGCCGACCTTTATAGGTTTGTACGTTACCATCCATATCGGTCTTTTTCTTGAAAATCCATTTGCACCCTATGGGTCGTACCCCTTCAGGTGGATCAACCAAAGTCCATACTTGGTTTGCATACATGGATTCCATCTCAGATTTCATGGCCTCTTGCCATTTCTCAGAATCATTGCCCATTATAGCTTGTTGATAAGATGACGGCTCATCCTCATCAATAAGTAGTAAGTCACCTTGTTGAGTCACAAGAAATCCATATCTCTGTGGCTCCCGGTGTTCTCTTACAAACCTACGCTGGGCTTGTGTCTCTTGAGCAGGTGCTTCTTCCACAACAGCTTGCGGTGCCTGCTCTGTTTCCATCTCAATCTCAGGTTCAGTGTTTTCTTGTGGTTGAACTTCACTAAGTTCTATTTTTCTCCCACTGGTTTTTCTAGAAATAAATTCTCTTTCAAGAAATACACCAGTCCGAGCAACAACTACTTTGTTCTCGGTGGGATAATAGAAATAGTATCCTTTCGTTTCCTTAGGATACCCCACAAATAAACACTTATCAGATTTGGGTCCAAGTTTGTTAGTGGCGTGACGTCTAACGAAAGCCTCACAACCCCAAATCTTCATAAAAGACATACTAGGACGCTTCCCAGTCCATATCTCATATGGTGTCTTTTACACTGATTTAGATGGAACACGGTTCAGTAAGAAAATCGCTGTTTCTAGAGCGTGTCCCCAAAACGATATCGGAAGATCTGCATGACTCATCATTGATCTAACCATGTCCAACAAGATTCGATTTCTCCTCTCGGACACACCATTCCATTGTGGAGTATACGGAGGAGTGAGTTGTGGGACTATCCCACACTCCTTTAGATAGTCATGAAACTCTTGGCTTAGGTATTCACCTCCTCGATCTGATCGAAGGATTTTGATACTTTTGCCAAGTTGGTTTTGTACTTCATTCTTGAAATCTTTGAACTTTTCAAAGGTTTCATGTTTATGTTTCATTAGGTACACATACCCATATCTACTGAGGTCATCAGTAAATGTAACGAAGTATTGAAAACCACCTCTAGCTTGTGTATTTATTGGTCCACATACATCACTATGTATTAGTCCCAATAAAACATTTGCCCTTTCAACATGTCCCTTGAAAGGGGCTTTAGTCATCTTGCCCATTAAACAAGATTCGCATGTTTCATATGATTCAAAATCAAATGAATCTAATACTCCATCCTTATGAAGTTTAGATATGCGGTTTTCGTTTATGTGGCCCAAGCGACAGTGCCAGAGATAAGTCGGATTACAATCATTATTTTTAATCCTTTTAGTATTTATGTTATAGATAGGCATATCAAGATTTAATACATAAAGACCATTCACCATTTGTGCACTAGCATAAAACATATCATTTAAATAAATAGAACAACAATTGTCATTTATTATAAATGAAAAATCATACTTGTCCAAACAAGAAATAGATATTATGTTTTTAGTAATAGAAGGCACAAAATAACAATCTTTCAAAATCAATGATAAACCAGAAGGTAAAGCTAAATGATAATCTCCTATAGCTAATGCAGCAACTCTTGCTCCATTTCCAACTCGGAGATCAACTTCACCTTTCGCCAATGTGCTACTCCTTTTGAGATCCTGCACATTTACACAAATGTGAGATCCACATCCAGTATCTAATACCCATGATGAAGAAGTAGATAAATTGACTTCTATAACAAAAATACCTGAAGCGGAAGTCACACTTCCTTTCTTTAGATCCTCCAGATATACTTTGCAGTTTCTTTTCCAATGGCCGGTCTCACCGCAATGGAAACAGTTCCCTTCCTTTGCTATCCCTCCCTTTGGCTTCAGTGCATAAGACTTTGGCTTAGATTTAGCAAAGACTTTCTTTGCTTTCTTGTTGCCTTTAGCTTTGGCCCTTCCTTTGCCCTTATTCACAATAAGGACATTTGTGGCCTTAGTCTTCTTAGTATTTGCTTCATATGTTCTCAACATACCAAGCAATTGTGGTAGAGTCTTTTCCATGTCAGTCATATTGTAATTTACTACAAATTGACTGAAGCTCTCAGGCAACGATTGCAAGATCACATCGGTGGCCAACTCTTGGTCCAATGGAAAACCCAGCTTGTCCAGATTCTCAATGTACCCAATCATCTTGAGCACATGAGTTCCAACTAGCCTTCCTTCTACCATCCTGCACTGAAATAACGCCTTAGAGACGTCATACCTCTCTTGTCTTGCTTGCTGTTGGTACAACTGCTTTAAGTGTTCGATCATATCGAACGCCTCCATTTCCTCATGTTGCTTCTGAAGCTCAGAGTTCATGGTGACAAGCATGAGGCACCCAACATCAAGTGCGTCACTCTGATGCTTCTTGTAAGCATCTTTTTCAGCTCTTGTAGCTGTTAGGGGGGGTTCCTCAGCGGGCAAGGGTTCCTCTAGGACATATTGTTTCTTTTCTTGTTTGAGGACTATCCTCAAGTTCCTATGCCAGTCTAGGAAATTCGTCCCATTTAATTTGTCCTTCTCAAGGACCGATCGCAGTGATAAAGTGCTAGTAACGTTGTTAGTTGCCATGGATATCTACAATATAAATATGCAAAATAAGTTTATGATTTAAATCATTTAACATGGTCTTATATTAAATGATACTCCCACTATTTTGTTTAAAAAATATCAACCCTCAAAACCTTTAGTGGGCCAAGATCCATATTTCACTTAATCTTGAGTTAGCTTTGGCTAATCGCCCAAGACTCGGTTATTTAGGTAGACAACACTTTGTCAATTATATCACATATAATTCTTGGATAGTTGGACGAACAACACTTTGTTCAATTCATCAAATGAATTATAATCCAACCCATGCCTCTAGGTTCCCAATCCTATTGAGATAACCTAGTTAAGTCGTACCCAATTAAAGTATAACGGATATCACTTTTATCCTTTCGCGCCTTACTAAGATTGCCACGGTGCTTTGCTTTGGCAAACCCACACATGTACAATCGAAGTTATTGACGAGTACTTTTAATTTTGGAAGGCATCTAAAACTTAATATTTTAGAGGGATTTATTGATCTCATGATTAATTTGATAATTTAAAATATGTCCACTACATATAGTTGTATACATATCTACATATATGTGTAATACTATTATCAAACTAAAACATAAGATAAATCATGCATCAACATACATAATTAAACGTGACATGGTTATAGCCCCTACTAATGATTTTCTCAAGCCAATGAGAAAATCCTATGAGTCAACCTAAGGTAACTTCACAAGCACCTTCCTTTGGCTCCAATTTGTGAATGGCCTCCTCATCCCGGCACGATGCTCCATCTTCATTGATCATCATCAATAAAATAAACTACACTATTTACAAGATATAGAATTCCTCGATTCACATTCGAGGGGAACATAGGGGAGGGATTACATTTAGAATGAAATAGAGAAGGCACGACACGCAGGTCGTATTATACATTACAAACATCCACAAATCCTATCTAATATGTCAAAGGGCTATAACCACGCACCATGCTCAAACAACACATAAAGCATGCATTAACATTTAATTAATTAAATTCTAAACATTTTAAATTTATTTCTAATTAAAACTGTAAAATAGAATTTTGAAAAATTATCGTACGCTCGGGACATCACATGCCACGAACTTAAGCGACTTAAAATGAACCAAGATTGTTTTCGAAAAACCTAGCCACAAGGTTGGACCATGTATGGGCCAAGGGTTCAAAACCCTAGCCCATGACTCGGCCGTCACCCACGTGACCATGCGGCGCAGCTAGTTTATCGAACCGTGGGTCCTAACCCTAATCCCTTCGCGCCGGCCGTCTTGATGTCTATCGAGCCAAAAGGTTCCAAACCTAGCCATGAGTCACGGTCCCAACATTGTTCGATCCATGAGCGGTGGCGTCTTGACCATCTCGAGCCACGAGTTTCAAAAACCCTAGCCGTCATGCGGTCTCACACGCCATATTGCATGAACCCTTGAACCATGTTCGGACCATCATGTGCCAATTTAGACTTTATCGAGCCAAAAGGGTTCTAAACCCTAATTGGTGCGGCGGCTCGGCCCACGCTCAAGCCAAGGGTCCGAACCCTAGCTCCTAAGCGGCGGCCGAGAGTAAAGGATTGTAGTGGCCGAACCTTTGAGCCACTTTTCGATTTTGCGCATTCGTGTATCGTATACAATTATTCGCCAATTATATCAAATATAATTATACGATGATTTTCACAAACTCAATTTAATCATATCATATATGATTATATACAATTTTAAATAGCATGCAATATTAATTCTAATATGATTAAACTATTTATCCCCATAAATCCGATATGAGCCTTGAACCTGGCTCTGATACCACTGTAAGTAATCAATGAGCATACAACGCAGCGGAATAAAATTGTATTGATTACTAACCAGCAGATCTATACATAAGATTCATATCGGATAAAGGAATTACAAGTGTCTTACCCTTGTAGCGTGTTTGAAGCAGAATCCACGGAGCAGCACCACGTCCTACGCCTTCTCCGAGTCACTAGCAAAACTCAATGAGTTTTGCCTCAACGGTATCCACACGATCAAATCGGGAAAGGATAGTTCAAGAACAAAGTGCTAGATTTGTTCTTAAACCGTAACAAGAGCCACACTCGATTCTAAATCGAAGAAGATGGCCGGAAAACAAAGACCAAGGTGGCGGCCAAGAGAGGTGGCCGTGAGCTTGGTTGGCCGAGAGCTTCACAAGCTTTGGTGGCTAGGTTTTTGTTATGTTGTGTTAATTACAATTAAACATCTTGTTAACAAATTATATATGATTTAATTAAAGGCTTTCTTAAAGCCTAATGGGCCCAAACCCATGACTAATTAAATCCTTATAATCATTTAATTAAGACACTTCTTAATTATTTAATTCATCCCATGAATTCAATCCCCTTATCGATTTAATCTTTTGTGCGACCCGATAGGATCTTGTAATGTTGGCAGTGACATAAAATCTCATTTTACGTTACAAGCAAAGAGCGGTGTCTAGCAACACATCAAGGCTACCCAAATTACAAGAATGTCAATGACTCGACATAACCTTTAGAACTTGTGATAATATTAACCATGTAACTTAATCCCTTTGTCCTTTGTGTTTAGATTGAACACGAGTCATGGAATAGTCATACTCGTATATCCAATCTTTATTTCTTGATCCCCAAGTAGAACTAGAACAAACGAATAAGCTCGATATCTCATATCGACTCATTCGAGCATGGCCATGCATTTTAGTTCTCACTTGATCAAGGGCCTAACACATCTCCTGTTATATAGGAGGGACAAATCCTATCTCGATCAGTCAACATCCCTCTACATAATTCGTAGTGTATCCAATAGTCGCCTTTATAGTATACCCTGTTACGGGTAACGTTTGACGATATCAAGATACATAACTCCTTATGTTGGGAGCTCTGATGATCACAAGTCGTAAGGATTACATACATTATTATCACTATGAGAATTGCATATGACGATCATATAACTATCCATGTTGCATTCTCATGGTGGGTCTGTCCAGTACATCGTTCTCTAACATGTACCCATGTGTTGATTTGATATCTCGTATCAATGAACAATTCATCAATCAACACATACTAGTCTCTATGTATTATCATTATCCCAATTCATGATAATACTTGACTAGGGACAATGTTTAAGAATAATACTATATTATTCTAGGGACATTAACTTATATATCAATTCATATTGCACAGATATTCGAATAATATATACTAATGATTTGCCATTAATAAAATCATATTACATTGTATGTCATAAACAATCATCTAATGACTTGTCTTATGGCATATCCCAATAATTATGATCTCGGATAACCACCTCGAGTCATGCAGGACAGTCAACAATGGAAGCTATCAATCTACTTCGTCAACTGTCGAGCGCTATCATGGGAGGAGTAAAGATTTAATATGGTCTTTATAGACTTTGTAGAAGGCCCACGATAAAGTCCCAAGGGAGATTTTATGGTAGACTTTGATGAAAAATATAGTTCACATCAAGAATGTCAATAGAATTAAGGACATGTACGAGGGAGTAGCATCCAATGTGAGAATGTGCAGTGGGGTGACAAGTGAGTTATCGATCATTATTGGATTGCACCAAGGGTCTGCGTTGAGTTCTTTCCTGTTCAACCTAGTGATGATGAGATAACAATAGACATACAGACTGAATTACATTGGACCATGCTTTTCGCCGACGATGTTGTGTAAAATCGACGAGACCGGTGCAAGGGTAAATGCCAAATTAGAGTTATGGAGAGAGATAATAGATCAAAGGGTTTTAGATTAAGTAGGTCTAAACTGGAATATATGGAGTGTAAATTCAGTGATGGTACTTTTCGGGATCCCGGTGTTGTAGCACTCGATGGTCAAGAGGCAACGATGAGCACCAAGTTTCAATATCTAGGTTCTGTTATCCAAAAGGATGGTGAGATTGACAGTGACATTGATCACAGGATTCAGGCGAGTTGGTTGAAATGGAGAACACCGGAGTTCTATGCGATCGTAATATCCCGCTGAAATTGAAGGGAATGTTTATAGAACCGTCATTAGACCTGTTGTATGAGACGAAATGCTGGGCACCCAATATGAATCACATCCAAAAGAATAGTGTGGCAGATATGTGTATGTTTCGTTAGATGTGCGGTAAGATCAGAAGAGATAAAATAAGGAACAAAGATATTGGAGCTAAAATTGGCGTAGTTTGTATAGAAGAGAAGATGCAAGAAAGTCGCTTAAGTTGGTTTGGTCACGTACGATGTAGGCCCAACAATACACATGTGCGTCGAGTGGAGTCCATGGATTTCACTCATTTCGCTGGAGCGAGAGGACGACCAAAGAAGACATGGCTCGAGTTATACCCAAAGACTTGGAGCTCGAGGGGAGTGATGAGGATATTCTGACCGATAGAAGCAGTTGGAGAAGACTAACGCACGTGTTTGACCCGACTTGATTCTCTCAATTATTCATATAGTCTACCCCGATTTATTAGGATTAAAAGCTTAGTTGTTGTCGTCGTTGATATATATATACATATAAAAGCTCTTTTTCAAAATATCATTTTACAAAATTTTAATTTTATTAAAATATATCTGTAGTTTTTGGTGGAAATTTTTGTCTGATGGGTTTGGATACATACAAATTACAAAGCATGTGTGTGATCATCGTACCTTAATTTTTATGTGTGACCATGTGAATGGGAGAGTTTCAAGATTCGATTTGGTAGCTATCGATAATGACGAAAGGTGTAGAGTTATACAAATTCCCTAATTAATATGAAAAATATGGACCTCCTGTTTAGGGTGGGCTTTAGGTCGGGTTTTTTGGGTTCGGGTTTTTCAGGTCGGGTACCCAAAATTTCAGGTAGCATTTTTCTCTACCCGACATCACCCAAACTTTTTGGGTACCCGAAATTTAAAAAAAAATGCACAACAAGTTTTTCAATGTCAATAATTTACCGACAAAATATACAATGTTTTATGGCAAGAGTTCTGGTACAGAATTGACGCATCGTGGCCAACTTATTCCTATAGTAGCATAAATCTGGCAAGAGTTCTGGTACAGAATTGACGCATCCTGGCCAACTTATTCCTGTAGTAGCCATAAATAATAAAGATCTAATTGTAAGGCCCAAATCATATTTTTATTAAACTGGAATGAAAAACCATAATTGTATATCCCTCAAGTTCTCACGCAAATATACAGCAAAATATGCATCAAACAAGAAGAATTCATGGAGAAAGTATTTATATTCGAGATTAACTTACCAAGTTGAGAGAAATAATGGCGAAGAATCGGTGAGTAATCGCACAAGGATTGGAACTTGAAAGTAGGGCAGATTGTATTACAGTAACATGGATACATACTACACAGTGTAGCGTTTTCTCACAGTACACGCAAATGCGATTTGTTGGTGGTTTCATTGTATATTTCGGGTACCCGAAAAAAATTTCGGGTACCAAATATACTACCCGACATCAATCCGAAAAAAAAATTCGGGTTCAGGCATAACCGAACTTGACATTTCTAAAACAATACCCGACCCGATTAGGTCGGGTCGGGTACCCGATATCAGAATTAAATTGCCCTCCTCTACTCCTGATATCTATATATCATGGTTTGTCACCATCTTCCCTTTATATAGATTCAAGTGCGAGTCTCTCTCTCCTTGATAAAAAAAACATCATATTATCTATTATGTCACCCAATTTGACCCCAACACTAGAAAATGCAAGAAATAAACATTCATGAGGGTGTGTTCTTAATACTTATATATTTGTTACTACAAATTATATAAATACATGATTTGAAGTTATATATAAAGATATAGAGTCCAAATGAATTAATGAATATATTCTGACAGAAAAGAAGCTCTTGAAGAAAACTGACGTATGTGCCCAATTTGATTATTTTTTAGTGCTTGTAGACTATCTCAATCCATTGTAATTAAGAGCTTAGTTGTTATTGTCGTATTCGTCTGCGTATACAAAACACGAAATCTAATACTAATTTGTATAGCAGCAGAAACATCTTAGCCTTGGATGTAATAGAAGCAAGATGAATGAAAAGAAACAATACAAGTTGGAAAATTTTAATATATGATTCTATATAAATCACAAGACACCCTCAGTTTTTCAACACCGTCTGCAATAGATATATCATAGACAAACTATATAAAATCACTGGATAATACATTAATGTCCCTATAATTTGGGTTCATTCACGAATTATTCAGTGACCCGATTTAGTCCTTAAATTCAAAAAAAATTTCCTCCCTCGACATTAAATCGGCCGTGAGAAGCAAACGGAGATGGACTGATTCGGGGATATTTTTAATTTAGGTACTAAGATTTGTTCTTAATCCAGTCCCTAAAGTTTTAAACATATTCGTAATGACTGACGATGAAACGTGTTTCCCCTAAAATTGAGATACAAATAGCTCACTTTTTTTCCAATGCTTTCGCAATATTTTCCGACATCCCTTGAAGACTAAACTCAAGATAATTGGCCATATCCTCAAAACTCATCCCTTCAACCGGATCAGCCAAGAATGACCATTCGATCAAGCAACCATGCAGCTCATCCTCACCGTCAGTTGGGATTACTTTTATCGTTGACTCATAACCCTTAATGCCCATGTTATTCTCCAAAACTTGATAGCTCAAACACCTGGCGATTGGATCAATAGTAACCAACTTTTCATGGCACCACTTCAGAACCCCTCCACCACAGTGTCCGCCGCCGCAAGTGGCGGCGCAGTATCGGACTAGGCCAGGCTCCCCGATCGACCCTTCAATCTTGTAGCATGTATCGATGGTTGGTAGCCATTTGTTGAAACTGCAGAAGTCCTCTACGAACGGCCACACCTCTTCTACGGTGGACTTGCTTAACTTTGCTATGGATTTGGCTTCCCATTTGGGAGGAATATTTTCTTCTGACATTAAAATTTTGCCCAAAAAAATAATTCAGAGAGGAAATATAAGAAACATAGGTGATATATATTCCATCAAGAGTTGGGTAATTAAGGCCGTGTTTAGAGAGGAAATATAAGAAACATTTATGTAGCCTACCCAATTCATTGACTTAGTTATTGTTGTTGTTATATATTTAAGTTAATTTTTTAGAAAATAAAATAATTTGTACAATATGAACGAAGATATTCAAGCTGAAGTATGTATCACTTGTATAGAAGAAAAGATGTAAGAAAATCGTTTACTCTAATTTGGTCAAGTACGACGTAGGCCAGCGATGTATCTGTGCGTCGAGTGGTGTTCATAGATTTCGGTCCTTTCAAGATAGCAAATGGATGATCGAATAAGACAATGTTCGAAGTAAAATTTAAAGATATGGAGTCAAAGGGAATAATGAACATATTATGACCGAAAGAAGCTCTTGGAGAGGACTGACGAATGTGCACGGCCCGACTTGATTCTTTCTTTGGTTCTTGTAGCACATTCCAATCCATTTGAGATTAAAGGTTCCATTTGAGATTACAGGTTTAGTTGTTGTTGTTATTGAAATAAATTGTACAATATTTTTATAATTTTATGGTTTAATCCGTAATTAGATTCAAATAGTCGTGTGGCTCTTTTGACCTTTATAAGACTCTTGTAATTTGGATCCTCATGTTTTGTTATTTTCAATAAAGGGGCGGCTCTGACGGCAGAACTGTCAAAATGGGTTGAGCTCGTCGAGTTGGTCCAAACCCACCCATCAAATAAGTGAGTTGAGCCAAAATAAAATTAAGCCCGCCTAGAGGAGTGCCTAACGGGCCAACCCATTTTGATTGGCGGGTTGGCCCGAGGGTTGGCGGATTGTCTCGTGGGTTGAAGCAATTAATTAATTTATCTCGTCATCTTCCTCTTAACAGTTGATTATGTTAAACACAACACATAAAGAAATCAGTATACCCGTCATGATACATTACTCCAATTATTGCATAATTAACTTTTCGAATTTTATAATAAAAAAATGTTAAGTATAATTCAAAAAATATGGACGTGATTTTTACAATTTATCTGATAAGGTGAGACATATATTTTATTTTAAATTTATTTATTTTTAAAAAAACTAAAAAAAATTAAAAAAAAAGTTGGTGTCCAACTTTTTAAAGTTGGACACGCCAACTTAATTGGTGTGTCCAACTTTAAAATATGGACACGCCAATTTAGTTGGCGTCTTCTTTTGAAGATCTTGGCGTGTCGGGTCAATTTGTAAATATATTTTATTTTAGTTTATTTGTCAAATATTTAAAACCCTTACTTCGTTACGTTACGCATGTTATAGAATATTAAAAGGTCATTTGTAATTAAAAATATTAGCATTATAAAAGTCAACTAATTACCAACCAGAAATATGGAACAAATGGTATTCCAATTAGCAATGGCGGACCTTATTTAGCATCTTGGAATAAATAAATTCGATTCTAATGGACAATTGTATGCAAGAAGATGAAGTTATGCCCGTGTCCCCCACTACGAACTTATGGTCCACCACCCCTAATTCAAACCCACAAAATTGGCCAAAATGGAATAAATTCACTCTTAAATTAAATCTAATTTTAGTTTTTTTTAAACAGTTTATACTTTATAGTGAATTAATGACATATTCTATTGATAGGTATACTACGGAAAATTCTATCATACATGGAGTCCACACTATCCAATGGAAGGGTTTACCACATACAATGGTTATATCCACATCAGGAGTTACACTCGTGGTGTATAATAGAATCTTATGTGTACTATGATTATGCCATTAACAAATAACGGATTGACCTCGTGCTTTGTCTATTTAAACTTGTGTTCATCAAGTGATCTACACCAGATGTAGCATAATCAAATCATTTGAAATGATGACAAATTTCGAGAGCCACATAGTGTTGGTCATGTGCCTATTTTGATGTTATTCATAAGAGCAATATCAAACCGTTGATTGAGAGTATCTCATTTGGAATATTCTCAATCAAGGGTAGATGTCATGGGGATAGCACAAAAAATTCTCATGTGCCGACTATCAATTGACAAATTGGAGCATTTCAATCTTTTATGATATTTGTTGCCATGTTTAGATGTTAGATTAGTTGGATATATTACATTTTCCAATCTGTTTAGTTTTTAATTTATGGTTTTGAAATTCAAAGAATTATGAAAAACTATGGAGCTTAATTTTGTCTCTAGCCATGGTGTAGTTACTATCATCAGGGGCGGATCTAGGGCCCCCCAAAAAAATTGATGAAAAAAAAGTTTTTACCCTTATTTTGTCGAAAAAGAAATTTTATTTTGCACCCCAAATATTTTTTAGTCCTCAAGTATTATAAAAAAAAAATTCCGCCCTCCCAAAACTTTTTTTCTAGTTCCGCCACTGACTCTCATGTCATTAGTTATACCATTCTTATACTGCTTCCATATCTGATCCAGTGATCCATAGAATATCAGATAGTTAACAATTTTGATATACATTTTGAAATCTCCATTCAAGCTGATATTTTCAAATCGGATAGAGATCGACTACATTGGATTTTCAGAATTCATATTTTTTTCTTATTCCGGTTGGACCAAATTAACTTAGGTTGTGTTTGGATGCATGAATTCATTTAAATGGATGGATTTTATTTGAGAATGGATCTGAAATGACAGTTAGGTAGTATTTGGATTGAATGATTTGATATGAGGAAAATGATTAGAAATCTAATAATTTGAAATTTATGGATTTGAAATGACATGTAGTTGATTGTCATTTCAAATCCTCCTATAATGCAAGGAAAACGCTTTGCTAGAAGAACAGGGAATTTGAAATACTCACTTCAATTTTTTACCCAAACATAAATGATGGATTCGCTTAATCGTTTACGTTGTCTACGCACTCTCTTTGATATCGTTCATTTATTTTTTAACCTTCTTGCCTTAGAGAGTGGCGTGACTTTATCATTCTCATCATTTGTTCCTACCATAGTTGTTTCTTTTGTGTCTAAATCATATCACCTGCCCTCCGAAAGTGACATTTCTTGTATGCATTTGGCTACCTTTTATCCACGCTTGGGTTTCTAAAGAATTTTGTTTCCATACAACCTACACTATTCATTGGAGAGAGGTGGGGAGGTTTCGAACCAGAAACCTCCTATTTGTCAAAGCAAACGGTCCCATTTGAACTACGTGTTGTGGGCCGTTTGTAAAGAATTTGGAGAAATAGTGAGCTTCTTTTGTCCAATATATTACGGATTGCTTCAATCCAACAGCTGAGAACTGGATAGTTGAGCTTCGAGGGCACTACCGGTTATATATTCTAGTTTTGCCCTGTAGACCTCGACGACGTGAAAAATCCAGACGGAAAGTCCCGCAATGGGAATTTGGGAAAGTCGGGCCGATTGGTTGTCTTCATTCAAGCGACGGTACAGAATAACGAAACAGAGTGAGAGGGAAAAGATCGGCTCGACGATCAGAAGAAGAAAAACGAAATCAGTATATACTACACAAAACTTAGAAAAACTACTGGTAGCAGTAACAGTATTTTGTATTTCATATCGACTGATCTGCTCTCATGCTTTAACCTTCATTATTCACGAATATCAATTAATATTTCCTAATATTATTTATAAAATACAACACATTGGGAGAACAATCATTTCAAGGTCTGCATTGATTTGAAACTTCCATTGAAAGATCTGGCTACCATCACCAATCATGAATATTAGCCTCTGCACTCATTTCTTATCTTCAAAAAATTATTGGTTCAGAGCTTTATACAAACTTTGCTACGCAATGAACACAAATCTATCATTGTCTAAACCATTTAGAAAATTGCAGTTCGCTGCTTCATATTTTTTATGCTATGAGTAAGCATACGCTAACAAACCCCGATATGCACAAATAACAGACTCCATGGCCGAAGGAACGACGGTGATTCTTTTTTGCTCCGGTAAAGAAAATTCCAAAATCGATAGCTTTAACTCGATGAAGACAGAAGAGAGCTCGACAGACATGATCTTCAAGAGATCGGCCACAAATTTCGTCTCAAGATACGGTTCTTGCATAGCAAGTGCATGCGATATAAAGATTTTTCGCCCATTTCTCCTGAAAGTTAAAAGTGTTGTCTGATTTCAACAACCGAGCATATGGGATAGATGCTAAAATAACAAGAAAAGAAAGATGCATAGTGGAAAAAAAAATTCAACCTTGACATGTGCACTCGGAAAAGCAGAAGTTCGAAGGGTCTCCTGTGTTTCGTCTGTGGGTTTTCTTCTGGGCATGCTAAGAACAAGCGCCGATTGATCTGCCGTCCCTGCAATCGCAGTGATACGATACCCAGCTTCCCACCTTCTATGAATACCTTCACTAGGATAAAGAAAGTCCAACTCCACAACCTAAAGTTTAATAAATAGATAAAATGAGTCCACGTTTTTTTTTGGGCTATTATAAAAAAGCATGATTCGATAAACTGGTGACTATAGCACATGAACCTGATTGGAAAACCCTGCCCCACGAGACATAACAATTGCCCATCTGGATCCTGCAGTAGCCATTGCGGTGACAGAGAATCCCTCCCGCCATTTTTTATTGATCCACTTGAATGGAAACGATTCGCTAACTTTATATGATTGTTGCAAATACTGGGTACCTGTATTTCAAAAGTAAAACTCCAGCTTAACAGCATGTCATAAAAGTAAGTATATAGTTTCTTGGATGTGACACTAACCTTTAGACATTATTACTAACGAGCTCCCATTGTCCGCCCCTGCTATTGCACTGATGTAGAAATTCTTCTCCCATTTATCCATTATCCATTCCTTATGGCAATACAATTAATGGTACGAGAGCAAGTAAATACATAGTGGAGACTGAAATTCAATTATTTTAAAGACTCCAAACTATATTTCCGATTGTGAACATTTAGATTCCTCGGCCAAAACCTATAAAATTTTCAAAATTTCCTTTTTATATGGATCTCCAGCTGGTGTGACATGTAAAGATTTAAAATTAGGGTTTTTGGCAGATTACCCCCCCTATGGTTCCCCAAATAGGCGGATTACCCCCCTATGGTTCCCCAATAGGCATTTTACCCCCCCTGTGGTATACAAAATAGGCAGTTTACCCCCTTTGGTTTGAAAATAGGCATTTTACCCCCTGTGATTTGTGAAATATGCATTTTACCTCCATGTGGTTTACAAAATAGACAGTTTACCCCATGTGTAGGGTGTATTTCACACCTATTCACAAACTATAAGGGGAATAAAATGCATATTTTCACAAACCACATGGGGTAAAATGCCTATTTTCAAACCACAAGGAGTTAACTGCCCATTTTGTAAACCACAGGGGGTAAAATGCCTATTTTCAAAGCAAGGGGGGGTAATTTACCTATTTGGCGACTGAAGTACACAAAAAACAGAAGAAACCTTGTGAAGAAAATGAGGTGAAAGTTCATAAACTTGATCACTAAATCCAGTTCCAGCATCCATTATTAGCGCCCATAGATTTAAACAAGATGCCACAGAGCTAATAAACAATCCATCCTCGTTTCCTTTCTCAATATGTTGAGCAAGCCTCGTGTCTGTAACATTGTAGTGATATCTACAGGAGAAAATGTAAGTTATACTCTACTGTACCAAAGAAAAATCGTAGATGAAACTTAAGCCATTAATGCTACCTTTGCTTCATAGGGCGTCGAGCATTATACACACTAATCCATTGTGTGGCGGGCATTCCCATTCGGACCTTTTTCTTTGGTTGCTCATCATCAACACCTTCATCATCGTCCATCATAAGCCGCCCTCTCTTTTGTCCCACTTGATATATGAGCTTCAACAAGATTTAAAAAATGTGCCATGAGAACAGAATCTAAAGCGAACAAATTTATGAATAATATCCACAAAAGAATCCAAGATATTTAAAGAAAAATTCAGAATACCTTCTGAGCACCTTCAGTGTTGATTGGCCTTATGTCTGGATTCGGACCAACTATTCCATCAAAGAGGGAGACGTACTTTGCGTAATTAGGCTTTTCATCAAATTTTAAGTTAACAACATACTCGACAAACTGTCTGAAAGGTGCAGGGCAGAAGCAACAAAGAGCTTCAGGAGAAGTTGACATCTTCTTTTTGCACACAAGGAAGCCTTTATTCTCACCCTACATAAAACCCACCAAAACATAAGAATCGCTAACGAATATCAACAAAAATACTTTCGGTGCTGCAACTGCTGACCTGGAACCCCTGCCAAGGAAGACGACCACGTAGAAGAAAAACGAGAGTATAAGCAAGGGACTCCAAATCATCCCTACGGCTGCCAGTTCTTCCGAGATGGGCATGCACACTGGCATATCGCACAGTTCCCCTGAAAACACGAAATTCTCAAGCATAAACATGACCACTGATTTGAAATAGAATAAAGCATCATCAAAAAAGGGAGAAGAATTGCTAAAAACAACAACGAACTTCACCTGAACACATCCGGTCGTTGATCATAGTCAACATGTAGGCTAGTCGAGGTATCACGCCAACGAGTGGCTGAAATTTCACAAAGGGTAGCACCAGTGAGTAGTTCTTGCTTATATCTACAGTATGTTATTAGCATAAACATGCTACAGTGTGACAGATAAATTACCCAATCCAAGATCAACCAAGAAAAGCTTTTTCTCGTCTGGTGTACCAGGTGGACCAAGCAAAAAGTTTTCTGGCTTTACATCTCCATGCACATATCTGTAGAAAAACAGATAACATTAGTGAGATTTTTCTCACCAATACAGGATGATTACACTCCATGGCACATGATCAGAACATTCTAACCGGGACATTAATTGATTTTCTTCCAAATCAACCATTAGCTCAATAAACCTCACAACTACAGGTCGCTTGTGTCATAACATTAAATTGAACTTTTCGTAAAGTTCCTATCACCCAAACCTTGTGAGTTCTAAAGCCTTTTGGTTGTTGTATCCAAATCCAATCTCTCCCATAACCACATGCTACCGCTTAACAATCTCTACACCACTCTTTAAAAGATGCAAGTATAAATCTATAAGGGTTCATTAAATTAATCCACCAGCCATTTGGGTGGGGGTGGGGGTGGGGGGGAAGCAAGAAGCAAACACAATGTTTGTTTTTAGTTTACAGAAAAACTCTCATCCCAAAATAAAAACAAAAACTATCATTTATTTTTGTTCTCTTTTCCCAAAACAATATTTCCATCCTTTCCACATCTCCCAACATAACCATTTTTTAAACCAAACTGCTTATAATTTTCCAAAAAGAATTATATTATCACATTATATTCAATCTATTATTCTAAAATTTCAAATTTTAAAATATTGTTTTACCATTTCTGACATGAATTGTCATCCTCTGAAACAATTCAGTTTCCCAAATCAACAAAAAATAAAGATTTTATTTTCTAAAACATTTCCCCCAAAATATTCCCAAAAACTCTTCCACTTAAACTCTCAAATTAAAACAAAATATTGCGATCATTTTTTGGAGAAAAGGTAATTTGAAGAGATTACCCCCTAGAGTGTAACTTCTCTAAAATGGAGATGGCTTCAATGGCAATGCATGCCACCATTTCAATAGACATCCTGCAAAGGGGCATTTCAGTGTTACATGCAAGTCATATAAAAGAAAAAAGGTACACAAATCCTCAGTGACATGGGAGACTCACGTGTGGGAATTATTGTTCCAGACATCCCACAAACTAGGACCAAGCATATCCATAATCTGCAACAAAAAAAATACATTATTTTTTCACTTTCAAAGTGGGAAAGATTAAAAGAATAAGTATTGAAAAAAACTATGTTCTACAGTTCAGATAATCCACCATGATATAGTAGTCCTTTTGCCGTCCCTTGAAATGTACATGTGGAATGCCATGACTGCCACCGAGTGTACTAAATTCAAAATAATGCTTTAGTTCAATTCTTTAACTTCATATGGAAGAGAAATATAGGAAATTAGCAACGTAGTAAAGTAAAACAAAATCACTCACTTATAGACTTGCCATTCGTAAGGTGGTCCATGACTACAGCCTTTGCTGCTCCGGTGCTCAAACTTCATAGCAACCTTAGAAACCAAAGAATGTCATGTGTATCAAACAAAAATCAATGCTGCAGAAAGTAGGGCCAGGTTGCTAAGTATGTACCTCTACAGCTCCTGGTCCTGTTCTTTCATTGGGATTCGGGGGATTGATACGGCGACCTACATAAACTTGCCCGAATCCTCCTTTCCCCAGTTTCCTGTCAATTCGATAAGCTGGAGAACCACCAACCTGAACCTGTTGAGGATAAAGCAGATCTTAATAAACTCTGACGCTCCAAGATGGAACGAAACAATAGCAATCATGCTGAATTCTTTATGAAACTAAACCGAAACAATCAAGAAAATCAACTGAAATAGAAACACAAATGAGACTTATTGGTTGTCATAGCTTTCTAATAGAGAACGCTACATCCCTTAGCTAACATATCCAAAAATGAACCAGTTAATCTCACTAAAGCGAAAAAATGTAACCTTTGAACAAAATTAATAAATGGATAAAGCAACAACCATATAAGCAATTCAGACAAGTTATACTTTTTAATCGCTCAAAATGTTGATTTTACACAAAGTAGCAGGTAACAAAAACCAGCATCCTATCAATTTTTACACCAGGTAGCACATAGCAACAACCAGCACCGTATTACACCAAGAAGTAGCATAGCTAGCGGCGGAGCCAGGTTGCCAACAAGAACAGTTGTTGACCGACCCTAAATTTTAATTTCCTATAATCGACATGTTCGAATGAAAAAAAACTAATATACACTTTAGCCCCTTATATTTGAAACAAATGTCTGGATTTGTCACAGCACACAGCAACAACCAGCACCATATCAACTACATTACGCCGGACCTACTCAGGAAACTGCCAGACCAGTTTGAGATCAAATAAAGACGAAAAATCTTCTCAACAAAAAAACACGGATTAAAGCATATCTATTCATTTCTTGGACACCACATCTGTTACATATTATATCCCAAAATAAAGTCATAATTAAATCTACAAAAGCCAATACACATAAAGTACTCCTTCAAAAAGGAAAGACAGAAAATTTGAAACAACATTTCACCAACCCTTTCAGGAAGAGGAGCTGTGGTTCCCTCATCCTCGGGTACCACACCCTTATCACTGCCACGCCCACCACTATCATTCCCATCCATCTTACTCTCCCCTACCTTTTCTTTTACTTCCTCTACTATGTTACTATCTAACCCTTATCCGACGCCGTTCCCGTAAAAACACCGGCAGCATTCACCTCACCCTTGCTCACAATTTCCTGATGATTCTTTCTATTTACTACAGTTCGTCTGATGGTTCATACAAATGTAGGCGGTTGCGTATTCTGGCAAGCGTCGAGTCGAGCAGCAGCGGTTTCGCGTCCTCAGCGCACTCCCCTACGCAGTTGAGGCATATCTATGAAAACCCATAAACTCTTTCATGAATCCCGCGAGTATTTCCTCATCAAAACCCTCCTTTTCCCCTCAGATCCCAAACACAATGTTGAAATTTCACAAAACAAAAAAGAAACTAAAAGAGTAAGAAACTAGACAAGCAACAACAATCGATAGCCGGCGACTGATTATATGAAAACCGGTGAACATGAACACATATCGATAAGTAGATTTCGCACTAAAATCGCTAAACTGAGAAATAAATCGGGAATTAGGGCAGGGAATGGCTCGAGAAAAGTTCAACAAATAGTGGTGTTATTAAGAGCTGAAAAGGAACAAAAGCATGCTACTCTCCTGAATGGGGTAAATTTCCGGTGTACTTGGTTCACCAGGCCATTGCCATTTTATATTTTGGGCCTAACCAATCCAATGGCTAGCCAAATACAAATCTATTTAGGAAAAATTGTGGGCCGTTATCATTTCCTGAAACATAATTCATCATAGTCCAGCTAAAAAATCTTAGTTCAATTAGGTCAATATCTTGGTTGAAATGACAATAATAACCTCATGTGGTCCAAGTGGTACACGCGGTACAACCAACTCTTAATAAAATTGCTTTCTTAACCCTAGAAAAATGTTTAAAGAACAAATATGCCTCTATATACTGTTTATCATCTTCTTTATCCTATTATTCACCAAACAGTAGCATTCTATCGACATGAAATCCTTCAATTTCTGTCATATCGGGATAAACTCAAGAGCATACTTTTGCAAATGAGTCACATTTCATGTATCGTTCTTCTAGTTATAATTCAAACCCCGATTTGAAGATCGTGTTAAAAATAAATAACAGACACATCATACTTTCGTATTACAATAAAATGTTAACAAATTAAAATATATCACTTTGACCATAACGGCACCGGGTGAAGTGGGTTGCAACGCCATCAGTCGGAAAATTACTGCCCCCAGACTGTTTTTTACTAATGGCTCTTCACCACCAACCTCAGCCCCTCAGGCGAGGTTAGTCTGTAAATTATCCGACTCCTTCAGAAACCGCACATCACAGCCTTGTATAATCAAGATATAAGAAAGATTTAAAGAAATTTGGGAGATAGATGGGCAACAACCTTTATTTTATTATGAAATACTTATAATATCTATTACATTAAAACGTATCCTTTTGGGAGGAGACGAACTTGTTTAGCCTCTCATATAGATGAGGCTTGACTCAAGAACACATAAACTAAAACCAAACAGAAAAATATTACACACGATTACAAAAGAAATAAAGAAATGAAATATTATCAAGCTATGAAAGTTGAAGAAACAAAGCTTGGAGGCTACAATTTTTATTCTTAGAAAACTATGAAAAATTTTCGATGTCCTTAGCTTCCTGAATGAGTGCCCTTATATAGGCATGAATCCGGATTTCAACTTCGAATTCCAAATCTTGATAATTGTTGAGTGCTCATGTGAGTGCGCCTTAACTTTCATGTGGTATAACATCTTTTGTCTGAGTGTGCCAACTTTTCTCGTGAGTGGTGCATTATTTTTGTCCGAGTGCGTTGAACAATATCCGCACTATCTTTTAATGGTATACGCCTTTTCCTTTGTAGGGGAATCTTTACAGTATTGGTTTTTGTGGTCCTCGCGTTTTAGGGAAACGGGCTCTCTTGTCAGCAGGTCTTTTGTCTCTTCCTGCCTCTGATATGTCGGGTTTGGATCGGAATCCTTTCCCGAACTCTGGTTCTTTCTACTCCGGGCATGCTTGGCAAATATGGTCTACCCATCGGCCAATGTGTGATATGTTACAGAATTTTTGGTAGGTTTCTTTTCCCGCCGGGATTTTGTTTTCCCAAAGAATCCTTCTTTTTGTTACAAAGAGTTCTTCGGCAAATCTTGTGGAGGTTCCTGTCATGGAATTCAGCATGAAAGTGTCGTTGGCTGAATTCTGAAAGAACTTGAATGGGTATTTGACTTTGTCCATTTCCGTTAGACAAACCCAAAGACCTCATGAACGTCTGGTTGAAACTTCATCTTCCGTGATAGTCCCAGCCAAAATTGGTATACCTTATGGTAGCGCCATTTTTAAATTTTTTAAGGTGTTTCCCTCTGGTCGTTTGAGCTTGATAAAATAAAAAGCTTCAATGAAGCCCTTTTTCACTGGTTCTGGAGTAGCACTGAAAAATACAACTCCAAGATATCTACTCTGGCCAAATGTGGATTATTGGCCCATGTCTCGTGAACAGCATCTCTGATCCATTTTGCTAATTTTGAAATTTCAGAGAAATCCTCGAAGATTCTGGGGATTTCGATGAATTCCTTTAACAAGAATACTTCTGAATGATGAGTATTTGAGAGTGCATATGACACTTTGTAGGTGATCGAGTAATGCATGTTTCCTTCTTTCATCAACTCGTTTCTTTTAAAATCTTGATGAAGAGTTAAAACCTTGTTGAAATCTCGATCTCCTAAATTGCATGCAATTCTTGGATAGATGTTGAAAGCCATCTTTCCTGCATATAAATTTCCTGCTACTGCTCCCAAACAAAAGGTTCGGGATTCTTTTGTCAAAGATCGCCAGGTTGAGGGACGAATCAATTCCTTCTTTGAAAGTTGCCTTGATTATAACTCTGATGGCTCCGATATGAATCCATGAGAGCGTGTTAGCAACTTCTCTTTTAACCTTGTTCTTAATCTCCTGAATTTCTTTGTAGGGGATTAACTGCATCTCAATTTGGTTTCCCGTGAATTCCATTGGGATCGCAAATTCACATGTTGTTACCTTATGGATAATCTGATGCTTCCTGCTTTGAAGACCAATATATCCATGGCTTTATCCATTGCTCCAATTGTAAACCCATCATACATCTGAAGCTTTAGTTCTTCCTTCATGATTCTCATAAGGGTTTTATGAGAAACAGTTGTATGAGAGAAGAATCATGACAGGTCTTCTCTGATCATGTGCTTAGGGACTCTCTAACAGATATCATTGGTTGCATTGCACGTGGTTGGTGGTGAGGAGCCATCGTAAAAGCTGATTGAGTACCCGGCAATAGTTCGGTCAATGGTGTTAACCCTGGGCACAAAAATGTATCAGAGCATATAAAAGCCCATTTTGTGCCCACGGTTAACACCGTTTGACCGAACTACTGGCGGGTATTCAATCAGCTTTTACGATGGCTCCTTACCACCAACCATGTGCAACACAACCAGTGGTATCTGATAGAGAGTCCTTCAGCAATAGCCAGCACAACCTTGTTTCGTTTCCTATGTAGGGCGTAAAATGCAACAACCGCCACAAGTGGTACTATCAGCTTTCAAAACCAGGACTCTACAACAAGACCTGAACCCTGTAGCAGAGCCTAGGTCATTCCCTACAGAGATCCGTGCTTCGTGATTGGGTCACACAACAGAGGCTCGGGACTATTTATATACTCTGATACCATTTTGTGCCCAGGCACCGTTTGACCGAACTACTGCCGGTTACTCAATCAGCTTTTACGATGGCTCCTCACCACCAACCACGTGCAATGTAACGAGTGGTACCTGTTAGAGAGTCCTTCAGCAATAGCCAGCACAACCCTGCTTCGTTTCCTACGTAGTGCGTAAAGTGCAACCACAACCACAAGTGGTACCTATCAGCTTGCAAACCCAGGACTCTACAACAGGACCTGAACCCTGTAGCACAGCCTAGGTCATTCCCTATGGAGATATGTGCTTCGTGATTGGGTCACACATCAGAGGCTCAAGACTTTTTATATGCTCTGATACCATTTTGTGCCAAGGAATGATCGTAAAAAACGGGGACTTGTAAAAAGAAGAAGTTAAATGCCACTTTTTTATAAGTATAAGGATATAAAAGATAATTAAATATTATATAGAGGCTTTTTATAAATAAAACAAAAGCTTAGTGGGTAGAATGCAACTCACCAATCCACTGAGGGGTAAAATAGTCAAAATAAAGCATCAAATTGATTTGAAATTTTGAAATTGGAACTATTTGAATAAAAATTTATCGAATTTGGATTTTTCTGCACTATTGTTTTTTCTCAAGACTTAAGTGAATTAAGTTTCCCAAAAGGGTACTTCCTTGCAATTCCCACGTCTATTTAATTGGTGTATGTGATTGATTTTCAAAACTACTTATGTACTTTTCAGATCAAAAAATAGATTTTGAGTGTGTTATTTCATTGTTTCTGTTATTGATTTATCTAAAAATAGGTAGTTAAAAGCAGAAACAAAGAAGCATGTTATGTGGTGTTTTTCACTGTTTTACTTGTGTGGTGGCAATTTTATAATAATTTGATATTCATTAAGCTGTTTTTTTTATTTTATAACAAACATTCTTTGCTTTTGTTCAAAAATAAAAATTTTCAAACTTTAAGCAAAAGTAATATAAAGATATTTTGAATAAATAATTATAAACAAACCCAAAAAAACCGGGATTGTATGTGCAATATCTTATGGCCCAAACCATATTATGGGATTCCATTCGGCAGTCAATATGGGGGTAAAAAACTGCAAATTCTTATAGCTCAATTGGACTCATTTCACGCCCTTTCCTTCTACTGCAATAAAGCTGCCAGCTTCTCCGCCATTCCTTCCCGTTTACGTCGCACCACAAGAATCCAAGGTGAACCCTAATTCTTATTTCCGAAAATTTCCAGTATTGTGTTTTGGATTTCTGGTTCCATTCTGTGACTGAAGTCTTAATTTTGATTAATTATGTCTATATTTTCTTCGTATTGGTCAATTTAGGTTTTACCGTTTTTTTAATGTTAATTGCTACTTTTACTGCAAACTAAGACAATGGATGGTTGATGAATTTTGATACGTGATGTGAAATCCCTTCTTTTGCGTAATTATTTGGCTAGGTCAGTATTGGCACTTGCTTCCGCCTTTTGTGAGAATTCGAATATCTCATTTTGAGGTTTTAAGATCCATTCAGGGTGTGGATCATCTGTGATCCCCACTCAAATGAATACAGTATTTTTTTCTAAAAAAATATAACCCAAAATATGTCCCCAACTAAATTTCTTGATCCAATTGATACATACTATTTTTTTCAGGTTGACCAAGGTGCGGAACGACCTAGAGTTTAATGTGGAAAATATGGAAAACCATATCATAACGTCTTAACAGCAAAATCGGTGATATTCCTGCTGATGTATATTTTACAACATACATTCTAAAAAACCATCTTGATCCTAGGATTTGTTAGTCAGGATTTTGATAGAAGCAAAAATGTTGAACAAATATAAAGAGTTTGGTAGACCTTAATGGAGTGATGCAGTAAATTGCTTTGGTATAGATTTACATTAAGTCTAGTGTTATTTTGTGCATGATATAGAGTTACTTTATGTCTCCACCGTATGAGAAATTTTATTGGTGGTGGTGGTGGTGGTGGGTAAATCAAGAGTGTTGAAGTTCATTAATAATCTTGGAAGACATGTCTGACCTGATTTTAGCTTTTCTCACATGTTCATCATCCTGCTAATTAAAATTTTATGCGTAGTTGCCAAGGATTTGCATTGGTTCTTGGTTGTTAAAGTGTGTATCTTAAGGTGAAGATCAAGATCAGTCAAACGCTTCATAGCAAGTGTTATTTTCTCTTCAGGTAGCCTTAGCTGTGCCCTTCAACAGTTGTTAACTCCATTTCCTTTTTACTTTGCCTTGTGATTGCTCCATGGGGACTCCAGAAACGTCAAGAGAACCATGCCCTGATCGTATCCTTGATGATGTCGGGGGAGCATTTGGCATGGGCGCTGTTGGTGGTTCAGCTTTCCATTTCATGAAGGGCATCTACAACTCCCCTAAAGGTGAACGTCTGATTGGTGGATCTCAAGCTGTTCGCATGAATGCACCTTGCATTGGTGGTAGTTTTGCTGTTTGGGGTGGACTGTTTTCTACATTTGACTGCACAATGGTCTACCTCCGCCAGAAAGAGGATCCTTGGAACTCAATCATAGCTGGTGCTGCAACGGGAGGCTTTCTACAGATGCGTCAGTGATTAGGTCCTGCTTCACGATCAGCTATGTTTGGTGGTGTCTTACTTGCTTTGATTGAGGGAGCTGGAATCATGTTAAATAAAATCATGAGTGCACCTCAGAATTTCCCACCAATGGAGGAGCCACTACCAAATGTTCCTGGTGTGCCGGGATATCCAATGGGGCAAATTCCTGGTCAAGTTCCTGTAAATGTTGAGAGCATAGGAGCTGGACCTTCATCTTCATGGTTTGGAGGTCTTTTCGGTGGTGGGAAGGAGGAGAAAGGTACCAGTGATGAAAGCAAGACGAAGGTCTTGGAGAGTTTTGATGCCCCAAGCCCACCATTATTTGATTACAAATAGTTCTGGAGGCATTGTCTGGTAAATGAGAGATTGTTTTATTTATTTTGTTTTACATGTATAACAAGGTGCTCTCCAGTGTTGATACTATGATTTGTTGAAATATGCAACCATCTTTTTATGTTGTTGTCCAGGTAGTTACTTCTTGAGTCTTTCATCTCAGGGAGGCGATATATTTTGTCTTGGGATTGGTTCAAGGAGGGAGAAAATATATTATAAGTTATAGAAGCGTCATCTCTTATCTTGCTGGCTCTAATAATAACCTTAGGTGACTGAAACTGAACCAGTTTACTTAAGAGATTATCTTGTGTGGTTTTGGAGTTCGGTTGAACACATCTTATTTTGATCTATAAGTTTTTAAAACTATCCTCGAGCCAAATGGTCCAGACTCGTGTGCTTGTTTTAGGATTGCTGGAGGTGACCTAGTTTAACTATCCTATTAATCTGCAAAATAACTACAAGCTCCATCAAAACTTTGGAAGGCCTAGTTCCAGTGATTGATTATTTGGCTCGATTTACACCCCTACTTGTAAAGGAAGCGATCGGTTTGTATGAGAAATTCAAATTCAAATTCAACACACCTGCAGATACAACAAGTGTCTGACCAGTGTAGTTGAGATTTGCCTTTGCCCAAGGAATTGTACGAGTAGCTATCAACTGGAATATTTGTGTTAGGACGGTCCGGAGTGTTTAGAGGGGGGGTGAATGAACACTCCTTCTAAAATTTAATCCCTTGTGATTTCTTTTGGATTAGTGAAAGAAATCTGTTTCTTAATCAACTCTTTTATAGAACAGACCACTGAATGTATAAGTGCGGAACGGACTGATCTTATATTTGTAAGAGCGGCTCGATGGCTTGAATGAAAGAACAAGTGCAGAAAGACAAGAACACAGAAAATGTTTCTGGAAGTTCGAAGGTGGTGTAATCCTTCTACGTCTCCTCTTCTTCCAATTAAGGAAGGTTTATACTAGAAGACTTTGATTTATACAATCCTGTTGTATAAACCCGATTCAGGCTGGATTTACCCCACTACCAGTCTGAAACTCCTAGTCACTCGATCTGTTCAGACACTCTCTGTCTGACAGTTACAATTTGTTTCTCACTTCTGTTTTTCAATACAGACTACACAAGATGCGCACAGTGATCCTAAATGATCAAATATTACAAAGTAATCGTGCTTAAGAATAATTTCAGCTCGAGAGCTTCTGAGCTTGTAAGCTTGTGCTGATTTGCTTTCTTGTGCGTTTTTCGATTGATCAGTCTCTCGTGTCCTTGTATGTCTGTGTGTCGTCTTTTCTGTATTGTTGTTGCATCCTTTTATAGTTGCATGTACCAACGACATTATTTCCCTTAATGTGCAACTCTTGATTCTGCTTATTCTCTGAGTAAGCTACAGTCTTCTTCTTCAGGATACTTGCCATTCTGGTTCATGCTTTCGGCGACTGTCAGGTAAGCTCTTCTTTATCTTCTTACCTTTTATGGCAATCTTCAGTCTTTGGTTATTTGTAGCATTAATTACGACATTAAATGCTACAATAAATAGCCGTTAATGATTCGGACTGAAGAGCCAACCTTTATACATTCTTGACTGCTCTGATCTGATAAAGATTGAGATCGATCTGAAGCTTCGATCTAGTCAGTCTGATATCCATCGATCCGGTCTGATATGTGATATGTCTTATCAGCTTGTTCTGTTTTGAGCGATCGATCTGGTCAGTCTGATTACCCTCGATCCGGTCTGATATGCTTTGTCATCTTATCAGCTTGATCTGTTTTGGGGGATCGATCTGGTCAGTCTGATTTCTCTCGATCCGGTCTGATATGTTTTGTCATCTTTAAAATCTCATCGATAAGGTTCGGAACTAACAAATTCCCCCTTTTTGATGATGACAAAACCTAGCTTCCAAGTCTTTTTAACCAGTCTGATAAGAACTCTGAAGCGTATACTTTCGGATCGATTACTTCTTCTTGTTCAAAATAAATGAACATAATTAAGTTGGATCGATTAAGTCTTTTATTATTAAGCCTTTTAGTTTAGTTCAAAATAAATGAACAAGGACTTAACAAATAAAGATTTTCTTTATTGATCAACAGTCTTGCATACAGACAGTCTGAATATATAAGCAATCTATTTTCTTGAAGACTGAGACTGATGCGGCTTGAAGTCTTTTTTCTTTTCCCCCTTTTTGTCAGCAGCAATTAGACCCGACCACGGTTCAGAACCGACGGTTAGATGGTTCAGAACCGCCGGTTCGACGTTTCAAAAAACATCGACCCTTAACCTTAACCTTCCTTGACGGTTACGGTTACGGTTCATGAACCGCCGGTTCCTGTTACGGTTAACCAACGGTTACAGTTACGGTTTGACCCTTATTTTTTTAAACAAAATTAAAAATATTATTAAAATTTGAAATAAAGTGTAAAAAGTGTATGAATGTGTTTTCATCCATGGATTAAACATAAAATAACGTAAAATAAATTCAAGCCCAGATAATCAAAATGTGTAAGATATATTTGTTTGGTCAATATATATATTATAACACTATATTTAGATCAACAACGCTCTTATAGCATAGTAGTTGAAGCTAATTATTAAAGTTTGAGGTCATTAGTTCAAATATACACCATAACATATATTTTAAATTTAAAAATATATAAAAAAATTAAAATAAACCCTTGAACCGCCGGTTAACCGACGGTTCACGGGTTAGCAAAATCATGACCCTTAACCGGCCCTTCTATAGACGGGCCGGTTACGGTTCTGACCCTTCGAACCGTTGACCCGGTTAACCGGCCCGTTGACCACGGGCCGGTTCCGGGCCGGTTAAGGGTCGATGATGACCCTTGGTCGGGTCTAGCAGCAATCTCTTGGAGAAAATCTACAACTTGTGCTAGCTGAGCGCTGATAGCGTCAAGACGAGTATCTTGAGCGCGAATGGAGTTGGCGACGGATGCTCTGACTTCAGTGGCCAGCTCGATCTGCTCTTTTCTCATGCTGTTCTTATAAGTGGCTTGCTGAGAGAACAAATCGTTCAGTCCTCGCTGAAGGCTGCCGATACTGGCTGTCATCTTCTCTTTGAATGAATCAAAGTCCAAAGCTGTAAGCCTCTGACCTTGATGAACTTCTAGAATAGTTGAGAGAGTGACATGCAGTTGTCAGATAGGTGCTGAAGAGTCCTTGCCAGAAATGGAGGTGCATCAGATTGTCGGCTGGGAGAGTGATCTGATGACGACAAAGCATTATCATCTTCTTCAGCAATCGGCACAAGTGAAGATACAGCAGCTTGGTGACTTTCGGACCGGATCAAGGTGACCAGATCCGAAGAAAATTCTTGTAGGAAAGCCATATCTTCATCGGATTGGACTGGAGGAGTGCTGGGTCTGGAAGGCTCCTCAAGTTGTAGAGCTGCAACAACAGTGGATACCACCAGATCCGGATCGACGAACTCTGGTGCGCCAACTGTTGCAAGTTTTACGGTTGGACTGATTTGAACGTGGGAGTCTGACGATCCCAATGGAATAGATGTTGTTGGAGAGTCCAACAAAACATTCAGTGGTTCATCTTCTGTAGCAGACGGAGCATTAGGCAATGGCTGCTCCGCTGTCTGATCTGCTACTATGTCTGCAGTCTGATCTGCTTCGCGATCTGCAGTCTGTTCTGCTGCTCGATCTGCCATCTGTTCTGCTGCTCCAGAGGGAATAACCTCAAAGAAAGGTTCTGCCAGAGTCTTGCTGGCAGAGGGATGATCCGGGCTGGTTGCTGGAGTGGATATGCTGAGTTTCTGTCGCTGAAATCGGACAGCTAACTGGAGAGCATGAACATCAATCTCTAATTGAGCAATAACAGCCCCATCATCTCTGGCAGTTTGAACATTCGGATCGAAATGCGCTTTCTTAGCAGTTAAGAGCAGAGTCGCCAGTCTGAATCTTTGAGTGGCCTTGAATAGCTCTTTGCGCTGCACAGCAAGCCGAACATCATCGGTCTCTGTCCCCTTCAGAACGTTTTCTTCCATTTTCTGAAGGCGTTTGAGTTTGCCGAAGAACTTCTCAACGTGGTTGATCGTTCTGTATTCGACGTACTCATCAAAAACCACAATGAGTTCCTTCACTTTCTCTTCAACGTCCTCCATAGCAATATCAATTGCTGTCTGTGCTGCAGATTTGGGCTTAGAGGAAAGTGGTTCGGAGAGAATGGTTTTGCCCTTGCCGGTGGAGGGAGGGGACTTGATTCCGGATTGGGTATAGTCTCCCAACTCGGTGATAACAATCCCTTTCACCACGGGAATGACAGAGGGGACTCGGATGGTTACATTTGGTGCAGTGGTTGAAGTGGTTGAGATTTGGGTTGTAGGGTGGGGTGCAGGGGTGGCTTTTGTTGGAGGCAATATGGGTAAGGCTTTTGGTTTGGTAATCTGGGTTCTTGGCTTCTTGGGAAGAGGCTTGGTTGGTGGCGAGGGGGCAGACTGAGTTTCTTCAGAGTCAGTCTGGATGGTTAACTTTCGCTTGACTCGTGGTTTGCGAGCAGCAACCTGGGCTTCTCCCTCCTCAATCTTGACAGCCACCAGATCGGTGGGAGTAGGTGGAGCACTCTTGGACTTCAGCAGTGCTAGTCCTTTGGAGTTGAGAATCTTGAAGGGACTCAGAGCAGACTGCTTCCCTAGCTCAATGTCCAAAGTTTCTAGGAGCTTGCTGAGAGGAACAGCAAAGCAGACGGCCTGTTTGGAGGCGATCACTGTTTCCATCAGAACTCCAAAAAGAATCACGGACCAGTTCATCTTCTGTCCGGAAACAATAGCAGCCATGGCCCTGAACTTCTCGGCAGTGACGGCGTCAAAACTCCCAGCTTTGCCCAATAATGGTTTGCCCACAATTTCGCATAGCACCTGGAAATGAAATAGCATTTCCTTCTTTTTGAATGAGGGGATGCAGGCGATGGCCAAAAATAGAATCTTCCCCTGAAGAACTGTGAGAGAGGCTTGAGGAATCTGCCCAAACTCAGTCAATCCGGAGTTGGGTAGACCAAAGGTCTTGGCTAGCGTCAACGGCGAGATTTCAAAAGTTTTGCCCTTGACAGATGTGGAGATTAATGACTTCTGGGATACGGCATTGGCAAACAGTTCACGAATCTCCGACTCGTAAACCAATGTGCCACACTCCAAAAAGTTTCTCAATCCAGACGATTCCAAAGCTCGGAAAATGGAAACCATCTCTGAATCTTCAGCCCTGTAAATGTCATTGAACTCAACGGAGAGAGAGTTGTGAGTTATGGTAGCCATTGGAGAGGAAAAAAATATACGAAAAGTTTTGAGAGAAGATGAGAGAGTTAGAGAGCAGACATGCGGTAAATGGTAAAAAGTGAATGAAAATGAAATGTTCATCCCGCTAAATAAGATAGAGAAGACACGTGTCTTTATCTCGAAGACTGATAAAAAATTATTCAAAATAAATGGTCAGGATAAAAGAAAGATAAGGCGGTTAAAATGCAATCAGTCCGGGCTGTGTTTTTTTGTTTTAAATAAATACAAAATAAAAGATTTATTGTCCAGACAGATCATAGGATAACATCAGATTGACATAGATCGGTCTGAAAGTTCGGACCGGTCTGTGTCTTTCTAAACATTGTATTATCGATCTGTGCCGACAAAATTCTTTAAGCGCGAGAAGAAGAGAACATCTAAACTATCAAGATAAGTCAATTAATCCAAGAATTTGACGGAAATAATTAAACTTAGCCTCAGGGAGCGGTTTGGTGAAGATGTCTGCTGCTTGTTGCTCTGTTGAGATGTGCTCGATCCGAAGCTCCTTTTTGCCAACATGATCTCGAATAAAATGATGTCTTATATCAATATGCTTTGTTCGAGAGTGCAGAACTGGATTATATGTTATAGCGATTGCACTTGTGTTGTCGCAAAATATCGGAGAGTCAACAGCTTGGATACCATAGTCTTTGAGCTGGTGTTGAATCCAGAGCATTTGAGCGCAACAGCTTCCAGCGGCAAGATATCCTGCTTCAGCTGTAGATGTGGCAATTGATGTTTGCTTCTTACTGAACCAAGAGATCAATCTTTCACCTAGAAATTGACATGTTCCACTGGTGCTTTTACGATCAATCTTACAGCCAGCGTAGTCTGCGTCTGAATATCCGATCAAGCTGAAGTTAGAATCTTTGGAGTACCAAAGACCAACGTTCTGAGATCCTTTCAAGTATTTCAGAATACGCTTAGCAGCAATAAAATGTTATTGCTTTGGTTCTGACTGGAATCTGGCGCACATACAGACTGAGAACATAATATCAGGCCGGCTCGCTGTAAGATATAAGAGCGATCCGATTAGTCCTCTATACATAGTTACTTCGACTGCCGTTCCCCCTTCGTCTTTGTCTAACTTGATTGTAGGACTCATTGGAGTGGATGCAGTTGAGCATGTTTCCATTCCGAATCTCTTAAGCAGCTCTTTGGTATACTTGGTTTGGTTGATGAAAATTTCATTGCTGAGCTGTTTGACTTAGAGACCCAAAAAGAATGAGAGTTCTCACATCATGCTCATCTCAAACTGTCCTTGCATCAACTTGGAAAATTTCTCGCATAATTTGGGGTTAGTTGACCCAAAGATTATATCATCAACATAAATCTGAACCAACAGGGTATGTTCCCCCTTAATAAATTTAAAGAGAGTTTTATCTACTTAGCCGATCTGAAAGTCATGGTTCAGCAGAAATTGAGATAGAGTGTCATACCAGGCCCTTGGTGCTTGTTTCAGACCATATACTGCTTTATTCAGTAGATATACATGATTAGGGAATGAGTGGTTCTGAAATCCAGGAGGTTGCTCAATGTAAACTTCCTCCTGAAGCTTACCATTAAGAAAGGCGCTCTTGACGTCCATCTGATATACCTTAAAGTCTTTAAAAGCAGCATATGCAAGAAAGATTCTGATTGCTTCAAGTCTGGCGACTGGTGCAAAAGATTCATCGAAGTCAATTCCTTCTTCTTGTCGGAATCCTTGTGCCACCAGTCTGGCCTTGTTTCTAACCACAGTTCCATCTGCGTCCAACTTGTTTCTGAAAACCCATCTGGTTCCAATAACAGGCAGATCGCTTGGTCTGGGGTTAGACTCCAAACTTGATTTTGTTCGAATTGATTAAGCTCTTCTTGCATGGCCTTAATCCAGTTGAAATCAGTCAGAGCTTCATCGATCTTCTTAGGTTCCAGAGTTGAGATGAAGGCAGCATGAGTGAACTCATCCATCATCTGTCCTCTGGTTCTAATCGGTGCAGAGGGACTTCCAATCACTAGATTAGGTGGATGCCTCTTAGTCCATCGATAGCTTGACTCTGGATTGTCTGGTCCAGCCGGATGAGTAGTAGTAGCGGTATGATCAGCATCTGCTTTGATATGAGAGTTTGGATCATCCGGATCGGCTCGATCTGAAGAAGCTTCATTGCCTTGATCCGATCTGGCTGGTACTTCAGGTTCTGGTGGGTTGTCTCTTGACCTGTTAGCTACAATCTCATCATCACTGTTAGCTTCGAGATGGATGTTTTCCATCTGATTTTGAATTGATTCTTTGTTACCCTCAACACACAAAGATTCATCAAAAACTACATGAACTGATTCTTCTACAGTTAAGGTTCGATTATTAAAAACTCGATAAGCTTTGCTAGTTGATGAATATCCTAAGAATATTCCATTATCTGACTTAGCTTCAAATGCTGTAAGATGATTCTTACCATTGTTGTGAACGAAGCATTTACAGCCAAATACATGAAGGTGAGAAATAGACGGTCTGTTACCAGTCCATATTTCATATGGAGTGAGATTCAGCTTTTCATTAATCATAGACCGATTTTGAGTGTAGCATGCAGTATTTACAGCTTCTGCCCAGAACTTTTGTGAGATTCCAGAATCAGCAAGCATTGTTCTTGCTGCTTCTTTGAGCGTTCTGTTTCTTCGTTCTGCAACTCCATTCTGTTGAGGAGTTCGAGCGGCTGAGAACTCATGCTTAATTCCATGATCTTCTAGAAAGGATTCAAGATTCTGATTTGAAAACTCAGTGCCTTTGTCACTTCGAATCCTGTCTATGCTGGATGATTTCTCGTTCTGAGTGCGTTTCAGCAGCTTGATCAACTTCAGACCGGTCTGATCTTTACTGCTCAAAAATATAGTCCATGTAAAGCGTGAGTAATCATCAATAACAACAAGAGTATACCGTATTCCCCCTAAACTTGTTATTGGTATAGGACCAAACAAGTCCATATGCAATAGTTCTAAACAACGGGATGAGGATTTGGCATTCTTGTTTTTGAAGGATGATCTGATCTGTTTGCCCATTTGGCAAGCTTCGCAGATCTTATCCTTAGCAAAGTCGATCTTGGGCAGACCGATAACTAAATCATGTTTACACAGGCTAGAAATAGTCTTAAAATTGATATGATTCAAGCGTTTATGCCATAGCCAGTGTTTATTATCATTGTTAGCGATGAAGCAAGTAGGATTATCAGGTTGAGCATGATTCCAATTAATCTTATATGTATTTCCATTCCTGATTCCTACAAGCATGGTTATACCGTCTGATGATTTAATAGTGCAAGTGTGTTTGTGAAATTCTACAGCATAACCATTATCACAAAGTTGACTTATACTAATCAGATTATAGCACAGATTTTCAACTAACAGCACATCATTGATAATAATGCTACCATGGACAATCTTACCCTTGCCCACGGTCTTACCCTTCGAATTATCTCCGAAAATGATCTTGGGTCCAGTACATTCTGTGACTTCAGACAGCAGCTCGATGTTTCCAGTCATGTGACGAGAACACCCGCTGTCCAAGTACCAGTCTGATGCAAGTTTCTTCGGTACCTGTCATCAAACGTATTTATTGTTGGTACCCAATCCTATTTGGGTCCAGAACGGATTAGCCATTTGGGAACCCACACCTGTATCAGCTTTAATGGCTTGTGTGTGTGTGGTGTGCTGTGAGCTGGTCTGTTTCGATGTTGTGTGTGATAATGTGTCCGATATGGAACCCTTTGATTCTCATGAGGTAGTCTATATCTTCGTTGAACTGGTTTTGAATTATAGTAATTGTATTGTCCTCCTTGCCTTCGATCTTGCACCCTTAGATTTGGTCTGAAAGACGCAAAGCTTGCTGGTGCCTTTTCTTTGGCTTGGTTGACATATCCAATTCATTTTCTCAAACCATGATTCACGAAAGAGACTCCCGTTTGAATCGTAGGTGCTTCAGTTTCATATACTGTGCTGGATTTAACAAATGTCATTTGTTTGATTTTGTTCTTTACCAGCAACAGTTCAGATTTATCTTTGGTGGATTCTTTGGTGTCAAAGCCTATGCCGGTGAAATCACCAACGTTTCTTTGTACCTCTTGTAATTCTTCCAAAGATGTTCTGGATTTTGTCCATGTCTTGAATATATGAGAAAGCTTAGCATTTTGTGTGCTAATTCTCTTATTTTCTTCATGGAGCTGATCATAGGAGATTTTCAGCTTATTCAGCTCGATCTGGAGATTGTTGCACTCACCCTGCTCAGAGCAGCTTGGTTTGTTGTGCTCATCCTTTTGATCACTGACTTTAGCTTTATTCTTCTCAAATGATTCAGCTAAGATCCTATAATCATTAGCCATGTCTTGCAGTGCGGACATGAGCTCTTCACGTGTAAATTCATTTGAGTCAAAGTCAAATACTTCGTCTGCCTGACTCATCTCTTCATCTGTCATTAGACATTGAATATCTTCTTCGCTTTCGCTGGAAGGATATTCGGAGATGTCTGAATCGGAGTCAGTCTGAGCCCACTTGCTGTTTCCTTCTTCAGCTACTATGACCTTTTGGGACTTTCCATGATTTTTGCGGTCTTTGTAGTGCTTCTTTTTCCTGTCATCGCGATGCTTCTCCTTCTGTTCTTCTTTCTTCGGTCTGGTGCAATCTGCATTGAAATGTCCGATCTTACCACAATTGTAGCAAGTCTGATCATTAACAGCATCGTCCTTTCTTGGCTTATAATGATGAGAGGGTTTAAAGTTCCTCTTATTTTTAGATTTGAATTTACCAAATTTCTTAATAAATAATGACATAGCATCATTACTTATATGTTCAATAGATCGATCTGATGTGGAGGCGATCTGGTCTGGAATAGCTGCCAGTGCTTTGTTTGGTTGAGAGATGAATGGCTCTGCTTCACCTCTGCTTATCAGTTCGAACTCATATGCTTTAAGATCTGCGAACAGATCATGAAGTTCAACCTTGTTCAGATCTTTGGACTCCCTCATTGCAATGGTCTTAACATCCCATTCTTTAGGCAGGGCTCTCATAACTTTTAGAGCGATCTCTCTGTTTGAGTATTCTTTGCCCAGACCATTCAGTTCATTAATGATGCCAATGACTCTTTCATCAAACTCGTTTAGAGTTTTTCCACTCTTCATCTTTATGCCCTCAAATCTTTGAAGAGCAACAGTCAGCTTGTTTTCTTTGGTCTGGTCGTTGCCTTCACATAGCTGTGCTATCTTCTCCCAAATTTCTTTGGCAGTAGAGCACATTTTGATTTTGCTGAACATGTTTTTGTCCAATGTCTTGAACAAGATGTCTTTGGCAACGTTGTCAAGATTTGCCTTCTTCCTTTCCTCATTCGTCCAGATGGATCTGTCCTTCTCTACCATTTGTGGTTCACCACCAGTAATGGCGACTGCTGTATTGACTTTCAGAATCTTCATTGGTCCATCAGTGATGACGAACCACATATCGTCATCCTGAGCTGCCAGATGAGCTTGCATTCTGATTCTCCAGTCATCATAGTCTTCCTTTGAGAACATAGGAATTTTGTTGAATGATGCCATCAGCTCAAGTGTCTTTGTGCTGATTAAGATGACCTGCTCTGATACCACTTGTTAGGATCGGTCCGGAGTGTTTAGAGGGGGGGTGAATGAACACTCCTTCTAAAATTTAATCCATTGTGATTTCTTTCGGATTAGTGAAAGAAATATGTTTCTTAATCAACTCTTTTATAGAACAGACCACTGAATGTATAAGTGCGGAACGGTCTGATCTTATATTTGTAAGAGCGGCTCGATGGCTTGAATGAAAGAACAAGTGCAGAAAGACAAGAACACAGAAAATGTTTCTGGAAGTTCGAAGGTGGTGTAATCCTTCTACGTCTCCCCTTCTTCCAATTAAGGAATGTTTATACTAGAAGACTTTGATTTATACAATCCTGTTGTACAAACCCGATTCAGGCTGGATTTACCCCACTACCAGTCTGAAACTCCTAGTCACTCGATCTGTTCAGACACTCTCTGTCTGACAGTTACAATTTGTTTCTCACTTCTGTTTTTCAATACAGACTACACAAGATGCGCACAGTGATCCTAAATGATCAAATATTACAAAGTAATCGTGCTTAAGAATAATTTCAGCTCGAGAGCTTCTGAGCTTGTAAGCTTGTGCTGATTTGCTTTCTTGTGCGTTTTTCGATTGACCAGTCTCTCGTGTCCTTGTATGTCTGTGTGTCGTCTTTTCTGTATTGTTGTTGCATCCTTTTATAGTTGCATGTACCAACGACATTATTTCCCTTAATGTGCAACTCTTGATTCTGCTTATTCTCTGAGTAAGCTACAGTCTTCTTCTTCAGGATACTTGCCATTCTGGTTCATGCTTTCGGCGACTGTCAGGTAAGCTCTTCTTTGTCTTCTTACCTTTTATGGCAATCTTCAGTCTTTGGTTATTTGTAGCATTAATTACGACATTAAATGCTACAATAAATAGCCGTTAATGATTCGGACTGAATAGCCAATCTTTATACATCCTTGACTGCTCTGATCTGATAAAGATTGAGATCGATCTGAAGCTTCGATCTAGTCAGTCTGATATCCATCGATCCGGTCTGATATGTGATATGTCTTATCAGCTTGTTCTGTTTTGAGCGATCGATCTGGTCAGTCTGATTACCCTCGATCCGGTCTGATATGCTTTGTCATCTTATCAGCTTGATCTGTTTTGGGCGATCGATCTGGTCAGTCTGATTTCTCTCGATCCGATCTGATATGTTTTGTCATCTTTAAAATCTCATCGATAAGGTTCGGAACTAACAATTTGTCAGGGGAATTTGATATAAATACACTTGAGAACGAAATTTTAAATATTCTAGTCTCATAATATGCCAGTGTGAAGAAGTCACCCACGCCTTTTCCTCTACCAAATACAATCATGGTGGCAGAAGTTTTAAATTTTACGAGAGCAAGGCGCTGAAGTCGCCCACTTTGCGAGCACGAATGTTCTGAATCTATAAACCGACCAAACCAAAATGAAACTGAAATTTTTGTATGTCGTGAAAGTCTGACACTGAACGAACTATATTTTTAACTAAATTTATTTTTAAATAATGAAGATATCATGTTATCAAACAGTGCAAAAGAACTCAAGCAAACTTATTCAGGAATACCATAGCAGATTTATCTAGAAACTGGTAGTGGGAGACCAGATCTGTGTAAGTTTGCTGTTTTTCAGTGACATTTAGGACATGTTTGTGTATTTGTGTTCTAAATAAGCTTATGTACAAAATCCAGAGTTAATATCCACAAGTAAAGTCTATGTGGAAGGGGTGGGGGGGTTACATTTTAGGAAAGGGACATTCATTTTCACAAAAACTATAAGAAACCAAGAAGATAGACTTCCATGTGAAAAAGAGTAAATTTCATAAGGTATGTACACCACTGACAACACAAGCAATTGCAGCAGCTTCGGCTCCTGCTCGCACTCCTCCTGCGATAAAAAAAAAAAAAAAAAATAGGTGACGGTAAATAGAAGTTAGATCATCTTTATCCCTACAATGACAAACTGATTTCAAAAGTTGGTGAAACTGACATATCAATAACTTTTGCAATTACTTCGTTCAACAATTTCAAATATTATTTATCTATGTAATTCACTTCAATTTCAATTAATGTGGTACACTCACTACTTTATTATATTTTATACTTACTTTAATATATTTTATTCATATTTATAATATACCTTCAAATATTTTAGGTTTATTTGTAATATAAGTTCGTGGCTTACATTTTTATTTGTAAAATTAATTGTACAAATACTCTAAACTTTAATTATAAATATTATATTTATATAATAATAATATTTATAATAATTATAAATATATTATTTCTACTTTAATTATAAATATTATTAGTCCGTTGATATGAGTTTGATCAATACTAGTCTCAAACATTTATGACTAATCAAAATTGGTCACATATGATATGATTTTAATCAATAATAGTCCAAACGTTTAGTACTAATCAAAATTGGTCCCATAAAAATTATGTTTTATAAAAAGTGGTCACATAATTGAAGGGGGTTTTGGGACCATTTTTGATTAAATATATATCATATGGACCAATTTTGATTAGTCCTAGACGTTTGTGACTATTATTGATTAAAATCATATCATATGACGTTTGAACTACTATTGATTAAACACATATCTTATGAGACTAATTTTGAAATTTCCCCATATTATATTTAACATAATATTTATATAATGCAAAACTTGAAATGTGCAAGCTTGCAAGTTAACCATGAAATCCCACTTGCAATTGCCAATAACTTGCAAGTGGGATAAAAATGCTCTTGACATCAACCACATTCATTCCTAAATTCAAATATGGGATATTTTTTATTCAATAATTAAAATTTAATAGTTTTCTGCTTTGGAGAATTCATAAAATTCACACATATGGGAAATGACTCGAGAGAATCCACCTTGAAAATCTGTCACAACTCGAAATTCAACAACGGATAAGTGCTCCACTGCAGGGGAGTCGGACTTTGCTGAATTATCTATGTAACAAAGTTTCATGTTTCTTTCTATTCTCAAGTGTTAAGTAGATATGTTGTTGTTTCTTAGGTATTTGTTAATGGTTTACCTACTCTAACATATCAACTATGATGCATGGATACTGATACGGTGACACTGACACGATACAATACGGACATGGCGACAAGGATTTTCAAAATTTCCAGGATACGACACGGCTGAGACACATATATTTTTATATTTACGTATATCTTACACATGTACCATCTTACAAATATTAAAATTTACTTTTTTTTTAATTCTAAAACCATTTAAAATCAACAAAAATGTTCTTACCAAATTCAAGAAGCATATAAATAAATGTAGATAAATGGAATCATCATAGTATCTTCCATACTAACATCAAATATATATTACTTTAATTAATATAAAGTTAAACAAACACTTCCAAATAAAAGATAACACCAAAAATATTCTTACCAAAATAAAAAACAATATATATACATGTATGTCACTGAAATCATCATAGTATCACTCATACTTACAACAAATGTATATTATTTCAATTAACATAAAATTTAACTAACACGTCTAAATTTTATTTTAGCCAAAAACTTTTTAAATTGTACAATTAACAACCAAAAGTGTCATTTATGTGTCGGACATGCATATCGACCATGTCCGACACGTCCGATTTTGAGGGAGTGTCTGACACGGGTGTCCGATTTTCTTTTTTAATAAAATTAAGGACACGCCACGTGGCGTGTCCGACACTGCACCTAGTGATTTTTAGGAGTGTGTATCATAGCATATCAATAACCCATTTGGGGAAAACACAGGGTGTTTAGTCCTGTAAAGAAAATTATTGAAGGCGAAATTTCACTTTTAATCTTTTAGCGGAGATTGAAAAGTACACAAAAAACTCTTATCTAACGATCAATTTTAGTTTATAATCATATACAAGGTAAATTTTCATACATACAAGACACGAAATTTTACCATTATTCTACCCTTCCTCCTTTGTTGACAAAATGTGCTTCACACTATCGTTCAAATCGTAGGCATGTTTGAACATTCATACTACATGCCAAATGGTAGGCAAGAAAATGATGCGTTGTTCACACTGGAAGAACTGCCTATAAATAGGTATCTCATTTGTCATTTTTAAACATCCCAAACTCAAGTAAACAAAGAAAAGAGTTCTTGAGTGTTTTTGAGAGAGTTGGAGATATTGTTCTCTTGGTTGTACTCGGGGTCGGGCTTGTGAAAGATTGAGTATTTTGTAAACACTTGTAAAGATTTCTTCCTACAACAGCTCCGTGTTCTTGTTTATTATTTATTTCACACTATTGGTAATATATTCTTGTCATTATTCAATTTCTTCGGTACATACCCAACACCTCTCTCTCCTAAATTTGATAGACACCTAACAGTGGTATCAGAGCAGCTATCTGCCCCTGGTGGGTGGACAGCGGCGGCGAGCTCGGGCAGCAACTGTTCGGCAGTTCAGTTTCTACGCCGATTTGGCTATTCGGTGGAAAAACCCCAGAGCGTTGGCCTCTGGGTTGTAAGTGATTGGCTTGAACCCTAAAACTTTTACTGCTTTGTTGAGCGTCTAGGTCATAGGTTCTGAGGATTGCTTGCTATAGAAAACTAGGAATTTATGTGATTCTGTATATTCAGTGTGGCTCATTGATGTTTTAAAATTGTCTAAAACTTTCAATTTTTTTCATTTTATGTGCCTCTTTTGTGTGATCATGCTTCTGCTGTTTACTTTGTGTAATTTGTTAGCCTGTTATTTTGTGTGCCTTATTTTGCCTGTGTGCGATAGCTTCTATTTCTGGATATAATATGGAACCTTTTAATGGAAAAACAGATTTTTCTATTTGGCAACCGAAAATGAAAGGAATTTTGATTCAACGGAAAGTGTTTAAAGATATATGTGGTAATTATGATGATGATATAACTCTTGCTAAGAAGGCTGAAGATGATAAATTTGCTTACTCCTCCATAATCTTGAATCTATTTGACTCTGTGCTTAGAAAATGTGGTAAACTTACTCCTGCTAAACTTCTTTGGGAAAAATTAGAAGAGTTGTATATGGAAACCTCTTTGCCTGGTAAATTGTTTTTACTTGAAATTTTTTTCAGATTCAAGCTTGACTTGAACAAAGATGTTGATGAGAATCTTGATGTGTTTACCAAGTTATTTCAAGATATTAAGTTATCTGGAGATAAAAACATTGATGATTATACTACTATAGTGTTTTTAAATGCTATTCCTGATACCTATAGTGATGTCAAATCTGTTATTAAGATGGTAGAGATTTCATTACGCCTGACACTATGATTAATGGTCTTAAGAGTACATAATTAGATTTAAAATTGAACAAAGGTAGTAAGCAAAATTCAGGTGAAGTTATGCACGTTAGAGGCAGGTCTCAACATAGGTATAACAACAATCATAAATTTGATAGTAACCAAAATCTGAATAATGGTAAGAACAAGAGGAAAAACAAGACTAGGTCTAAGTCTAGGCCTAAAAAGAGAAGGTGCTTTAATTATAGTTATCCTAATCACTTTATTAAAAAATGTCCTGAAAAGAAAAACCAGAAACAAAATGATAACAACCAATCTTATAAACAAGTAAATCATGCTTCTTCATCTGGTGAAAACTCGGGTGATATCTTTATGGTGACTGATTTATGTGATTCTGTGAATTCTGTGCATTCATCTATTGTGTGTGAAAATGAATGTCTAATTGATTCTGGTTGCTCTTATCGCATGTCACAACTCAGAAAATTATTTTCCAATTATAAAGAAGTTGAACATGGTTCTGTTTCTATGGCTAATGATAACCTTTGTAAAGTTGCTGGCATTGGTGATGTTTACTTGAAATTTGATTCTGGTTATTCTACGACTCTAAAAGATGTGAGACATGTTCCTGCTTTGTGTGATGTATTGTGCTGCTTTAGAATCTGGTGGTCTTGATGATAAATGGGGAAATGGAATAATGAAAATTTAAAGGGTTATTTGGTAGTTTTCAAAGCTTAAAAGAAAAGAACTCTTTATGTTTGCAAAACTGAATATGTGTATGATAATATCTATGTAAATTCTGTGACTAATGACTTTACTTAGCTGTGGCATAGAAGATTAGGTGTTAGTTCCGGACCTTATCGATGAGATTTTAAAGATGACAAAACATTTCAGACCGGATCGATAGATATCAGTTTGACCAGATCGATCGGACAAAACAGAGCAAGATGACAAATTATTTCAGACCGGATCGATGAAAATCAGGCATACCAGATCGATCGCACAAAACAGAGCAAGCTGATAAAGCATATCACATATCAGACCGGATCGATGGATTCCAGACTGACTAGATCGATACTTCAGATCGATCTCAACCTTTATCAGATCAGAGCAGTCAAAGATACATAAGGGATGGCTTCTCAGTCCGAACCATCAACGGTTATTTATTGTAGCATTTAATGCTGTAATTAATGCTACAAAGGATCAAAAGTCGAAGATTGCCATTAAAGGTAAGAAGACAAAGGAGAGCTTACCTGACAGTCGCCAAAAGCATACACCAGAACGGCAAGTGTCCTGAAGAAGAAGACTGTAGCTTTCTCAGAGTTTAAAAAGAGTCAAAGTTGCACATTAAGGGAAACAATGCCGTTGCTACCCTCAACTATAAAAGGATGCAACAAAAGGAAGACAGGGACTCTTGATTCGAACTCACGCTGATCAATTGAAAAACATACAAGAAAGCAACTGCACACGCTTACAAAGTTTAGAAGCTTTCGAGCTGAAGTTATTTATTTAAGCGCAATTACTTTGTAACATTTGATCATTGTAGGATCACTGTGCGCATTGTGTATTGAAAAATAGAAGTGAGCAACTTATTGTAACTGTCAGACAGAGTGTGTCTGAGCAGGTTGAGTGACTAGGAGTTTCAGACTGGTAGTGAGGTAAATCCAGTCTGAATCGGGTTTGTACAACAGGATTGTATAAATCAAAGTCTTCTAGTATAAACCTTCCTTAATTGGAAGAAGGGGAGACGTAGAAGGATTACACCACCTTCGAACTTCCAGAAACATATCCTGTGTCTTATCCTTCTGTACTTAGCCATCGAGCCGTTCTTACTTTTACAAGAGCAGACCGTTTCCGCACTCACCTTTTTAGTGGTCTGTTCTGTTCAAAGAGTTGATTAAGTAACATATTTCTTTCACTAATCCGAAAGAATTCACAAGGGATAAATTTTTAAGGAGTGTTCATTCACCCCCCCCCCCCCCTCTAAACACTCCGGACCGATCCTAACAAGTGGTATCAGAGCAGGTCATCTTAATCAGCACAAAGACTAAGCTGATGGCATCATTCAACAAAATCCCCATGTTCTCAAAAGAAGACTATGATGACTGGAGAATCAGAATGCAAGCTCATCTGGCAGCTCAGGATGACGATATGTGGTTCGTCATCACTGATGGACCAATGAAGATTTTAAAAATCAATACAGCAGTAGCCATCTCTGATGGAGAACCACAAATGGTGGAAAAAGACAGATCCCTCTGGACGAATGAGGAAAGAAAGAAAGCAAATCTCGATAATGTGGCCAAAGACATCTTGTTCAAGACTTTGGACAAGAATATGTTCAGCAAAATCAAAATGTGCTCTACTGCCAAAGAAATTTGGGAGAAGATAGCACAGCTATGTGAAGGCAACGACCAGACCAAAGAAAACAAGTTAACTGTTGCTCTTCAAAGATTTGAGAGCATAAAGATGAAAAGTGGAGAAACTCTAAATGAGTTTGATGAAAGAGTCACCAGCATCATAAATGAACTGAATGGTCTGGGGAAGGAATATTCTAACAGAGAGATCGCTCTGAAAGTAATGAGAGCTCTGCCAAAGGAATGGGATGTAAAGACCATCGCCATGAGGGAATCAAAAGACCTTAACAAGGTTGAACTTCATGATCTGTTTGCAGATCTTAAGGCCTATGAGTTTGAACTGATAAGCAGAGGTGAAGCAGAGCCATTCATCTCTCAACCAAACAAGGCCCTGGCAGCCACTCAAGACCAGATCGCTTCAACATCAGACCGATCTGCTGAACAGATGAGTAACGATGCTATGTCATTATTTATCAAGAAATTCGGTAAATTTATGTCTAAAAATAAGAGGAACTTCAAACCCTCTCATCATTATAAATCAAGAAAAGATGATACTGTTAACGATCAGGCTTGCTACAATTGTGGTAAGACCGGACACTTCATTGCAGATTGCACCAGACCGAAGAAAGAAGAACGGAAAGAGAAGCATCATGATGATAGAAAGAAGAAGCACTACAAAGACCGCAAGAATCATGGAAAATCCCAAAAAGTCCTAGTAGCTGAAGAAGGAAACAGCAAATGGGCTCAGACAGACTCAGACTCAGAAAGCTCTGAATATTCTTCCAGCGAAAGCGAAGAAGATATTCAATGTCTTATGGCAGACGAAGAAATGAGTCAGACAGACGAGGTATATGATCTTGACTCAAATGAATTTACACGAGAAGAGCTCATGTCCGCACTGCAAGACGTGGCTAATGATTATAGGATCTTAGCTGAATCATTTGAGAAGAATAAAGCCAAAATCAGTACTCAAATGGATGAGCACAACAAACCAAGCTGCTCTGAGCAGGGTGAGTGCAAAAATCTCCAGATCGAGCTGAATAAGCTGAAAATCTCTTATGATCAGCTCCATGAAGAAAATAAGAGAATTAGCACACAAAATGCCAAGTTCTCACATATATTCAAAACATGGACAAAATCCAGAACATCCTTGGAAGAATTACAAGAGGTTCAAAGAAACGTCGGTGATTTCACCGGCATAGGCTTTGACACCAAAGAATGCACCAAAGATGAATCTGAGCTGTTGCTGGTAAAGAATCAAGTCAAACAAATGACATTTGTTAAATCCAGCACAGTATATGAAACTGAAGCACCTAAGATTCAAACAGGAGTCTCTTACGAGAATCAAAATCTGAGAAAAGGAATTGGTTATGTTGACCAAGCCAAAGAAAATGCACCAGCAAGATTTGCGTCTATCAGACCAAATCCAAAAGTGCAAGATCGAAGGCAAGGAAGACAATACAATTACTATAACTCAAAACCGATTCAACGAAGATATAGACTACCTTATGAGAATCAAAGGTCTTCACAGCGCACACATTATCACACACAGCATCGAAACAGACCAGTACACAGCACACCCTACACACACAAGCCATTGAAGCTGATACAGGTGTGGGTTCCCAAAGGGCTAATCCGTTCTGGACCCAAATAGGATTGGGTACCAACAATAATTATATTTGATGACAGGTACCGAAGAAACTCGCATCAGACTGGTATTTGGACAGTGGGTGTTCCAGTCACATGACTGGAAACATCGAGCTGCTGTCTGAAGTGACAGAATGTATTGGACCCAACATCATTTTCGGAGATAACTCAAAGGGTAAGACCGTGGGCAAGGGTAAGATTGTCCATGGTAACATTATTATCAATGATGTGCTGTTAGTTGAAAATCTGTGCTATAATCTGATTAGTATAAGTCAACTCTGTGATAATGGTTATGCTGTAGAATTTCATAAGCACACTTGCACTGTTAAATCATCAGACGGTATAACCATGCTCGTAGGAATCAGGAATGGAAACACATATAAGATTAACTGGAATCATGCTCAACCTGATAATCCTACTTGCTTCATCGCTAACAATGATAATAAACATTGGCTGTGGCATAAGCGCTTGAATCATATCAACTTTAAGACCATTGCTAGCCTGTGTAAACATGATTTAGTTATCGGTCTGCCCAAGATCGATTTTGCTAAGGATAAGATCTGCGAAGCTTGCCAAATGGGCAAACAGATCAGATCATCCTTCAAAAACAAGAATGCCAAATCCTCCTCCCGCTGTTTAGAATTACTGCATATGGACTTGTTTGGTCCTATACCAATAACAAGTTTAGGGGGAATGCGGTATACTCTTGTTGTTATTGATGATTACTCATGCTTTACATGGACTATATTCTTAAGCAGTAAAGATCAGACCGGTCCGAAGTTGATCAAGCTGCTGAAACGCACTCAGAACGAGAAATCATCCAGCATAGACAGGATTCGAAGTGACAAAGGGACTGAGTTTTCAAATCAGAATCTTGAATCCTTTCTAGAAGATCATGGAATCAAGCATGAGTTTTCAGCTGCTCGAACTCCTCAACAGAATGGAGTTGCAGAACGAAGAAACAGAACGCTCAAGGAAGCAGCAAGAACAATGCTTGCTGATTCTGGAATCTCTCAAAAGTTCTGGGCAGAAGCTGTAAATACTGCTTGCTACACTCAAAACCGATCTATGATTAACAAGAAGCTGAATCTCACTCCATATGAAATATGGACTGGTAACAGACCATCTGTTTCTCACTTTCATGTATTTGGCTGTAAATGCTTCCTTCACAACAATGGTAAGAGTCATCTTACAGCATTTGAAGCTAAGTCAGATAATGGTATATTCTTAGGATATTCATCAATTAGCAAAGCTTATCGAGTTTTTAATAATCGAACTTTAACTGTAGAAGAATCTGTTCATGTAGTCTTTGATGAAACTTTATGTGTTGAGGGCAACAAAGAATCAATTCAAAATCAGATGGAAAATATCCATCTCGAAGCTAACAGTGATGATGAGATTGTAGCTAACAGGTCAAGAGACAATCCACCAGAACCAGAAGTACCAAACAGACCGGATCAAGGCGTTGAAGAAACTTCAGATCGAGCTGATCCGGATGCTCCTGACTCAAATATTAAAGCAGATACTGATCATGCTGTTACTGTTCATCCGACCGGACCAGACAATCCAGAGTCAAGCTATCGATGGACTAAGAAGCATCCACCTAATCTAGTGATTGGTAGTCCTTCTGCACCGATCAGAACCAGAGGACAGATGATGGATGAGTTCACTCATGCTGCCTTCATCTCTACTCTGGAACCCAAGAAGATCGATGAAGCTCTGACTGACTTCAACTGGATTAAAGCAATGCAAGAAGAGCTTAATCAATTCGAACAAAATCAAGTTTGGAGTCTAACCCCCAGACCAAGCGATCTGCCTGTTATTGGAACCAGATGGGTCTTCAGAAATAAGCTAGACGCAGATGGAACTGTGGTTAGAAACAAAGCCAGACTGGTGGCACAGGGATTCAGACAAGAAGAAGGAATCGACTTCGATGAATCATTTGCACCAGTCGCCAGACTTGAAGCTATCCGAATCTTTCTTGCTTATGCTGCCTTTAAAGACTTCAAAGTATATCAGATGGACGTTAAGAGCGCCTTTCTTAATGGAAAACTTCAGGAAGAAGTCTACATTGAGCAACCACCTGGATTTCAGAACCATTTGTATCCCAATCATGTATATCTACTGAATAAAGCAGTATATGGTCTGAAACAAGCTCCAAGAGCCTGGTATGACACTCTATCTCAATTTCTGCTGAACCATGATTTCCAGATCGGATCAGTAGATAAAACTCTATTTAAATTCATTAAGGGGTAACATACCCTATTAGTTCAGATTTATGTTGATGACATAATCTTTGGGTCAACTAACCCCAAATTGTGCGAGAAATTTTCTAAGTTAATGCAGGGACAGTTCGAGATGAGCATGATGGGAGAATTGTCATTCTTTCTGGGTCTGCAAGTAAAACAGCTCAACAATGGCATTTTCATCAATCAGACCAAGTATACCAAAGAGCTCCTCAAGAGATTTGGAATGGAAACATGCTCAACTGCATCAACTCCAATGAGTCCAACAATCAAGTTAGACAAAGATGAAGGGGGAACGGCAGTTGAAGTAACCATGTATAGAGGACTAGTCGGATCGCTATTGTATCTTACAGCGAGCCAGCCCGATATTATGTTTTCAGTCTGTATGTGCGCCAGATTTCAGTCAGAACCAAAGCAATCACATTTTATTGCTGCCAAGCGTATTCTGAAATATTTAAAAGGATCTCAGAACGTTGGTCTTTGGTACTCCAAAGATTCAAACTTCAGCTTGATCGGGTATTCAGACGCAGACTACGCTGGGTGTAAGATCGATCGTAAAAGCACCAGTGGAACATGTCAATTTCTAGGTGAAAGATTGATCTCTTGGTTCAGTAAGAAGCAGACATCGATTGCCACATCCACAGCTGAAGCAGAATACCTAGCCGCTGGAAGCTGTTGTGCTCAAATGCTCTGGATTCAACACCAGCTCAAAGACTATGGCATCCAAGCTGTTGACTCTCCGATATTTTGCGACAACACAAGTGCAATTGCTATAACGTATAATCCAGTTCTGCACTCTCGAACAAAGCATATTGATATACGACATCATTTTATTCGAGATCATGTTGGCAAAAAGGAAATTCGGATCGAGCACATTTCAACAGAGCAGCAAGCAGCAGACATCTTCACTAAACCGCTTCCTGAGGCTAAGTTTAATTATTTCCGTCAAATTCTTGGTTTAATTGACTTATCTTAATTAGTTTAGATGTTCTTATTTTTTTTCGCACTGCAAGATTTTTGTCACCACATATCGATAATACAATGTTCAGAAAGACACAGACCGGTCCGAACTTTCAGACCGATCCTTGTCAGTCTGATTTTATCCTATGATCTGTCTGGACAATAACAACACCTCGGACTGATTGACCATTTTAACTAGTTGTACTTTAACCGCCTTATCTTTCTTTATCCTGACCGTTTATTTTGAATTATTTAATTCTCAGTCTTGGAGATAAAGACACGTGTCTTCTCTCTCCTGTTTAGCGGACTGAATATTTCATACTTGTTCACTTTTTACAGTTTACCGCTTTTTACCTTCTCACTCTCTTACTCTTCGCACTTTCTTTAAACTCTTTTCAAATGGCTACCATCACTCATAACTCACTCTCCGTTGAGTTTGATGACATTTACAGGGCAGAAGATGCTGCGATGGTGTCCATTTTTAGAGCCCTGGAATCATTTGGCTTAAGGAACTTCTTGGAATGCGGAACAGTTGTTTATGAATCAGAAATCCGCGAGCTGTTCGCCAACGCCGTCTCCCGGAAGACATCCATTTCTACTACTGTCCAGGGCAAATCTTTCGAGATCTCGCCATTGACGATGGCCAAGACCTTTGGCCTCCCCAGTTCCGGACTGACAGAGTTCGGACAGACTCCTCAAGCGTCACTCTTAGATCTTCAGGGGAAGATTTCTATTTCTGGCCACCGATTGCAACCCTCCTTTAAGAAGAAGGAAATGCTCTTCCATTTCCAGGTGCTGTGCGAAGTGGTAGGCAAGCCACTATTGGGTAAAGCAGGAAGCTTCGATGCTGTAACCGCCGAAAAGTTCAGGGCCATGGCGGCTATTGTATCCGGCCAGAAGATAAACTGGTCCATGATTTTGTTTGGAGTACTGCTGGAAACGGTGATTGCATCCAAGCACGCCGTATGTTTTGCTGTTCCTCTCAGCAAGCTCTTGGAGTCCTTAGGCCTCGAGCTGAGTAAGCCGTCTGCTCTCCGTCCCTTTAAGATCCTTAACTCCAAAGGGCTTGCACTGCTGAAATCCAAGAGTGCTCCGCCTACTCCTGCTACTCTGGCTGCAGTCAAGGTTGAGCAGGACGAGGAACCAGTTGCTGTGCGCAAACCTCGGGTCAAGCGGAAGCTGACCATTCAGACTGACTCAGAAGCCACCCAGTATACTCACTCATCACCAACCAAGCCACTTCCCAAAAAGCCCCGAACCCAGATTACCAAACCAGCCAAATCTCTACCTCCACCCATACTACCACCCTCTAAAGCAACCCCTGCCCCTCAACCTTCCACCCAGCTTTCACAAGCTTCAACCCCTGCACCCAAAGTCACCCTTGGTATTCCCTCTGCCAATCCCGTGGTCAAAGGGATAGTCATCACTGAGTTGGGAGACTATACCCAATCAGGGATTAAGTCCCCTTCCTCCACCGGCAAGGGAAAAGTCATTCTCACCGAACCCCTCTCTACTAAACCCAAATCTGCAGCGCAGACTGCTATCGACATCGCCATGGAGGATGTTGATGAGAGGCTAAAGGAACTCATTGTGGTTTTTGATGAATATGTCCAGTACCGGACTATCAACCACATTGAGCTGTTCTACGGTAAGCTGCACAGATTGAAGAAAATGGAAGATGAAGTTCTGAAAGGAACAGAGACTGATGATGTTCGACTTGCCGTGCAGCGCAGAGAATTATTTACGGCAAAACACAGATTCAGACTGGCTAATCTGCTTCTTGTTGCCAAAAAGAAGAACTTCGATCCGCTTGCTCCAACTGCCAGAGATGATGGGGCTGTGATTGCTCAACTCGAGATGGATGTTCATGCTCTATCCTTAGCTGTCCGTTTTCAACGACAGAAGCTAAGTATCTCCACTCCAGCCACAAGCCCGGATCATCCTTCTGCAAGCAAGACTCTGGCAGAACCATTTATCGAGGTTATTCCTTCTGATGCAGCACAAGACAGAGGATCAGCCTGCAGAGCACGTACCAGACCAGACAGCGGAGCAGCCATTGTCTAATGCTCCGTCTGCAACAGATGATGAACCAATGAATGTTCTGTTGGACTCTCCGACAACATCTATTCCATTGAAGTCATCAGCCTCCCATGCACAACCCAGTCCAGCTGAAGCATGTGCAACAACTGAAGTCCCAGACCTCATCGATCCGGATTTTGTGGTATCTACAGTGGTTGCAGCTCTCCAAGTTGAGGAACTTCCCAGTCCCCACTCTCCTCCGGGACCATCAGATGAAGATTTGGCCTATATTCAAGGTTTCTCTTCGGATCTGATCACTCTGATCCGATCCGAAAGTCATCAAGCTGCCATTTCTTCCATCGTGCCGATTGCTGAAGAAGATGACCATGCCATGTCATCATCAGATCACTCTCCCAGCAAGCTATCTGATGCACCTCCATCCCTGGCACGGACTATCCAGCACTTCTCTGATACCTGTCTGTCCTTGACTCAACGCATTTTAGAAGTTCATCAAGGTCAGAGGGTCACAGCCTTGGACTTTGCTTCCTTCAAAGAGAAGATGAATGCCAGTATCGGAAGCCTTCAGCGCGGCATAAACGATCTGTTTTCTCAACAGGCCTCTTACAACAGCCTGAGAAAAGAGCAGATCGAGCTAGCCACTGAAGTCAGAGCATCCGTTGCCAATTCCCTCCGCGCTCAAGACGTTCGTCTTGACGCTATCAGCGCGCAGCTAGCACAAGTTGTCGACTTTCTTCAAGAGATTGCTGCTGACAAAAAGGGGGAAAAGAAGACAGACTTCAGGCCGCCTTCTAGAAAATAATATTTTCAGACTATGTATTTTTAGGATTTTCTTGGTGATCAATAAAATCCTCATTTGATTAAGTCTGTGTTCATTTATTTTGAACCTCATCATAAGGCTTAATAATAAAGATTTAATCGATTCAACTTAATGAAGTTCATTTATTTTGAACAAAGAAGTAATCGATCCAAAAGCATTCGCTTCAGAGCACTTATCAAGACTGGTTAAAAAGACTTAGAAGCTAGGTTTTGTCATCATCAAAAAGGGGGAATTTGTTAGTTCCGGACCTTATCGATGAGATTTTAAAGATGACAAAACATTTCAGATCGGATCGATAGATATCAGTTTGACCAGATCGATCGGACAAAACAGAGCAAGATGACAAATTATTTCAGACCGGATCGATGAAAATCAGGCATACCAGATCGATCGCACAAAACAGAGCAAGCTGATAAAGCATATCACATATCAGACCGGATCGATGGATTCCAGACTGACTAGATCGATACTTCAGATCGATCTCAACCTTTATCAGATCAGAGCAGTCAAAGATACATAAAGGATGGCTTCTCAGTCCGAACCATCAACGGTTATTTATTGTAGCATTTAATGCTGTAATTAATGCTACAAAGGATCAAAAGTCGAAGATTGCCATTAAAGGTAAGAAGACAAAGGAGAGCTTACCTGACAGTCGCCAAAAGCATACACCAGAACGGCAAGTGTCCTGAAGAAGAAGACTGTAGCTTTCTCAGAGTTTAAAAAGAGTCAAAGTTGCACATTAAGGGAAACAATGCCGTTGCTACCCTCAACTATAAAAGGATGCAACAAAAGGAAGACAGGGACTCTTGATTCGAACTCACGCTGATCAATTGAAAAACATACAAGAAAGCAACTGCACACGCTTACAAAGTTTAGAAGCTTTCGAGCTGAAGTTATTTATTTAAGCGCAATTACTTTGTAACATTTGATCATTGTAGGATCACTGTGCGCATTGTGTATTGAAAAATAGAAGTGAGCAACTTATTGTAACTGTCAGACAGAGTGTGTCTGAGCAGGTTGAGTGACTAGGAGTTTCAGACTGGTAGTGAGGTAAATCCAGTCTAAATCGGGTTTGTACAACAGGATTGTATAAATCAAAGTCTTCTAGTATAAACCTTCCTTAATTGGAAGAAGGGGAGACGTAGAAGGATTACACCACCTTCGAACTTCCAGAAACATATCCTGTGTCTTATCCTTCTGTACTTAGCCATCGAGCCGTTCTTACTTTTACAAGAGCAGACCGTTTCCGCACTCACCTTTTTAGTGGTCTGTTCTGTTCAAAGAGTTGATTAAGTAACAGATTTCTTTCACTAATCCGAAAGAATTCACAAGGGATAAATTTTTAAGGAGTGTTCATTCACCCCCCCCCCCCCCCCCCCCTCTAAACACTCCGGACCGATCCTAACATTAGGTCATATGAGTGCTAAAGGTCTAGAGATTTTGCATAAAAAATGTTGTTTTGGTAAAGACAAGTTGTCAGTCTTGCATGCATTTCTGTGATTCTTGTGTTTATGACAAATAACAAAGAGTGAAATTCCCGATTTTTCCTTCACCTAATGTGACTAAGAGTTCTGTGATTCTTGAGTACTTGCATGCTGATGTGTAAGGACCCTCTAATGTTCCTACACAAGGTGATATTAGATACTTCTTATCCATGATTGATGACTTTCTAGAAAAGTGTGGGTTTTTCTAATGAAAAAGAAATCAGATGCTTTGAAAAGTTTAAAACTTGGAAGACTTTAGTTGAGAACCAAACTGGTAAAAAGATTAAGAAACTTATGACTGATAATGGCTTGGAGTTCATTAATTCTTTGTTTGACAATTTGTGCAATGAATCTGGGATTCAAAGGCACAAGATTGTGCCATGGTTGAGAGGATGAATAGGAGTCTCCTTGAGAAAGTTAGAAGCATGCTTGCATCTTATGGCCTCTCAAAGAGATTTTGGGGTGAAGCTGTTGTGATAGTTGCCTGCTTGATTAATAGGTCTCATTATGTGCCTTTAAATGGTTTGTGCAATGAATATGTCTTTATTGGTAAAGATCTTGATTTTTCTAATCTTAAAGTGTTTGGTTGCTCTGCTTTTATGGATAGGAAAGGTGATAAACTTGAACCTATGTCTACTAAGTGTGTCTTTGTTGAGCCTTAAACGCATTGTTGAGTTTAATGCTTAATTTATCTCCGAATTATTTATGAGTTTTGATGATCAACAAAACTTGCATTTGTAATACTAATGTGTCTACTTAGTGTACAGGGTTAGATTGATAAATTGGTTGGGAAGACCAATGAAAGAGGGCCCAAGTTACACAATGTCATTTGCGAGTTCATAGGACACCGTGGATTTTATCAAGGAAGCTAACGAGAGGAAAGACATCTATGAACGACGATAATTAGTGTTCAACATGTGTGGAATGATGTTGAAACAATATTTTATCATGATATGAAGACCAACAAACCAATGGTCCGTTGGTGGGAAAATCATATAGAAGCCACTTGGAGCGCAGTGCAATGTTTTGATTATATCTCTTGGCTCGATGCTTCGAATAATGTGAATCCAAAGAGGTTGGAAAGCCAAACTCAATATTCTAGATTTCATATTCAAACATCTCAGTCTAATTTGGATTGTATCATAGAGCAAAATGGCATGGAAGTCATAGGAAGTGCAGATTGTAACAAGGTTTGAGCGGCTGTAGAATTTTGGGCATAACTTCTTCATACCTTAATAAAATGCAATGAATTGTTGTCCACAACTAGTTAAGAGGAAGGGCTACAACTTTCATGTTTACCTCGGAATTATTTATGAGTTTTGATGATCAACAAAACTTGTGTTTGTTATACTAATGTGTCTACTTAGTGTACATGTTTAGTTGATTGAAAAGTGGAATGTTTGAAGAAAATCAATTGTGCAAGGTCTGGGCAGGATCGCCCCAGGCAATGGTGATCATCGCCCCAGGCGATGGCAGCCAGGAGGAGCATCGCCATGCACATCGACTGGAGAGACGCCGAGGCCCGCGCGCAGGGCGAGTTCACCTGAGGCGATGGCTTGATCGCTTGAGGCGATGCCTGGAACGCTTGAGGCGATGGGGACTTCATTTGAGGCGATGAAGATTTTTGATCAACCGAAGCTACGACATTGATTTTTGGTATGGATCGCCTGAGGCGATCTGGACTTTGCCTGAGGCGATCTGCGGAGTTTGGTGACCGTTGGGGCGCGGCGATGGTGATCGCCTGAGGCGATGTCCGAGGCGATCTTGGAGTGTGTTCAAGCCTTAAGTGTAGCAACGGCTAGTAGGAGCCTTGAGGGCCTCCTACACTATAAATATGGATGTTTTGGAGCATTTTGATGACAAGAAACAAGAGGGTACACTACAAGAAAGCTTTGCTCAATCAAAATCATTCTAGCATTGCAAACTTCATACATTTGTGTTGTATTGGAGTTTGTAATTTATTTCTTGTGAGAGGTCTTTTGATTCTTCGTGTTGTTACACCGTGAAGGTGTTATTTGATTTATTGTAAGGTTCTCCAACACCGACGCAAGTTGGAAATTGTATAAGACATCAACAAGTGGTGCAAGGTTGTGGTTATCCTTGGAGCCCTTAAGGCCAAGAAGACTCGTGAAGAGTTTGTGTGTGGCTATCCTTGGAGCCCTTAAAGCCAAGAAGATTCGTGAAAAGTGTGGGTAACTCGGGAAGAGTTGTGTGTGGCTATCCTTGGAGCTCTTAAGACCAGGAAGACTCGTGAAGAGTGTGGTGCTCGTGAAGAGGTTTTACTCGTGAAGAGTTTGTTTGTTGCTAACTTGGAGCCCTCAAGGCCAAGATCAAGATTGTTCTAGTGAAACCTCGGTTAAACGTTTTCTAACCGGGAAGAGGAGACGTAGGCGATTCATTGTCGAACTTCTATAACAAATTCTTTTGTCATTTATCGCTTTATTTAATTTACGCATTTATTTATTACTTCATTTTATTTATTTGTCGATTGACATCAAGTCTTCCGCAGCGCAAAACTCGACTATTTTGCAAATTCATTTTAAAACGCTAAAGTAGCCAAGGAACCTCATTCACCCCCCTCTTCGGTTCCAACAGTCTTTCTAGGTTATCCTGAGGGAGTTAAGGGATATAGACTATGGCTAAGAAGTGTACCTGGTTTTAAAAGCATTATAAGTAGGGATGTAATTTTCAATGAGTCTGAAATGCCTTGCTTGCTTCTTTTTGTGTCTGTTGATGAGACTGAATCTAGTGCTACTCATAGCAAGGTGGAGAGTTTCCTGGTGTGCTTCCTGTTAATGATAACAATGTGCCTTTTGTTGAAAATCATGTGAACTTGCCTGTTAATTAACCTGAGATTCATGAAATGCCTGAAAATCATAATATTATTGTTGAACATGACTCTGTTGTGCATGATGAATTGGTTGCTAATGAACAAGAAGATTTGCATGATTATCAATTGACTAGAGATAGGGCTAGGAGAAACATAAGACAACCTGCTAAGCTAAATGACTTTCATCTTGCTTCTTATGTGTCCAATGTATTTGAATCAATTGATAAATGTGAACCTAAAACCTACAATTAAGCTTTGAAATCTAAAAATGCCAATGACTGGATGTGTGCTATGAGAAGAAATGCATTCTTTGATTGTGAATCATACTTGGATTCTTGTTCCTAAATCTATTAATTGCTCTGTTGTTGATTGCAAATGGTTGTTTAAGATTAAGAATGAAAATGATTCTGTTAGGTTCAAAGCTAGACTAGTAGCTAAATGTTTTACTCAAAAAAAGGTGTAAACTTCATTAAAATTTTTGCTCATGTTGTTAAGTTTACTCCTGTGAGCATTATGCTTTCTCTTGTTGCTCAAATTGACAGGGAACTTATACAAATGGATGTAAAAACTACTTTTTTGCATGGTGGCCTTGATGAAAAGATTTATATGAAACAACGTGATGATTTTATTGATTCTAAAAAACCTGAGAATGTGTGTTCGCTCAAAAAATCTTTGTATGTTCCTATGTTATACCGACACTCCAAAAAATCACCACATGCAGTGTCGGACACTCCGCGGACACGGACACGACATGACACGAGTGCGACACGGTATCGGACACGCCACGTGGCGTGTCTGGATCTTTTTTTTTACAAAATATTTCGACACTTTTCGGACACGACATGGACACGACAGGACACGCCGTAGACACGGCAAGACACGGGAAAATATTTTTTTAAATAATTTTTGTAAAAAATAATTTTTTATAATTTTTTATAATTTTTTTTTACAAAAATGTTAAAAAAAACATAACTTTTTTTTTTGTATATTTTAATTAGTGAATGAAATGTCTACAACTTGACATCATTTTCAATGTTATTATTCAAATATTTGATAATTAAAGTTTTTTTTTTGAATTTTGGTATATTAGAACATAATGGATATGTATAATATATATAAAAAAATAAAAAATTATTGTCGTATCCTAGAAGTGTCGTGTCCTCTAATTTTTTAAAATACGTGTTCTCGTATCCGTGTCGTGTCGTACCCGTGTCCCCGTATCAGTATCCGTGCAGCATAGGTATGGTCTAAAGCAACCCCCTAGGCAATGGAATAAGAAGTTTGATGAGTGTATATTTTCCTTAAAATTTAAAAGAAGCTCTTATGATCATTGTTTGTATTTTAAGGATAAAGTATATTTGCATATATTCCTGTTGATTTATATGTGTTGACATTTTAATTGCTAGTCCCTGTTTGAAATCTATTGAGCATGTTAAGAAATGTCTAAGTGAAAAATCTGATATGTAATTCTTAGGAGATGCTGGAAGAATATTATGCATGAATATTGTGAGAGATAGGAAGATGTCGACTATCTACTTGAACCAAACTTCTTATATTGAAAAGATTTTGAAGAATTTTTCTATGTTTGATGCTAAGTTTATTAATGTGCCCTTAGCTGCTCATTTTATATTGGGTAAATATCAATGTCCTAAATCTGATTGTGATTTTGATTCTACAACAACGTGTCTTATTCAAATGCAATAGGATCTGTTATGTATTTGATGGTTAGTAATATGCCTAATATAGCTTATGTTGTTAGTTAATTAAGCAGATATATGTCTAACCCTGACATAGTGCATTAGAATGTTGTTAAATGGCTGTTGAGATACTTGAAACACTCTGCGCATTATGACTTGAGTTTTTCTAAGTGTGTTAAACTAAAAGGTTGTGTGGATTCTAACTATGCTAATGATATGGATAACATAAAATCTACTATATCTTATGTGTTCACTTTGTGTGGTGCTTGCATTTGTTGGAAATCCCAGTTACAACATATAGTTGCTTTGTCTACAACTCACTCTGAATATGTTGATGTAACTAACGCTTTAAAATAATTTATTTGGTTAAAAGGATTGATTTGTGAAATTGGCTTGCTTGAGGGTGATGTAGTATTGTTTTCTGATTCACAATCAAGAATACATTAGAATACAGTTGTCTAAGAATCCAGTCTTTCATGATAGAACTAAGCATATTGATGTTAGGTTTCATTACATTAGAGATGTTGTTGCCAAATGCTTAGTTTATCTTGAGAAAATACCTTCCGAGTTGAATCATGCTGATATGGGTACTAAGTGTTTGCCTCTTAGACAGTTTCAATCATGTTTAAAAAATTTAAAATTTGATAGTGGTGTTTGATGCATGGTTAGTCCTTTGGTTAGTGTTTTATAACCTGCTTTGTGCTCGTTACAAAACTGTTACCCTGGTTACTTTCACTCTATAACTTGCTATGTGCTTGTTATTGTTTTTTCTTGTCTTTACTTTGTGTTTTGACATGAACTTGGTCCACACAATTACTTTTTGTATTGTTGGACCATAAGATGATGATGGTGTCTGCTTGTGTGTTTTCACTATGTCTGGAGAGAAACAGTATTAGGCCAAGGTGGAGATTTGTTGGGTATGTGGCCCAACTAATGTTAAGTCCATTAGGGCTTTAACTAGGGATGGCAACGGGTGGCCAATCCAGGACCTGCCCCGCTACACATAAAACCCGACCCGCCCCGCCCCGCCTAGACCCGCGAACCGGCGGGTTTACCCGCCCGTCCCGGTTGCATTTATTTTAATTTTTTTTAAATTTTAGCTAGAAATCAATTTTGAAACACAAAAATTGAGTTTTGTTATTGAATTTCATGTTTTTCTATAGTAAATATTTATAATAAGCATTGCAAAATTATCTTTAAGCAACCAAATATTTATTAATTTGCTCTCATTCTCTTCAAAATGTCCAACTTCTTTAACATAAACACGTGAATTTTGATATAAAATTAAATAATGATAATTTATTGTTCAATCAAAGAAGTAAAATGTATATTCAATATTATTTTTTTAAAAAAAAAATTAAAAATGTTTAGCGTGGCGGGTTCGGCCAATCCCAGGACCCGCCCCGCCCCACTTCCAAACCCGATTGAAGCGGGTCCAGACCCGGCCCGACGGGGCTGGTTCAGTGCGGGTCCGGGTCCGGGTCTAGACCCGCCCCCCATTGCCATCCCTAGCTTTAACCCTTATTAAAACTGAATTAACCGAACTGAATTTCAAAATTAATTTGGTATGATCGGTTAATTCGATTTAGAAATTCAGTTCTGTCGGTAAATCAATTTAATTGAAATTTTGCACACCCTTATATATCAATGTTTTTCTCTCAGGTAGTCCGGTTTCAATGAGAACACCAATGTTGGTCAAAAGAAAGTCGCCATGCTTCAGTTAGAACATTAATGTCGGTCGATGTTAGACTATAAGCCAAGCAAAGAGGCTAATCCCAAAAAATTATCTTCTATATAGAGGTTAATCCCTCAATCTCATTAGCCCCTCATCAACACAGAGTCCACGTGGGATCACAACCTATCAAAATCCTACAGCCTCTACTCGCCCCTTTCTTCCAACCAGTCAATAGGATCAAAAGTATCAGAAAATAAAGACACAGATTTATACAAAAATGAAGCCCTTTTGCACTTTAATCAATTAAGAAAATGGGTGCAGAATAAGTCACTAAAAAAACAAGTTAAGCATACGAAAAACTCATAACTTCCCACAAAAAAATTGCAAATACTATGATTAACGACTTGTTCTTGCTATTCTCCAATAAATCCCTCATTTCTGATGGAATCCCTTTAAGTTCCTTGAAGTATCCCAATTTGATGCCACTCGATACTTTCCTGCCATGCAAAACATCAAACGGTGTCATATTAATATCAAATTGATGGCTATCGTAGTCGGTTCAAATAATATGTGCTTATATAGAAAACATACTAATGTGTGTATAATTGCTTATTCAAAACATTTTTATGTTGATTTTTCGTAAAATTGAAACAAGTTATTTTTAAGCAAATATATTGATTGTTTGCTATTAAAATAAATAAAAAAAGAGCTTAATGAATTTCAGTTAATTACAAAATTATCACACTTCAAGTCTTCAACTGCCAGAAGTATCTCATTACTTCCTATCTGCTTTATCTTAGAAGCAATATCAAAAGCAAGGAAATCAAGCACAAAAAATCTATTTTTTTAATCCAAGACGCAGATAATCATTTCTGATAAGCATGAATAATGTAATGACTAAAAAGCACATGAATACATAAGTATCAACACGAGTACAATACGATCAACATTCTTGTCCACCTTTTTTTGTTTTTTTAAAATTTTAATAGTAGTTTCAAACTTTTTTGACTAGTATTAAATGCAATATTTTCATTTACCTTAACTTTTTTCCTGCTCCCGTTTTTCATTAACTTGTCCGCTCTTGTCAATAATCTAGGAAATATTTATTTAGATTTCAGACCATATACATCCCAATCCTCATGATCCCACCATTGAAAAATACCACATTATGATTAGAGTCTGTTGGAAGAAACAATATCAATCATTTCCATTTTGCATTTGTAAAAAGGATCTATTGGAGCATGATTACATTGACCCTTTCATTCATATTTCTAAATCTACAACTTTTATTAATGAAACTTACTAACATCAGAACAATGAAAGCAAGATACTTGAAAAACACAAAAAGAGGAACTTAATTCTCCCACCAACTCATTCGTATAGTGCACTTGAAATTTCAGAACTTTGTACATTTTGGCTGGAAGACCAACCTAGTTACGCAAGAGCCAAAAAGTAATGGAGAGAATTTTAAGTTACAAGGAAATCACTAGAAAAAAAACAAAACAAAACAAAACAAAAGATGGTTTTTAAAGAACAACGTCGTTGCGTCTCAATCCTTCGTAAGCAATAGAAAAAACAGGCTAGCACATACACTGCCAAAGCATAAGAGAGATTATAGAAAGAGAATCCATTATTTAGATAACAAAAAGGAATAAATCCCAGGTGAATTCAGAAACTTGGGCCAAGATACTGAATTGGTTATAGTGGGAATATCCCGTTGGATAATTGATATTATACATTGTGTAGGTTAAAAACTTTGATTATAACTGCACAACACGACTACAACATTAAGAATACTCAACTATCTAAGCATCCCATTTTCCCCTTTCTTTTTCAATACAATATTTTTCTATTCCTGCGTCAAAAGACTACCACGGATATTCGATATTAAACAACCCATTAAAAAATTGATGGGAATTAGAGTGGGAAAATATTTAGTTTCTGCTAAATATCATGACTGCCAAAACAAGTCGAAGTCTTTACTATACAACGAACGGTCCTGAATTTCCAGATTTGCAACATGCCAATTTACGAGCTGAGATTGGATGCATTTGCACAAGAGAAGTGCAATTGGAAAAATCCACCATTCATTTTCGTCCCTGTTGCACATAAAAAAATTCACATGAAGAGCAAGCAAAAAAGGAAAGCTATGACGAATTGGAAGTATAAAAAGCTTGGTTTTTGGATTTACTTGTTCCATAACTGGAAATTTGGAAATCTCTTAGTCGACTGTGTACAATAGTGAACGTAGCCACAAATGAAAGCAACGACCTGTGAGGGTAAACCGATAAAAAAAAAATCAAGGCATGTAATAAGAAAGCAAAGCATGCAGAACTGAAGCCTCAAACTCCATACTGTACATGAGTCTTTCCACTAAGAGGTTCAACGATTTACATGATATAATTTTCACAAAGAAAAATACATTAATATTTGCAAAAGGCCACATCTTAACCAATGACCCTTTTGCAAATTAATATTTTTATTTGACTCGGAAAAAATGATATCCAGTATGGTACCAGAAAAATTTGGTGCGACACAACTTAAATCGTTTGACAAGTGTCGGAAGGGAAATATGATATTTAAAGTGAATCCAAGAATGGATAAAGAAGCTTACAATATTTATCAAGGATAAAATGTTCCACAAAGCATATACACGTGCAAGACCTGCTGATCGCCGTGGTCCGTGACTAAATAAAGCATTGATACCGGCAGGGAATGGAAGTAAAATCCCCAGGGGTAAAATAAGCAACACAAAAAACACACCCCCTAAAGAAAATGAGTACAACTGAAGCAAAGTGAGCAACACCAAACTAAAATCTCCTAGAAGCAGGATAGAGATGAGCAAACCAACAAGATCCTGCAGCACAAGATACAAGCTTACTTTCAGTAGAATGACAACATAAAATAAGCGTCTAGATAAACGCTGCAGATCAGTTGTTTAGGGTACGGGGGAGTCCAAATTAGGTACAAAAGCTTCAGGAGAACATAAAACTACATTAACAGACACATCCTGCATCAGGTACCATCAAGATATGGGGTAGTTAATGTCAGGTTTCAGCTGAATTTTCTCTCGAAAGACTTTTGGATTGCATTGAGGACTGGCAATACATTGTAGGAAATGCTTTATTCCAGAATGTGATAGCATAACCCAGGAATTCAAACAATCACATAACAGGAATTCAAATCCAAATAAAAAGAAAATAGGAGTAGCGAACAGGGTAATACTGTTAGCATAAGGGACATTATCTGGTAATTGATATGCTCTGCGGAAAATTATGCGTGTGTTGCTTTCACACTGGCATTCATGAGTGTGTTCTTTCTGTTCCGTGGTTCATATGCAAAGCTTGCAAGGAATTCCAACTTTGAGGCATACAAATGTACGACCTCCTTGAAAAAAAGGAAAAAAAAAATTAAACACATGATCAGAGGAGAGTTTTCTAATTTTGAACCTCGATGTCTGGAAGAACTAAACAAAAAACAAAACTGCCAAATTCTGTGGTTTAATCCCCTGTTTTGTATTTACAAATCATAAAACTAGATCAAACTCAACATTGTCCACCAGTCAATCGTGTCAGAGAAAACGTCTGAATGAAGAAGGGTTGTTAAAAAAATCATTTCTTAAAATAGTTGATGTTTGGTTGTTCCTTTAGAAATCAATGCATCCAAAAGAAATACCACAAACGAAAGCCACCTCATGATTGTAAAGTGATTTAAAAGCCAAAATCTAGAATCAGAAATCATGTTTTTCAACTACGATAGTTGAACATTAAATTGTTTCTGGTCTTGTTTTAAAAAGAAAAAGAAAAAAGAAAGCACTTGAGGAAGTATCATTTGATAAAGTGAGTTTTTAGCCAAACTGCTTATGCATCCACACCTGCCTCGATGTGAGAGATGTTTGATGGGCAGACACAGTGTCAGCATAATGGAGCAATTTATCGGGCATACTTGAAGCAGAGCCTACTGTTGCTAGTTTGATTGAGTAACCAAAACTAACAAAAACCCCAATTACCTGACAAAGTATACCGGAAGCTGCTTGGGCAGGGTAAATCCCAAACTTAAGGTAACACCCAACCCTACCCATAGCGTTCAATGTTCAGACATCCACCTCTAAAGATGAATTTGAACATAACTGTAGGCTTATAGATTTCCGGGGTATAGGCACACACTTATACCATGGGGTTAAAGAGATACCTGGTGGCCAACTGGTTTAGTATTGTGAATCAGAAAAGAGAGTGCAAAAAATATATCTCTTTTCTCTTTGAGAACCTTCAAGTTGCTGATATCCAAAATTCCGCCACAAATCTTCGGCCTTAGATTACCTTCAATGGTCCCACGAGTTCGCTCTAAATATGTTTCATCTTTTGAATAGACATTGATAGCACTGCAACGCAAAAGAAAAACCAGGAAAAGTTGGTCAAGTCAACAGTGAAGAAGATATGATTCTCTCCAATTTCCATTTCTTTCAAGTAAAAACATTCTACTAGAAAAACGCAACCCCCTAAACCATATGAAATTTCAAATGTATGTGAAAAGGCCATGAATATGACTGTATTCGACAAAAAACAGAAGAATTGTTTCAACTCAATCTTATTGCAACAACGATTGTTTATAGCAACTCATGGAGGTGACAGAAAAAAGAACTACCAAAAGTAGCAAGCAATATCCACACTACAGTCACCAAAATTTAATGACTATATCAATAATGTAAAAGGTAAAATAAATATTTTTACCACGATGTGGTGCAACATGATATGTCGTTGAATAGAATATTGAAGACAGGCTGAAACACTTCATTATAAGGAAAAGGGCAGACAATGACTTGGTAAATTTAGGATCCAATAAATACCAGTAAAGTGCCTGTTTGCAAGCTTTGAGGGCCAAACTTCAAAGATAAATGTTGTGCCACCATCGGAATCACAAATGTAGGAAAAAACAAGTTTATGCTAAACTTAGAGTAGAAGTAAAATTTTTGGAGAATTGGCACTTGAATCTAAGAATAATTCTCAAAAATTTCAAAAATAGGCAAAAATTCGCATAGCTAAAGGCAATCATATTAAATTCCAATGCACTCTACACAAACAAGTAAAAAATTTCGGAAACCATTTCGCAGTAACAGTATCCAGCCTTTTTGAAACACTGTCCACAACCTAAGGAACACGAAAAATAGTGATGAGTTATGTTTGTAACAAATTCGTTAACACATAGAGTTCATTAATAGTTTGAGTCACTTTGGAAGGGAGCTGGAGTGGACACTTTATTTGTCTACCTATATAATATTTGCAACATAATAACAAAAAGAGAAGAACAAATAAAAATGCAATCACGGAATTGATTTCATATCGGTCAAACTGTTGCCAAAAGTATAACTTTTAAATTGCAGAACATCACAATTATTCATGAATGCAAACAAAGGCACATCTCCCATTCTGTATTTAAAGGAAATTCATAGTAACAAATGCATGTAGAATCATAATTTTATACCCTGAATGTTCTTGGTCTCCACGTGCTCCATCAGGCCATCTTAATGATACAAGGTCTGTTTCTTCTTCAACAGCATAAATCAAGAGGCCATAATGACAATAGCCCCGAGTTGTAGTAGCCCGAAACCAGGCAAGATCCACACACACACCATATGTCCTTAATGCGGGATTTGCAAAAACTTCAAGCCAACGAACGACAGGGCGAAACTTTGTTCGAAGGCAACCTCTACGTGCCAAGCGCAACTGTGCATTCAGACCTGCCACAAAGCGATACCATGTGGTCGGTGGCACAGACTGACAGAAAAGGCGAGAGTTAGTACAATTGTGTACTTCACAACAAGATTAGAGAAGAATGGCTTTTTTACGAAATTCTTGTTCCTGCACAAATGACTCGAAGACACGGCAGTAATTACATACCTGACTCATGAGACTGGTGATGATACCATCATTATGAAGTGAGAAAGGTGTCATATAGCTCCCATTGCCTCCAAATAATAGAGACATTGGGAATCTTTGGCGGAGAGTAGGAGGAAGATCACTTCTCTTTTCATCTCCACCAAGGAAAAAGTCAACATACGCTAGCGTTAAATCCGGAGTTGCAGCCACCTGCAGTCACAAATATGAACAGGGATAAGGTTGAAAGTTTCAAATGACGTACTGCTTGAACAAACGGCTTTCACTGAGATGGGAATTGTTTACGAGAAAGACAGAAATCAAGGGAACCTACCTACCATAACACATTTCAAAATTATCAACTTACTTATTCACCTCTTAAAACCATGAATAAATATATCCATATTCTGCTCTTAACAAACTCTTCTTTCTCCCAAAAAAAAAAGAAAGACAGAATTTGTTTCACAACCAAATCAATAACTGTAAAACATAAAATTATGAATGCAATCACACCTATGATATATTACAACCAGCATAAAACTTGGCTATCGTAATATATTTAATGGCCAATCTAGTTCAATAAGATGATATGGTACAGACTAGGGGTTCAAATAAATTGAACAAGACTCAAATTGAATATGATTCATAGTTGAAGTTATCGAACTCCAGCCAACTAGAACATGTTCGAACATTTTTTCACGCCAAATTTGAACCCAAATTATTCTGTTTGATGGCTCACAAGTCACTCAGCGAGTTTCAATCGTTTAATTAATATTTTATAAATACACTCGAAAGTACATGAGCGCAAGCCCCGATCTGGTAATATAGATCAATGATTAAGCGCACACAAAGCAAATAAAGCTCAAATAGGAATTTAAGCAGAACCAAACTTGAGCTGAAAATAGTTTATATTTCAAACATCGAGCCGGCAAAAAAAATCGAGCTCGGGCTCATATATTGAAAATGATTAGCATTCGGCTCGATCTAATTCGATTCCTTTGCAACCTAATATGAACTGGTGATTCTTGCTTCATTGGGAAAATTCCTTGAATAAATAAAGGAGAAGATAACTCGGTAAATAAATAAAGTGAATGTATGATCTAGCACATGGTCACAATATATTTCAAGTTCAAAAGATTATTTGCAGCATCCAGATCCTTTCAAAACCAACCTTCAGACCCTCATACAGAGCACGTGAACGGCAGGAACGTAAGCAAGAATGGTCATATTCAGACCGCACAAATTCTCGTATCCGTTGTATCTTGATTCTCCGCCGCCACTGTTTCCAAGACCATGCAAGGGGATATGCAAGAAAACAAAGAATACTATGTATTGATCCTTCCCACCATTGGTATGTAGCAAGGGAATTAATCTCATCCACAAAGGTATTAAACGCACCTTCATACCTGCCCATTCAATGATTCAAAAAAGTAAATCGTTCATGCCAAATGTTATATAAGGCATAAGCTCTCTTTTCTAGATTACATATAATACTGTGGACAAAGCACTGAAAACTTACACTATTTCCTTAACTTGTTCAGGAGGTGTATGAGGAAGATGCCAAGGTTCACTAAAAGAATTTGGACCCATAAAATACATTCTATGCACATGGCTCTGCGACTCCTCAACTCTGTTAGTTTCCAAAACCTGATTGAGAATCAAAATTATCATCCTAATTACCACTAACAGCTGCAGTTTGTGAATGAAATAACAATATTATATTTATTCCACAGATATATAAAGATTATTCTATATGAAATTAGACATGCAAGGTTATTCAGGCGATACTTCATTGAGAGATTCCAGAAAAGGGAACGAGTGATCTATTTGAGAACCCTGCTGCGTAGGAGCTGGGCCTGGTAACTCATCAACCCCGATGAATTTCATTCGTGCGACGCTCAGCACCAAAGCAAGTAAAATCAGTAGGCCCAAAAGAAGCAGACAAAACAGCCAGGGTCCTCCAAATGTATATATCAACTCCTCAAGAGCTGTATAGCAGTGTGGCATGTGATACCTCTCGGAAACACATTTATAAGGGCAAGGTGTTTCTGTAATACCACCTGCATGGAGCAAACACTTGCCTCATATAAAAATTACCCAGCATAACACATACATAACAAAACAATCCAATAATTCTACTGTGATTTATGACTATCATGATTAGAATTGTGCTCAGAGTTCACCCAATATACTTTTGTATATTTGAGGATGATGACATCAGTATCACTTAATAAGAAACAGCCTCCGTAAAGACGCATAATACCATAATCAATACCTCGGACATGAACATAACCACCACGAGTGGGAAGCTGATCACTTGGGCATGAAAAACAGAGGGATCTATCAGATCCAGTAGCATTTTTATATGTGCCAACAGGACATTCCTGCCGAAATTTGAAAGAAAACCATCAGCATCCAATAACAGATTCCTCTATTACCTATTAACTAGTAGTTTCTGAAGGAAAGCTATACTTTTTATCTGATAATAAAAAACATCACAAGAATCATATGATGACATCTTGACAAGTAAGTTCTCAGGTTTCACCAGCCCAAAATCTTGCAAAAGAAGCAATAATAAAAATGTAATGACTCGTGAGTGAATTCCAGTGAACAACCATATTTCGTATTAAATATCAATAATCGCCACAGTATATCTCCTCCTTCCTGTCTCAGCTTTTGAAATTAATTTTATCAACACTAAAATACTAAATCTTCTAACAAACAATGTTGAAAAAGATAAAACAAAATTTTAGAACCTGCTACCAAATAATGAAAAATAAACTACCTCACAGAATATTCCATAAAGTCCTTTGGGGCAAGCTTTTCCACTAACAGTTCCATTTTCACCAGCATAACCTTGGTTGCCGCCTACTCCACCCCTATGGTAAAGCAGATAACATAGAATACTGAAAAGACGCAATCCAAATAACAAAACAGAATGTAAAATAAAAAACAGATATTCAATGACTTGTGGTATGTACCATTCATGCTGGTAAGTACATTCATCTAAAACACCCATACAACAAATAAAATAAAAGAAAGCTATTCAATGACTTGTGTGTATCATTCATGTTGATAAGTACATTCATCTAAAACACCAATATTGGGAGTCAACTTCTTTTTAGAGCAAAGCCATCTTTATTGAATGAAAACGGTATACATGGGAGGCGAGGGGACTAGGCGCCAAAACACCCATCCATACTACATTGGGAGTCATCTGACAATTCATAAATGCATGAGATCTTACACTTTCAAAAAGTAACAACAATACTTCCAATTTTAGTTCTCACCATTTATTTGCCTCTACCAGCCAAAGGACCCAACATGTAAATTACTATGCATTATAATAAATAACAAGCTTTTGACACACAAGAAAGGATACTGTACGCAGCTTCTTTCAAAAGCCAACATTTCATACACAGTTGATGAGATATGCACTACAGCTTTAGCTTTGATAATTCAGTAAAAAAGGTATTGTCAAACCTCATCCATAAGACTAAAAAATGCTCCACACAAACACACACACACACACACACACACCCCCCCCCCACAACACACACACACAAACACCCCCCCCACCCCCCCCCCCCCCCCCCCCCCCCCCCCCACAACACACACACACCACACACCAACACACACACAAAGCCCTCATTCAAGGTTGACAGAATGAATCATTATCTATTTTAAATCATTATTTTGATGTTATGCTAGTCTTGAATGATTGCCTTTGCAGCCCGATCATAACTCATTATGTATTGACACATAGCTTCAATAGACGTAGCTAATACACCTTCCATACATGCTCAATTTTAAGAAACAAAACTGGAAAACAAATTGTTGTTTAATACGTCAACCATGATCAAAAAACTTGATAGATTAAAATTGGTCAGACACGAGGAAGGTATAATAGACCAAATGGGTCAAGGAAAATATAAGATGTGGATTTGAATTTCACACAACAGAAAATTAGAAGAAAATAAAGAGTTGCGACAAACATATGAAGAATGAGATAAATGGAATGCTAACATGATTATTGATGTGGAAGAACTATACAATCAGCTAAAATGTGTAAAGGTTCAAAGCATCTAAGCCAGAAGAATGATATAAAAAACACAAAGGCAATTGGTGGTTAAAATCAAGTATTACTACATGGCAAAGCAACACAACACTGGTATAGATAAGCACATTTAGGTGAAGCATTTTTGCTAACCTTGAATGAATGGTTCCATTCACTGTAGCTAATGGCCAATATTCATCCCTAGTGGAAATGTCCGACCAATGAAAATGAATCCTGCCACCACCTCCACCTCCACCACCACTCAGGCCACCATGACCTCCAACACTAGATAAAGTGCCAGCTTCACTGAGAGCCAAAAAATGCAAAAACATCAATATAGTTCCCCCAGACCCACCACCAGGTCCCACATCTACATTATCAATGGAGTCGTTCTTCTCTTGGAAGCTCTCCCCATCAGCTCTAACAGAACCTTCGACATTTAAATTCATCAAGGGATGCTCCAATGAACCCATCACTGCAAGGAAACGGCAAATGAATAAGAATATGAGAAGAAACATGTTCAGGTTGCCTGACAATCAGAAACTTCGGAGACCAAAGGCATGCACTTATATCAGAAATGTGATTAAATTCAAAAAACATTGCATAACTAAGAGGGGACATAAGTTCTGCTGTAGATATCCATTGCAGACCACCCATCTTTAGGTTTGAATATTTCTTCGAAGATGAGATGGAGAGTCAATATTATGAAAAAGTAATGCCATTCAATATCAAATTAAAAGATCCATTTCTCATTTCCTCTAGTCCAGAATGGCATACATTCAAGTGGCCTCACAGAAATGTCCAATAAGAGTGCAAGGAGAAGACCATGAAATATTTCATCAACACAGCCACTGATAACAATTTTTCAACCACCGTAATATCAAATGGACCAAAAATTGAAGACCATGAGTCGGCATTAATAATAGAAAAGTTTCCAAGAGAACAAAGAGCTACATCACTGAAACAACTAAAAATATATCCCACCCAAAATGCCACCGCCAGCAGTAAACACAGCTGAGCTTTCATTTCCGCTTCCACTACCCGGTTCACAGGGAAAATTTGCATTTCCATATGATATGCCACCCTCAATACAGTGATCCTCACGACAGCCCATTCCACCTTTACCACCATGACCACCACCACTGCCAATGCCAGTACTCAATATATTTCCTTGACCAATGCCACCAATGCAGCCTGCACACAGAGAGAAAACAAAATAATCAAAACTGTAAGCGATGTCATCCATTACATAGATGCAAATTTATTGATTAATTAGAGAATGTTTAATTACACATAAATTTTTCCAATTCATCAAAGATTTCAAAATGGCAGAAAGGGATTTCCAGCTATGCCTGTTATTTATCTACATAAACAGGAGCATTAGCAACGCCATACATACATGAATTAGAATCATACCCTTCCCAGACGTGCTAATGATTCCAGAGGAGGGAACCTTGATGGTTCTTGCTCTATGAAAATGAACAACAGAACCTTCAACAAGACCTTCAACAAGGATATCTTCCACACGACAAATCTGCATGCAACCAAAATATTCAGAAAAAAAATTATTCCAGCAGACAACTATGTAATAACTAAGAAAGATGGTAGGTTCTGAAAACACCTAAATGGAAAGTCACAGAATTTCATTATTTCTAAACAATAAATATGCACCTGTAGGGTAAAGGAAAGAGAAGAATTCACATTACAATCTTCGGGTGGATGAAGTAGTTCGGTGGGGCAAACTTGCGACTCACAATCAAGTTTGAGCATTCTAAACAACCAACGGAGAAAATGAAATGAGTAAGGTAAAAATAGCACATTTCTGCTCCTGATATAACCGAGTTGGAAAGCATAACTTACAAAGCATCTTCAGAGGCATTTTTTAAAGGACCGCGGAGGACAGACCCCGGCCCAATCTTCATTGCGACATGAGAAAAGTACAGAACAACTCAGTTAATTAAATAAAGTAGTGTTGCATGCACAACCTAAAGCTGTATTTCATTTATAAAATAAGATAATGATACTCAGGTCAATATCATATGCAATGCTACAGAGCCTAAACAAATTAGACAAATTCTGCAATGTTAACTATCCAATGCACTTAAACACAAAACATAGTTACATAAACCCACAAAACCAGTCACATGTTTGTAGGAAAAAAGTACTAGTCAATTAATTCATCAAATGAATTGAGGAAGTCAAATATTATTCAGTACTTCTTTACATAGGACATGAACATTATTTAGTACTTCAAATATTCTGCATAACCAATATGAACGACATGAAGGAAATAATAACACATAAATAGAGAACCCTTGATATAGTAAATATAACAAGGCGATGAAAACAATAACATTAATGAACGATTAACCAAAACAAAGAAAAAGATTTAACAAGCCAAATTGTCAAACATATCAGTAAACCCAGCTGTGTGAGAAAATCAACACAAGAATCCAAATTACCCAATCTTCATTGCGACATGAGAAAAGTACAGAACAACCCAGTTAATTAAATAAAGTATTGTTGCATGCACAACCTAAAGCTGTATTGATAATGATACTCAGGTCAATATCATATGCAATGCTCCAGAGCCTAAAACAAATTAGACAAATTCTCGCAATGTATGTTAACTATACAATGCACTTAAACACAAAACATAGTTACATAAACCCACAAAACCAGCCACATGTTTGTAGGAAAAAAAGTACTAGTCAATTAATTCGTCAAATGAATTGAGGAAGTCAAATATTATTCAGTACTTCTTTATATAGGATATGAACATTATTTAGTACTTTAAATATTCTGTATAACCAATATGAACGACATGAAGGAAATAATAACACATAAATAGAGAACCCTTGATATAGAAAATATAACAAGGCGATGAAAACAATAAACCAAAACAAAGAAAAAGATTTAACAAGCCAAATTGTCAAACATATCAGTAAACCCAGCTGTGTGAGAAAATCAACACAAGAATCCCAGTATGTCCCATTCTACTTATTTTTTTCTCAGAGGATAAGAACTGTAGAGAAGTCAAAAAATGAACATGACATTAGTCATGTATTGTGATGAGTGAAAACAAAATTTGGTGCAAAAAAATCAAGAGCATAGTAAAATTAATGTTCAGAAACCTGCAAAGTGACCAAATACGATGTGGTAAGAATAAATTATCATTTAACTAGCTGTGTTGGACAAAACTCAACGAAATGGAGCAAACGAAACCAAAAAACTTTGTAAACATAGCAAATGAAAAATAAGAAATATCCTTGTCCCTTTCAAATCCAGACAGAATCATGAGAAAGGCACGTCAGTTTGCCATCACAATGACAAGAAGAAAATAGGGAATTAACCTAACTCCGAATAAAGCTTCTACTTTGAGAGATATCTAAGGGTGGATTTAAAAATCAACAAAGGTTTTTACTCACATTGATGCTATAGAACAACGATAGCACAAGATGTTGTGCTTCAATGCAATCTCCTGGTCCTGACAAATTTAGTAAACCTTGCCCATGAACTCCTAAGTTTTCATTAGAATGGATGAGAGATGATTCCTGTGCAAAATATTACACAGACAGTAAATTACTGATGCACAAGAAAAATTTCAAACTTTAGGTAATGTACAGCCGGTAGCTCACCTTGAGAACAATGAGATTACTAGCCTCCAGTAAAGAGGTCTCAACACTTTCATCTCCACCTCCATCTATCAGCAAACTTGAGTTCCACATTAGAAACATCTTAACAGACATGCGAAGGGCCCCGAAAACCTAGAAATGAGTGTGGAAATGAAAATATAGTTTTTTTCCAAACTTCTAGCCTGATCAATGAATCATGACAGATAAAAATACTGGCATAAACCAAACATTGTTCAACAGAATGGCAGCCTGAGCAGAAAAACAAATCAATTCTACTAGTATTAGTAACACTAATGATTCATGGAAAAGCAAACAAAAAAGGTTCTTTATGCAGATTACACAATATAACTTAAACAAATTAGGCAAACTGCCACTTACTCTAATTATGGAATCACTCATCAACAGCTCTTCTGCCAACAGTTCAAATTCTGACATAGAATAATGTGCAAGACCAAAGCTCAACACTCCTCCAGCCAAAAGGCTGATTTGTCCTTGAACCTTATCATTCATGGAAAAAACTGAATTAGATAAATAGAACAGTAGATATAACTAGGAAGAGGTTTTACAGACAAGTTCATATCATATACTGTAAAAAATAAAAGCATGCGGAAAAAAACATGATGATGCAGAACATAAATTATGAAACGCTGATTTGAAATTAGATTTGATGTTACAAAAAGATGTAAGACAGGATTCGAAATTAGATTTGATAGATAATCTTTTTTTATCTTGGTTTATCTATTAGTTATTTCAGTTATCTACTTCTATTTTTCTATTGATGTGACAGGCCTATAAACTGGCTTTTTATCACACTAAGAGAATGGATTTTGATTAATAGTATTATTGAGATAGTGTTGCTCTCTTTCTTCTCATCCCTCATCTCCACCTTCCCTCCCCTGGTCTGGCCCCCTCCTCCTCTATCTCTCCTTCCTTTTCTCTTCTTCCAAGTCATTCCCTCCCTTTATTTTCCTCCCTCAATTCTTATCTCACTTCACCCTTACATCAAGTGGCATCAGATACTCTTGATTCCTTCTACCAGAACTTCATTAAAACAGCACAGATAAGCTGAGGAGGAAACTAGCAAACAACACTGCTCCCTCCAGAAAACCTCTCCCGGTCAGGCAAGATAAGGGTATCGTTTGCTGGTTGGCAAGTGGCAAATAAATCAGGTGATACTTCCACAAATCTTTGAGCTTTTACCATCAAGCAATAGAAATATTACAAATAAACACCGAGATTCGAAATTTTATTGCTGTATACTAAGTATTTATAGTTACAAATACATATATTACCAATTTGCCTGTCTTGTGAGACTCGCATCCATTAGCTAGTGTCTGAGATAGTGAGAATCTAAATGTCGCTAACCTGAACGCGGCTCCACAACAAGGGAACAGCAGCCTTAGCATGATTCTGGATGTAGACGTTTGTCAAAAATGGTTGAGGAAAATCCATGAGCAGGGTGTCTGTATATGTTGACTTGTAATGATTACTGACGGTAAGGCTGCGAGGAACAGTATCATAAAATGTACCAGCAGCGCCAGCATTGTCAGGGCAGCCAATACTACTTCCTCCTACATAAGGCATGTAACTCAATGAGTCAGTCTCATAGAAAGAAGATTTTGTTGCTCTAATGAATAGAGTGTATATTAGAAGCTAGATGCAGACACAACCAGCAAGCCATTGACCAACCAGATGTAAGGTTAAGAGAAGAAATGCAATTTGTCAGAAACTCTGTCCTAATCGAACTCTACATTATACAAACAATAACTTTAATCAAATACCAGAAATCAAAGGCACCAACATATGCCACCATATGAGCGATAGTCAAATAAGAGTGCTATTTATTCCACTGAGCAACCTTACTTATCCCCACCCTCGCCTACGGGATAAAAAAGCAAAGATAGAAAATAACATTGCTGATAAAAAACAAAAATATCAAGATTAAGTAAAGCTGTCTCGACACACAGTATTGAATTGGGCCACAATTCTACAGCAAACAGAATACATGGGAAAATATAACCTTTTTAACTAACCCAGATCATATTGAAGAAAGTAGTGCCTTATGCAATACATCATATGAAACCTTTATTTAAAAAAATGGACGAAATTATACTTAAACCAAAAGGATAAATAAAGGAAGAATAACGTCAATGGATCATCGTACCATGCACGGATATGACTGGTTCATCATGCCTACTGAAAATATCAACAGACACTCGACCACCACCACCTCCAGCAAAACCACCACCCCCACAGGCACTTATTCTACCAATTCCAATCCTGCACTTTAAAAGAATATGATTAAAATTCAATCAAACTCTGATCTGCAGCAATCTCGTCGGCTTCAGATATCTTATACTTTTTCAAACACAGCCAAAGAGAGGAATAATAAAGTATAAGCTGACAAACAAACTGAAATGACAGATAAAAGAGAGAAAAAGAAAAAAACAAGACTACAATATTAAATTGTAGCAATAGATTGGACAAAATTTTACATCTTATAAGCCTTGATGTAGATGCTACCTCCAGACCCGCCTCCACCTTTATTACCTCCGTCTCCTCCATCCGCCAAGACACTGCCATTTACCTCCAGGAGAGTTTTAACCACAATCATTACCCGCCCACCTCCACCACCCCCATAGTCAACCTCCTTACTGGAAGTCCCACCTCTACTCCCATAACTCCACGGCTTATCCAAGCCTGACCATGAATACGCATCCCCACCCCATACATCTTCCGCAAGCTTACTCCTATCATTCAGACAAGCCGCGCCTCTTCCCCCATGCCCCCCTCCCGCTCCATCAACCCCCTGTGGAGTCCCACTAGTCTGAGGTGGTGGCGAACCTGCTAACCCGGTGGTATTCACTGCAGAACCATTACCGAAACTTGCATTTCCTGCAACTAACTGAAAAGTTCCGATGATTATGGAAGCATTTTGGCCTAACATGAAGTTTCCCGTAACATTTATGGTAAGCTCGCAACCAGAAAAGGACGAACAATTCACGGTAACATTCGGCAAAATCACGAAATCACCATTCCCTTCTATGTACACATTCTTCGACAAATTCAAATCGGACACTATCTGGCAAGTCGTATCCAAAGAACCAACCCCACCTAAATCGTATTCACATGACATCGACGGAGGATGCGGAGGAGGAGGAGGAGGGGCCGGTGGGGTATAATCCTGATGAAACAACAGTACATCCGATTCCATCTCGTTAAAATCGGAGTCCACATAACCAGACAACGCCAGAATCAAACTAGGGTTTACGAATACACGTAGTAGTAGCGCGAGCAACACCAATACTGCACGACGTGAAATTATTAAGCAAAAACTGGAAACAGCCATTGAAGAACAAGAAACTGAGAATAGTCATCACATCAGGCAGCAACAACTGGATGTATCGAAGATGGATTGCATCTGTTAAAGCCCTTCGAATCAAAAACCCACCTCGAAAAATTCAAGAAACTCGAGTTCCAGTAACTCCAACCTCACTGTACGTGCGTGTGTATTACGTAACTATAAAAAGATATAGGTTATTGTGCATATATTGGATGGGGTTGAATTGGGGAAGAAAAGGCTAGATAAAAATGGGTTGAGAGAGAAAAGGAGACGTGAGATTAGAGAGAGAGAGAGAGAGAGAGAATATGACAACGGAATACGTGAGAAGGGGTTAGGTGGTGGGTTTTGTTTAATTTGGCGGAGAAGGTAGCAGAGAATATACCACGGCTTTCTTTTTTATATGACTTACTATTTACAATGTAATTATTTGCCACTTGGTTTATATTAATAATTAAGTTACTTTACATAGTAACAATCACACTGTTTTTTTACACGTGAATATTTTCTACTTGGTTTATAACCTATCAATCTCAAATTATTAAAAATATAAGCTATCTTGATAATTTAAAAATACAAATAATTTAAATAAATAAAAACCAAAAAAAACTATTATATTTTATATTTTAAATAAAGAAAAGACTAAAAATTATAAATATTTATTGTAATAAAAAATATACTATATAAAAATAAATGATTGTATATACACGCAACGTGTGCAGGAGTTGCTACTATTTATAAAGTAAATAACCATAATGTCGTTTTTTCCATTCTTCCCCGGAATTTGTTTCTCTTTCATTTGTTTTGTTTCCCATTTTACTTGGACCTGCAGGAATATTTGATGATATTCCGGATAGCATCTGTGGGTACATTCATCGTTCATTGAAAATATTTTAAATAAAATATTATCAATATATGGTATGCACTTAAAGGTGGCATCTAAATAACCAGATTTGCAATAGTGTTTTCCATATTTTTTCAATCCTCTTTTATATATAGTACTACAAAGCAAGGGCGGACCATAAAAGGGGTTGGACATGAATTCAACCAGTAGCCTATATGGTTTTTGTATATTTTCATGGTTTTTATATATTTATTTTTTGGGTTTACTTTTTCGGTTTTAGTATAAGTATAGCCCTGTCCACCCCATTTCTTATGACTTTGCATATTTAGTTTTTGGGCTCTAAGTATAACACTTCTATAAGTATGGGTTATATATTTATTCTTATGGGCTCAGTATATTAGGTATGTATCAATGAACACAAGCAAAAATTGAAGAGGGAATTGTGAAAAGGTACCTAATACAAAATAATAATTTAACTAAATTTGGGGAAAAAATCAACATTACATATACATCTACCTTTCAAGAAACCCAATTCAGAGAGGTCCAATTTTTTAGCTTCATCTTATTTAAACCTTTATTTTACTAAAATACCCATCATTTCACATGAGGTCCAGTTACTTGTTCAAAAAATTATTCTCTTCCCTCATCACCGTCTTCTTCTCTCATTCTCTTCCCTCCTATTTTATATGTCCAATCATTTCTCCTCCAGTGGAAGCTATGGAAGCTTCGGCCTAAAATCTCTGGCCATCCTCTATGCAAATTCACTCACCCCCACTTCCTTCAATGAATTCAATTCAATCTTTAACCATCTAAACACACTCATTTCATTCATCTTAGCCTTCGCGCAACGTAACCCGCAGCTCCCCTCGTAATTAATTGCGTCTGCGATATGCAAGCCAACACATTAACACCATAATTCACGATCTTCATTTTCAAAGATTAACTTATATATGCATATATTAACTGGCGGATCTTCGGAATGATTTACAGAAAATTGAACTTTTTCATTCAACAAATAATTTTTTTTCACACAAGAGCACTGCATCATCAGTTTAAACCACTAGTTCGGGAGATGGAACCACACGCGTGCATAAGTGCACGTGATTGCACCGTGTGTACCAGTGAGAATATTGTGCACTGATTCTCACCGGTGCACGTGACTGCACTGGTGTGGTGAAACACTGAAGTATGCTCAGAATACGGAGACTGGAGAAGGGAGAAGGAAGGAGTACATTATGAAGAAGGAAAAAGTAAGAAGTCGCTTGCACCACCGAGAGAAGAATGTGCACCGGTGCACAAATCCTGTTCTATGCAGTTTTCGGAAGAAGCTCAGAACCGACAATGGTGGTGAATATGAAGACACAAGATTCAAGAAGTTTCTGCTATGAGCACGGAATCAGAATGGAAAGAATTGTGCCTGGTACGCCTCAACACTACGGTGTAGCTGAGCGTATGAACCGCAAGTTGATAGAACGAGCCAGAAGTATGAGGGTACAATCAGACCTGCCAAAGCAGTTCTGGGTCAGAAGCAGTCAACATAGCAGCTTACTTGATTAACCGAGGTCCATCAGTACCATTGAGCACAAATATCAGAGAGGTATGGAGCGAAAAAGATGTAAACATCTCATATCTTAAAGTTTTCGGTTGTGTGGCATATGTGCATATCAGTGATGCACACAAAAATAAACTTCCCAAATCAAATAAATGCACTTTCATTAGTTATGGTCAATATGAGTTTGGCTACCGCTTTTGGGATAATGAAAACAAAAAGATGATTCGCAGAAGAGATGTAATCTTCAATGAACTAGTGATGTATAAGGACAGGCATACCACAGTTGTCAGCGACTCAGAACAGAGTGAGCCAGTGTACGCAGAGGAGGACGATGTCCCAGAAAGTCATGTGGAGCAGATAGTTGAGATTCCTCGGTTTGGGGAATCAATTGATCAAAACAGCGACCAACAGTCTGATGCACCACAGTCTCCTGCTCAAGTTCTTGAATTGAGAAAGAGTTCTCGCCCTCATGTACCTAACAGAAGGTATATGAACTATCTTTTACTAAATGATGCAGGCGAACCTGAATGCTACGATGAAGCATGTCAGACCAAAGATGCCGACAAGTGGGAGCTTGCCATGAAAGACGAGATGATGTCTTTGATGTCCAATCAGGCATGGAACTTGTTGAATTGCCTATGGACAAAAAGGCGCTTCACAAAAAATGGGTGTATCAGGTGAAGGAAGATCATAATGGTTCCACGATATACAAAGCCCGACTGGTCGTCAAAGGGTTCCAGCAAAAATAATGGTTGACTACTCAGAAATTTTTGCTCAAGTTGTGAAGCTCAATATTATTAGGACTGTATTGAGTATTGTTGCCAGTGAAAACCTCCATCTTGAGCAATTGGACGTGAAGACTGTGTTTCTTCATGGAGACATTGATAATGAGATCTATATGTTTTAACCAGAAGGTTTCGTTCATAAAGTGATGGAGAATAAGGTGTGCAAATTGAAAAAGAGCTTGTACGGCCTGAAACAAGCTCCAATGCATTTTTGCTACTTTATGTCAATGATATGTTAGTGGTTGGTTCTGATATGGACGAGATCAGAAACTTGAAATATCAGTTGTCAAAAGAGATTGACATGAAGGACTTGGGTCCAGCAAGAAATATTCTTGGAATGCAAATCACAAGAGATAAGCAAAAGGGAATTTTACAGTTATCTCAGGTGGAGTACATCAATCGTGTTTTGCAAAGATTCAACATGGGCGACGCCAAATCAGTTAGCATACCTTTGGCTAGTCATTTTTGCCTATCCAAGGACCAGTGTCCTCAGACGGAGGAAGAAAAAGAATCCATGGCTAAAGTTCCTTATGCTTCAGCCATTGGGAATTTGATGTATGCAATGGTCTGTACAAGGCCAGACATTGGCCATGCAGTGGGAGTTGTCAGCAGGTTTATGTCAAATCAACGAAAGGCTCATTGCGAAGTAGTCAAGTGGATTTTGGGGTATCTATGAGGCACTGCAAAGAAGTGTTTGTACTTTGGAAAAGGAGAACTAAAAGTACAAGGTTGCGTAGGATGCGGACTATGGAGATGATGTCGATCACCGGAGAAGCACCACAAGTTATGTGTTCAATATTGGAACTACAGCTGTTAGTTGGATGTCGCGGATACAAAAGATTGTAGCTTATCCACTACAGATGCTGAGTATGTTGCAGTGACAGAAGCCAGTAAAGAGTTGATATGACTTCAAGGTTTGTTAACAGAGCTGTGATTCAACCAGGAGAAGAATGTATTGTATAATGATAGTCAGAGTGCAATACATCTGGCAAAGAATTCAGCATTTCACTCTAGAACAACACATTGGTCTTTGTTATCACTTCATCAGGTCTCTGCTTAAGGATGATGTGCTAACATTAGAGAAGATCCAAGGAAGTAAGAATCTAGCAGATATGTTAACAAATGTGGTGACCATTGATAAACTGAAGTTGTGCTCAACTTCAGTTGGCTTGTTGGATTGACAGACCAGAAAAGGCTGCTGCATTGATCGAGGTGTGAAAATAGATTTAGATCAGTATTTAAGTGGGAGATTGTTAGTCAAAGTTGGTAGGCAGCCTGCAACCACCGAAGAAGAAAAGTATGCAAAAGAACGAATTTGAAATAATGGCCAATAAAATCAAAGACTTTGGAAAACAAATCTCGGAAGTTGAAAACTTGCACCAAAAAATAAGAAGCAAAAAAGAAGACTTTTTGGCTAAATTTTACGGGTGAAGATTTTCTATAAATAGAGATAGAAATTCATTCAGAAAACTACAGCGAACACCCTAAATTTGTAGAGAGAGAATACAACACAGTGCAATCAGTGTAAAAATACTAGTGAAAGAAAATTGTTGTATAATTTTCTGAGTGTTTTTCAGATTAAGTATTGTCAGTGTTTGTAAACACTTGTACATTTTTTTCAATAAAAGATCTGTAGCAGCCCCATGAACATAGGCTTATTTTTGTCGAACCACATAAACATTGTGTGTTTTTTATTCCGCATTTATTTGTTTGCTCCCACATACCTGACAATAGAAAATATGACGTTATTTTCCCAATACTTTAGATGAATGTCCAAGATTTGGGCAATATCTACTTAACAAAATTAAACTGTATAAAAATATACTCAAACTGGTTATTATGATAAATATATAATTAGCAGAAATTATGTGTGTGAATTAACAAGTTCATATTTTCTTTGATTAAGTTACTTTAATAAATGGGTGAAGTCCAAATTTAACGAATGCTGATCGGCCATACGTTCAGCATGAGTCAGAGAATTCACCTTTAGACAATGTCTTAAAATTCTAATTGTTTCAGAATTAATATTTGATTTTCAAATCAACCTCATTATGCAAACTCTCTTTGTCGCTAAATCTTTAGGGGTGAGCAAATTTTCGATTTAATTTAGAAATTCGGTTGACTTTTATAAAACAAAATGAACATGCATAATTTCTAATATTTTTAAATTGAATGCAATAATTTTTAAGAAATCATTTAGGGAAAATAACTTGATCACATTAGATTAATAGATATGTAAGTTTGTTAAATATGATGTATATTATATATGTTTAACTTCATTGTATCAGTGTGTATGGATATATAATTATTTATTTATTAATTTTTAATAGGCGCATTAAGGCACACCCGCACTCATTTTTTTTAAATTGACGCACTTACGCACCCGCATCCGCACTCGCTTGCGCATCGGACATATGTGATCTAGTGTAAAACTTGATTCCAAATATTCAAAAAATTTATTTGAAATTTATAGTTATCAAATATAATTACGACGAAGGCCGTTGTCCCAACTTACATTTCTCGCTTGTGAGTCGAGAGGTCTCGAGATCTTCCTTCCTCTCCCCGGCGTAGGAATGTAATAAAAAAAAAATATAAATATCATTTAATATCTGAAATATGAATCAGAAGGGAATGTCATTCATAAATTCAATGCAGAGATCCTCAGTATCGAATCCCTAAATTTCACTGATTGGGTACTGGGCAGACATCAATCTTCTGTATCAAATCCCTAGATTCCGAGTGATTTATCGACAATCCAAACCTTTAAATTCCCAAAAAAAAAAAAAATACCCCAATTCTCAAGCTCAGCTATTCACTCGTTTCCTCCGATCCAATCTTCCTTATTCCTTTTGCCTCGCCGGAGTCTCACTGAAAATCCAGTTGCTTAACAAATGCAAAAATCGATAAACAAGACCCTGATCTGCTTCTCGCTATGCATTCCTCTACTCTTCGGTTCGTTACTCCTCGCCGGAACTCTCGACTACAAATCCCACTTCATATCTTTCTTTCCCCAGCTCAATAATGTTGCGCCTTGCCGCATTCGATCACAACCACTCTGCGTGTACATGTACGATTTGCCTCCGCGTTTTAATGTGGGATTGATGGACCCCACCTTTCCCGACAATGTCTCGGTGACTGCATCGAATTTGCCGATGTGGAGGTGGAATGAGGGGCTTAGAAAACAGCACAGTGTGGAGTATTGGATGATGGCTTCGCTTTTGTATGAGGGGAATGATGAATCAGGTTCCACTCGGGAAGCGGTTCGTGTTATGGATCCAGAATTAGCTGATGTGTTTTTTGTGCCTTTTTTTTCGTCGCTTAGTTTTAATATTCATGTGCGGAATATGGCCGAGGTGAATACTGTTGATGAGCAGTTGCAGGTGCGGGTTTTTTTTTTTTTTTTTGGCATTATGTACGTATGTATTGGATTATGGTTTCGGTTGGATCATTTTACAGTTAGTTATTGAGCTTACTAAAATGGCGAATTTCTTGTCTTTATCTTCTTGTATCTTGAAATGAGTTTCCTATCTTTAGGTTTAGCTATGTTTAACCGCCATCAAAATTCAAACACATCCATAGCAGAAATTATTCATTGTCAATTCTCGCATTCTATGTATGATGTGTATCAATTAATCATATTAACTAAGGCACACCATGGGCTGATTTTCCGTGAACCTGGAATGTGCTATTAATTTTTTCTGGTTCCTTTGCCTTTTGTTTGTGGGCATTATTTAAACTGTTAAAGAATGTTTAAATAAAATGGACCCTTTGATCTCATCTTTGTTTTTCGACAAAAATCCCATTGAGCAGTCAAAATCGTTAAGTTCAATGTCATCAAAACGCAATCTTCCTGTCATAGAATCATCATCGCTGCATTTAAGTCATAAAACTGTGATCAGGCATATTCTCGAATAATTCCTAGCTCTTAGTCAATTGGAGGTTGTTTGATATAAGTTATTTCCGACCTCATCGTTCCAGACCTGTATGCACCTCGGTCTTTTTAGCATACATGTTTGATTGGTTTTACTGAATGAGAGATGAATCAAGGGTGTAACTTATTGGATTTATGGCTTTCAATGTTAATCTTTCTTATTATTTTATAGAGCTGATCACTGTTCATTTTGCCGCAGCTCGAGATGGTAAATATTTTAAGAGCATCGGATCACTGGAAAAGGTCCGGTGGACGAGATCATGTTATTCCTCTGCATCACCCCAATGCTTTCAGACAGTATCGTGATCAGGTTAATGCTTCCATTTTCATAGTGGCAGATTTTGGTCGCATCATGAACATTTCTCGACTATCAAAAGATGTTGTTGCTCCCTATCCACACATGATAGAATCATATATCAGTGAAGACCATGAGGACCCATACGAGGCTCGAAAGACACTTCTCTTCTTTCGCGGGAGGACCAAGAGAAAGGATGTATGTCAATCTACAATACCATGTTAATGTTTTTTTTATTACGTTATTGAACTAAACCATATGTCTGACATAGTATATCAACCTGGCAGGAAGGAAAAATTCGTGCTGAACTGCATAAGATGTTAAAGGGAATGAAAGATGTAATCTACGAGGAGGGCAGTGCATCAGAAGAAGGCTTCAAAACTGTAAGTTAAAATAGTGGTTATTTTTGCACAAGAAAGTTGTCAGTGTCAGAACACAGCTTTTAAATAAAGCGGATGATATTTTTCCTTCAAATACGATATGAAAGTTTGAAATTTGGAGCCTCGGAATTTCTTATTGTTCTTTTATCCGGGACTATTATTTCTTTCTCATACTTCAAATTTTTCTTGGTTATACTAGTCTGCTGAACAAATGCATTCATCAAAATTCTGCCTACACCCTGCGGGTGACACTCCATCGTCTTGCCGTCTATTTGATGCCATTGTGAGCCACTGTGTTCCCATAATTGTGAGTGACAGACTCGAGTTACCCTTTGAAAGCGAAATAGACTACAAAGAGTTCTCAATCTTCTTCTCAGTGAACGAGGCTCTGAAACCAGGCTACTTGATCGATGGGCTCAGGGGAGTTTCAAAAGAGAAATGGATGAGAATGTGGCTGCAGCTTAAAAGTATTTCTCATCACTTTGAGTTTCAGTACCCGCCAAAGAAGGACGATTCGGTCAACATGATATGGAGACAGGTAAAGATTAAGGTCCCTGCGGTTAAGCTTGCTTTACACAGGAGTAGGAGGCTGAAGATACCAGATTGGTGGAGATAGTTCTTTGAAGTCAGAGTTTGTTAGTTTGTACATTCTTTATTTTTTTCAAAATATGCGGAACATCTCCGATTATGTAACAAAGGAATAAAGATGATTACCGTTCTTGACTGTATAAACCAATAAATACATTTTATAAAGAATAACTTTTGCTAGACAATACATTGAATTTGCTTGGTAACCAGAAATTGAGAATTTGAATGGTTCGAAAATTGCAATTATTCATGATATTCTACAAATTTCGAATTTGAGATGGTGTGTGACTCGAGGGCAAGGCTCAATAATCGATATAGGAGTGCAATAGGGGCATACATGACCACGGTTCGGAACCGCCGGTTAGACGGTTCAAAAATCTCAACCCTTAACTGTAACCTTCGTAGAGTGTTCTGGTTACGGTTCGTGAATCGCCGGTTACAATTTGTATTTTTTTTAAAAATTGTTAAAAATATACAAATAGTGTTTTAATGTGCTTTTTCTCCACCGATCAATCAATAAATGACGTGAAATAAATTCAATTTTGAATAATCAATACACATTAGTTTCAAATTTAAAATATAAAAAGAAAAAGAAAAAAAACCAATGAACAGGCGTTCATACTATGGTTTGAACCCGTCAAAACCAGGTCAACGGGTAACCGCCCGTTGACCCAGTCCCAGGCAGGACCGGGCCACGTTTTAAGTAAACAGTGGCCATGTAGGGGCAAAGACTGTTACGTAAGGGCTTCAAGTTTGGCTGCTGTCTAGAAAATCAACTTCGTTGAATCATTGTAAACCATGAATTATGGGCTGGTAGGATGAATTATCGAGCCATAAGGCCCCAACTTGAAGAGGCATTTATATGAGATTTATTATAAGAAAATCTCATGCTTTCCCTCAAAATTAAAGCACAGCATTGTGATGCGCAGACATGGATAAAGATACTTGTTGCACCTGTGCATGGATGAATTTTACCCAATATATTTAAAAAAACCTACGTTTTTGTCCCCCTCAATAAAAATCATATAATTTTGCTCCATCGATCACATGATTAGGTTATGCACTACCCATGTGTATATATAATTGTAAGACCCTTCCAATCCTTAATGAAAGAAATGGATCATCGACCGTGACCAGTTTCTCTTATCACACAGTTTTCGAGGCAAGCAAAAACAAGATTAAATTAGGATTTCTCTTTTGCTAATTTTCCCAAAAATGGTTTAAGTGTCAATCCTCCTCCTTAAAGTCTTAAACTAAACTGAATGGATCAAAATTTTGTGCAACAAGATCTCGCAAATGGCTGAGACGGGTGAATCTAGAAGTTTAGTTTAGGGGACAAAAAATAATAACACGAAAAATAGTGATCATTCTCCCCATTAAATTTATTTTATATACATAAAATTAAAAAAACATGAACCCTCGATATTAAAAATCTTCTAATATTTAATATCATATGCATTAGACCTAAACTTGACTAATGAAAAATATAATTTACAACATCCCGAGTTTCAAAACAAATGACAAATTTTTCAATTATGTCTGCGTTTTTAAGTTGTCCAATTTCCCACCAAGAGAACCATTTTTATCTGTTCTAATAAAAACACCAATAAAAAGTCAAAATATGGCCTACTCTCGGCTTTGTTTCCTAAAAAGAAAAGGTATAAAACATATAAATAAGCGAATATAGTATCTCGAGAAATTGGATTACGCATGATTTTTGTTAAAAAAAATAATTTTACATCTCCAAGTATTTATTTAACATAGTACGTTTTGGAGTGCAATAATTATCTCTGCTTGGATCAATCGAAGTGTGGCACTTGGACTGCTCTACAGTTTAAAGATTGGAGTTGCACCATTACCACCAGCTATAGCTTTAGGTAAAGCGGCAAACGCACTTTTTGAAGAGCGATCGAAGTGTGACGTTTGATCTGCTACTGTTTAAAAATTATAATTGCACAATTACCACTAGTTATATTTTTTAATAAAATGACAAGCGCTTGATGTCATGATATATGCAAATAGACTTATCCAAACATTAGAATATCACCATCAATATTTCAATGACAGTCGTTGGAGTTCCATATATTAATCCAACATAAATTGAGAATTTTATAAATTTTTCAATTAAATTTAATTAAAGTGATTATGGAGAGTTGACCGAAGTACCAAACTCCGATGTGAATATTTTAAAACTTTGAAGTATATAGTTGTACCACACTAACCAAAACCTTATAATATCATAATTATTGACCATATCGAAACACAAGTACACACTTTTTTATTTTTATAATTTTCTGTTTTTTTTAAAAAAAATTCGCCTACCCAAGTAAATGAATGAACTTTTGTTAGGAAAATTTCCATGAAAGTGATGTAAAAGAGAGAATGGGATTCAACTGGGTAAATAAGATAGATAAAGAGGTATAGTCCTTCCTCTTCTCCGCTTTACCTCGTCCTGATCTTCTTTCGCCCTAACTCTTGCTTACTTTGCCCGGGTACAAATAGCACACTAGCCATAAGACAAATAAAATAGTAGAAAATAAAGAATGAAAGATTTGGCTTAGGAGGTGGTTGAACTACGATCAAGTCTTACCGAAATCGGATTTCTTTTTCGTGCCACATGTACTTACACTTTCCATTTTCCCCAATTTTCTTCCCGGTCCAATATTTGTGCTTAAAGGTCTTCTTTTTCATGTATCTGATCTCCCCTGCTCTTACTGCACCTATCCACCAGGTCGAAACATGATTGCCAGTGAGACAGAGTCATTCCATCCAGGGTGATACCCATGCTTTCGATTGATTTCATATATGATCACGATCCAGTCTCTAGTACGAGTAGCAATATGGATAATCAACTCTTTAAAATAGCAAGTTCATAAGTTCGATAGAAAGAATTTTAACTTATTTGAATTTTCCATATTAATATGTATTAGACATGTCATAAAGAATAATTTAATTCATTATAATTTATATTAAAGTCACATCAATTTTTTTTTTAAACATATCTGATGTCATATGACATATTGGCCTTCTCGGGTAAAATCACCTCAAGAATCGAAACGTCATATACCGAACAGAGTGGCACCGAACATGATGAATACCGAGCACATGGTAGCCAAACATCTGTTAAACCCTCCTCATTTAAAAGGTTGGACTTTTTATGCAAAAGACTCCGAAGAGAGCATACTTATTCTGTTCGGTCATCTCTATTATTTTTCAGATATTCTTGTGTAATAATTCTGTAGTCATATATTGTGTCAAAAGTCCTGTAACAAATCAAGATTATGATAGTACAAATTATACTGGACTAGATCCCGTGATTTTTTCTTCAATTCGAGGGTTTTTCACGTAAAAAATTTGGTGTCTTTCCTTTATTTTTCACAATCACTTGATTCTACGAAATACGTAAAAATAACGGATCACATCATTGGCGCCGTCTGTGGGAAATCAGAACAAAGACATTGAAGGTAAGAAGATTTTAGTAAGAATCCAGGACGAGATGATTAGAAGTAAGGGTTGGGGGAAAGCTTTGAGGAGGAATATATCAAATTCCCCCCATATTCGTTCCCGGGGCCAGAAGAAGGAGAAGAATGTGCATGATCATCTCAGAATGCTTCTCAGGCATTTCCTACTGCAGGAATACACATGGAACAATTAACGGAGGTAATTGCTCGGACCGTAGGGGAAGTCATGAGGCAGTTTATGACTCATCCCCAGCGAAAAAAGACCATAGATGAAGAAGAAGATTCGGCCTCCACAAAAGAGTCAGAAGAAGAAATTAAAGAGGCGAAAGACCTTCCCAGTCATTTGGATGATGAAGCTGACAAAACTTTACATCACCAGATGGAGGATTTAAAGGACGAGCTGCAACAAATGCGCAACAAGATGGAATGGCGTATTTACCCAGCACGGAGGAGCACCCCATTTGCTCTCCAGGTTATTGATGATCCTTGCCCCCCAATTTCAGAACTTTAAATGTGTGGAATTATGATGGCAGCACAGATCCGGAGGAGTATCTATCTCGATTAGAGAATGCTTCATTCCTTCACCAACTCACAGATGGAGTAAAATGCAGAGTTTTCTTGACTACACTTGCTGGCGCTACTCAATCCTGGTTTAACCAATTACCTTCAGGGATCATAGATTCTTTCCCTAAGTTTAGCTCATTGTTCCTTCATCAATTCGCGAGCAGTAGGAGTTGCAAAAGAACAGCCATGAGTCTGTTCGGGCTCAAGCAGATGGAGAAGGAATTCCTTCGAGATTTTTTGAAGAGATTCAATCAAGCATGCCTTGATGTCCCGCATGTTACCTCCAAAATACTGGTCAGCACATTCACTCAGGGACTAAGAGAGGAAGATCTGTTCATATCTTTGGCGAAGAAGCCACATTCGGATTATGACGAGTTGCTGGGGAGAGCTTCTAAATACATCAATTTGGAAGAAGCCCAGAAGATGAAGCAGAGAAAAGAAGCAAAAAATAGTGGTGAAATTAATAGGAAGGATAAGCAAGTGGAACAACCCAAAAGGAACTTTGACCAGTACCTTCCGATGAGATCTCATCGGGAAGTAGTCATGAATCAGATTATGCCGAAGAGAGGTAGGGGAGGACCTTATAGAGGAGGGCCGTTCCGAGGAGAGTATTTCCGAGGAGGAAGAACTGATAGGTGTGATGGAAGGCGAGGACCCAACGATGGATTAAGGGGAAACAATCCCTTTCCTCGGAATAATGCTAAACTTGGAAGAGGGACGCCTCAGCCAGTTCCATGGCAGTTCCGGGAGAAAGATCAGAAGAAGGTAACCGGGCCATCGGAGAAGGGGCCTTAAATAATGTTCCTAACCGAGGAACTATACATATGATTTCTCGAGGAATATCATGTGGAGATTCAAACCGAGCAAGAAAAAATTATGCTCGAAAGCTCCTAATATTATCCATCGATCCAAACTACACACCCGAGGGTCCTTCCATAGCTTTCGGACCCACAGATCTGCAGGGGATCCATTTTTCCCCATGATAATGCATTGGTTATCTCTGCCACAGTAGCCAATTATAATGTACAAAGAATCTTCGTGGATACAGGGAGCTCGGTTGATGTACTTTTCCTTAATACTTTGACCCAAATGGAATTGGGAAGCATAGCCGTGCAGAAGGTGAATACCTCTTTACATGGATTTGGCGGAGAGGTCATAAGTCCAATATGACAGGTGTCTTTGCCAGTTATGTGATGTCCCCGAAATGATTAATTGCAATTAAAGCATTAATTATGTTTATATGATGAATTATTAAGATGATTAAGTTGTGCGTGGAAAAGAAGTGTTAGCATGATTTAATTGTGTTGACTTTAATTATGAGGAATGTATGGATTTAATGAAGATTGATTGCATTTTTGTAAAAATATTTTTAAAATACCAAGTTGGGATGTTTTATACATCATGTTAATTTGGGGTGCAATTTTAATAACCCCACTACATTTCCCCTTTTATTCCATTTTTCCTTTCACTTCTTCCCCACCACTCTAAAATCCCCAAATCATCCCAAAACCCTAACCTCACCCCATTTTCGAAATCCTTCAAAGGAGGAAGGAAGAAGCTCCACAAAACTTGAGTTTGTGTGATTTTTACCAAGATTTGGAGTCTTCAAGATGTATGGAACTCTTCCTAAAGTTTTAATGATGTTTGGATTTGAAATGGGGTGATTTTTGAAGTGATTATGTGGGTTGTTTTAATGTATGTGTTGTATGGGTTTGGGGTATGGTTTTATGAGGTTTTTGTGGTGATAAGTTGTTGGGATGTATTTGGTTTAAGATGTATTGGTTTATTTGGAAGTTTTGTGCCAAAAAATGGAGTTTACTCGAAAAATCGCAGCGACCGATCGATCGGTAGCAGGGCAACGATCGATCGGTGCATGTGCGAAGCGAGGGGTGAAATTTCTTCACTTACCGATCGATCGGTGAAAGCTACCGATCGATCGGTGGATGACTAACGATCGATCGGTGGCTTGGACCGATCGATCGGTGAAAGGCCATAGCTTAAATGTTAATTATGAACAGTACCGATCGATCGGTAAGGGTGACCGATCGATCGGTAAAGCGATTTTGCTGAAGATGTTTTTCTTGGCTTAATTGATGGAATTTTTGGTATTAGGCTACTGTTTAGCTTCTAATATCGATTTGTATGGTTATGTAGAACCATCCCAGGTGCCAACAACATCAAGAAGATAGAGTTCTTCAATTTCTCCACTTTTGGAATTAAGGTACGTAAGAAGCGTACGGGCATCGGACGGTAACACATTCCTAACTCTGACTATGCATTGATTGCATAAGTAATTATGATAATTATGATGACGATTGTGATAAGTAAGTTTATGATGATGATGATTATGATGACGATTGTGATAAGTAAGTTTATGATGATGATGTTTATGATGATGGTTGTGATAAATAAGTTAAGATGATGATGCTCGTGAAGATGATATGATAAGTAAGTTTATAATGACGTTATACGATGTTTATAAAAGAGTAAGATGCCCATATGGTAAGATGCCATACAATGTTATTATGTGGTAAGATGCCACGGGGTAAGATGCCCATATGGTAAGATGCCATACAATGTTATTATGTGGTAAGATGCCACGGGGTAAGATGTCCATATGGTAAAATGCCATACAATGTTATTATGTGGTAAGATGCCACGGGGTAAGATGCCCATATGGTAAGATGCCATACAATGTTATTATGTGGTAAGATACCACGGGGCAAGATGCCCATATGGTAAGAGGCCATACGATGTTATTACGTGGTAAGATGCCACACTATGTTATGATATGGTACCAGCATGTTTACTTAACTATGATTTTGTACATTTACTATTATATTTATAAGACGATGATGCTATAAGATGACGATGCTTATATGATGATGATGCTATATGATGATGATGATGTTATAAGATGACGATGCTATAAGATGACGATGCTTATATGATGATGATGCTATATGATGATGATGATGTTATAAGATGATGATGCTATAAGATGATGATGCTTACATGATGATGATGTTATAAGATGACGATATTTATAAAATGATGATACTTATACGATGATGATGCTATATCATGACGATGTTATAAGATGATGATGATGTTATAAGATGATGATGCTATAAGATGATGATGCTTATATGATGATGATGTTATAAGATGATGATATTTATAAAATGATGCTGCTTATATGATGATGATATTATAAGATGATGATTTTAATCATTCATGTCAAGAATTAATGATTATATGCATGGCTATGAAACAGGGACAACCAAAGAGGGTTAATGCGATTAACCAGGAAGTATACGTTACCAATTAATTTCATGCATTTATTTATATGCCATTACCATGATGTTAAGTAACGATGTTCATGCTCATGATGGGTTGTTCCTGTAGGTACACTTTTGGACCGAAGGGCTAAGGGTCGGGTTGAGGCAGTGAGCTAAAAGGAGCATGAAAGAAGATAGGATACATGACTTTTGGATAGTCTCTACTCTAGGAGTAGTATAATTCTATCGCTTTAACATTCATTATTGAGAATGTAATGAGTTAAGTTTTGAAATTTCATTGTTGGCCTGAAATCTTATTAGCTCAAAGCTACAACCGAAATCCTAAGTCGTTATTAATGCATGTTTAGTCCATAAATTGTGTAATAAGATGATGTTAAGGTAGGAAGACCCTACATTAGTGGTATCAGAGCAGTGGTTAGATAACCCGGGAACGAGTGAAGGGTAGCCTTAGCAATAAGATTGGTTTGGTGCTTACTTTTAAACATGTTTTATGCATATGTTGCATATGAAGTATATGATGTTGCACTAACATGTTTTACTTCTCTAACGATGTGTTATATGAACTGCTTTTGGGTATCGTTGTTAACCCTTGTGTTGCAGCATGGCAGCAAATGCTGAAGTAAATGATGCGATTTCATATGCACTTCTCCGTCGCCCATGCCTCTAGTAGTCTCGACACCCGCTGGAAGAGGTTTGATAACTGATCAGATTGTTTATGACGGCCTCATTTATTTTGAGGGTAACGAGCTGAGGACAGACTTGATTGTTCTGGGATATGTCAGACTTCGAATGCATTGTGGGCATCGATGTGCTGGACAAGTATCAGGCAGTTGTGGACTGCAGAAGAGGACTGTCCGATTCAGTTTTGATATGGGGGTCCAATGGACATTCTATGGGGATGGTTCTCGTTCTAAGATCCCATTGATATCTGCTGTCAAGATGGCACAGTTATTGGAACGAGACCATAAGAGATATCTCCTCTATGCTGTTGATATTACTGAAAAGAGGAAAGAATTAAAGGTTGAGGATGTGCCCGTAGTGGCGGTGTTTCCTGATGTATTTTCGGAAGAGATTCCCGGATTCCCACCAACGAGAGAGGTCGAGTTTGGGATAAGTTACTACCAGGGACGTCTACTATTTCTCGTGCCCGTATAGGACGGCACCAGCGGAGCTAAGGGAGTTAAAAGTTCAGTTGCAGGAGCTCCTTGACAAGGGCTATCAAAAAGAAAGATGGTTCGATGCGGCTGTGCATCGATTACAACTGAACAAAGCCATATTGAAGAATAAGTATCCGCTTCCGGGGATTGTTGATTTGTTTGATCAGCTGCAGAGTACGAGGCTCTACAGTAAGATCGATATGAGATCGGGGTATCATCAGATTCGAGTTCGAGAGGATGATGTACAGAAGACAGCTTCCAGGACTAGATATGGGCACTACGGATTCTTAGTCATGCCTTTTGGGGTGACGGATGCCCCAGCTGTTTTATGAGCCTGATGTACAGGGTGCTCCAACCATGTTTGGATCAGTTCGTCATAGTTTTCATTGACGGTGTGCTTATTTACTCTCGAACTGAAAAGGAACACGTAAAGCACTTGAGAACAGTACTCCAGATCCTTAGGGATTGCCAGACCCCTGACACAGTGGACTCAGAAAGGAGTGTCGTTCTAGTGGTCCGAAGCTTGTGAGGAAAGCTTCCAAGGATTGAAGCGTCGTTTGACTACGACACCTATATTGGTGATTCCTTCTGAGAATAAGAGGTTTGCCTTGTACACGAATGCATCACTGCAGGGTTTGGACTGTGTGCTGATGCAAGATAAGCATGCGGTGACTTATGCATCGAGGCGGTTGAAACCACATGAGGCTAGGTACCCAGTCCATGATTTAAAGCTGGCAGCCATTATATCTGCCTTGAAGATTTGGAGGCATTACTTGCATGGTACGTCGTTTACCATCTACACGGACCATAAGAGTTTGAAGTTCTTATTCACCCAAGCGGAACTGAATATGAGGCAAGGAAGATGGATGTAATTACTCAAGGATTATGACTGTGAAATTGAGTACCATCCTGGTAAAGCAAATTTGATAGCAGATGCCTTAAGTCGGAAAATGAAGAGTACTGCCGAGGATGTCATGAGCCTATCAGCTATGATGACTTCTTATTGCCATCTGGGCTATGATTTTGATGTGAACACGTCGCCGGTGCGAGTGTCGACCTTGTTGGCTGAGCCTGACATATTTGATGTTATCAGGAAAGCCCAGAGGTCGGATGATGAGGTTCAAAGATGGTCATCTATAGTACTTCAAGGACGGCCATCAAAGTTCAGAGTGGCAGAAGATGATTCCTTGAAATTGGACAACCGATGGGTAGTCCCAGATACACCAGAGTTGCGTAGAGGAATATTGGAGCGAGCCCACAATAGTCGGTTCAGTATCCACCCAGGAGGAAGGAAGATGTACAAGGACCTATGCGGTCAATTCTGGTGGAGACGCATGAAGCGTGATGTGATCACTTTTGTTAAAAGGTGTTTGATCTGCCAGCAAGTAAAGGCAGAAAGGCAGAGGCCTGGTGGCGAGCTGAAGAGCTTGGAAGTACCCAAGTGGGAGTGGGAGCACGTATCTATGGACCTTGTGACCCACTTGCCAAGGATGGCCTCTGGATTTGAGGCGATCTGGTTGATCGTGGATAGGCTGACGAAGGTAGCTCACTTCATCCCTTGTCATGTGTCTTTCACATACCTAAAGATGGCCCAATTATATGTGCGGGATGTGGTGAGGTTGCATGGAGTTCCAGTCTCGATTGTGTCTGACAGAGACCCAAGGTTTACTCCACTTTTCTGGGAGGGTCTTCAGACAGCTTTGGGCACAGAGGTGATGCTGAGTACAGCTTATCACCCTCAGTCAGATGGCCAGACAGAGCGTACCCTTTAGACGCTCGAGGACATGTTGAGGGCATGTGTTTTGGAGTTTAATACTCCGTGGCAAGATTCAGTGCCACTGATGGAGTTCTCCTATATTAACAGCTATCAGACGAGCATTCAAATAACTCCTTTTGAAGCTCTTTATGGACGACGATGTAGGTCGCCGTTGTATTGGGAGGACTTGACTAGTAAAGCGGTCGGAGGACCGGGTATGATTAAGGATATGTAAGACAAGATTAAGTTGATACGCCAAAAGATGAAAACGACCCAGGATAGGCAAGCAGCCTATGCCAACAAGCGGCGACGGCCGTTAGCATTCCAAGTAGGAGACAGGGTCTTCTTGAAAATCTCACCCTTCAGGGTGCAGTTCGTTTGGTATGCGGGCGAAGTTATCCCCGAAGTATGTTGGTCCATATGAAGTATTGCAGCGTATCGGTACTTTGGCCTACCGTTTGGCTCTACCGCCGTCTTTATCTGAGATTCATGATGTTTTTCACGTTTCTATGTTGCGGAAATATGAGCCAGACCCGTCTCATGTATTACAGCCTTCTGAAGTGCAGTTAGACTCAGATGTATCCTACGTCGAACGACCGGTCAGAATTCTGGATCGTGAGGATCGCAGATTACGAAGTAAAGTTATACCTATGGTCAAAGTTCAGTGGGATCGTCGGGGTGTCGAGGAGGCTACGTGGGAGACGGAGCGGCATATGGTACAGCACTACCCGGAACTATTCTCTGGTATGCGATTTATATTTAGTTTCTTTTGGGGTAAGTGCATGTGATTTCGAGGACGAAATCTTATAAGTATGGGAGTAATGTGATGTCCTCGAAATGATTAATTGCAATTAAAGCATTAATTATGTTTATATGATGAATTATTAAGATGATTAAGTTTTGCGTGGAAAATGAAGTGTTAGCATGATTTAATTGTGTGTGACTTTAATTATGAGGAAGGTATGGATTTAATGAAGATTGGTTGCATTTTTGTAAAAATGTTTTTAAAATACCAAGTTGGGATGTTTTATACATCATGTTAATTTGGGGTGCAATTTTAATAACCCCACTACATTTCCCCTTTTATTCCATTTTCCCTTCACTTCTTCCCCACCACTCTAAAATCCCCAAATCATCCCAAAACCCTAACCTCACCCCATTTTCGAAATCCTTCAAAGGAGGAAGCTCCACAAAACTTGAGTTTGTGTGATTTTTACCAAGATTTGGAGTCTTCAAGAGGTATGGAACTCTTCCTAAAGTTTTAATGATGTTTGGATTTGAAATGGGGTGATTTTTGAAGTGATTATGTGGGTTGTTTTGATGTATGTGTTGTATGGGTTTGGGGTATGGTTTTATGAGGTTTTTGTGGTGATAAGTTGTTGGGATGTATTTGGTTTAAGATGTATTGGTTTATTTGGAAGTTTTGTGCCAAAAAATGGAGTTTACTCGAAAAATCGCAGCGACCGATCGATCGGTAGCAGGGCAACGATCGATCGGTGCATGTGCGAAGCGAGGGGTGAAATTTTTTCACTTACCGATCGATCGGTGAAAGCTACCGATCGATCGGTGGATGACTAACGATCGATCGGTGGCTTGGACCGATCGATCGGTGAAAGGCCGTAGCTTAAATGTTAATTATGAACAGTTACCGATCGATCGGTAAGGGTGACCGATCGATCGGTAAATCGATTTTGCTGAAGATGTTTTTCTTGGCTTAATTGATGGAATTTTTGGTATTAGGCTACTGTTTAGCTTCTAATATCGATTTGTATGGTTATGTAGAACCATCCCAGGTGTCAACAACATCAAGAAGATAGAGTTCTTCAATTTCTCCACTTTTGGAATTAAGGTACGTAAGAAGCGTACGGGCATCGGACGGTAACACATTCCTAACTCTGACTATGCATTGATTGCATAAGTAATTATGATAATTATGATGACGATTGTGATAAGTAAGTTTATGATGATGATGATTATGATGACGATTGTGATAAGTAAGTTTATGATGATGATGATTATGATGACGATTGTGATAAGTAAGTTTATGATGATGATGTTTATGATGATGGTTGTGATAAATAAGTTAAGATGATGATGTTCGTGAAGATGATATGATAAGTAAGTTTATAATGACGTTATACGATGTTTATAAAAGAGTAAGATGCCCATATGGTAAGATGCCATACAATGTTATTATGTGGTAAGATGCCACGGGGTAAGATGCCCATATGGTAAGATGCCATACAATGTTATTATGTGGTAAGATGCCACGGGGTAAGATGCCCATATGGTAAGATGCCATACAATGTTATTATGTGGTAAGATACCACGGGGACAAGATGCCCATATGGTAAGAGGCCATACGATGTTATTACGTGGTAAGATGCCACACGATGTTATGATATGGTACCAGCATGTTTACTTAACTATGATTTTGTACATTTACTGTTATATTTATAAGACGATGATGCTATAAGATGACGATGCTTATATGATGATGATGCTATATGATGATGATGATGTTATAAGATGACGATGCTATAAGATGACGATGCTTATATGATGATGATGCTATATGATGATGATGATGTTATAAGATGATGATGCTATAAGATGATGATGCTTACATGATGATGATGTTATAAGATGACGATATTTATAAAGTGATGATACTTATATGATGATGATGCTATATGATGACGATGTTATAAGATGATGATGATGTTATAAGATGATGATGCTATAAGATGATGATGCTTATATGATGATGATGTTATAAGATGATGATATTTATAAAATGATGCTGCTTATATGATGATGATATTATAAGATGATGATTTTAATCATTCATGTCAAGAATTAATGATTATATGCATGGCTATGAAACAGGGACAACCAAAGAGGGTTAATGCGATTAACCAGGAAGTATACGTTACCAATTAATTTCATGCATTTATTTATATGCCATTACCATGATGTTAAGTAACGATGTTCATGCTCATGATGGGTTGTTCCTGTAGGTACACTTTTGGACCGAAGGGCTAAGGGTCGGGTTGAGGCAGTGAGCTAAAAGGAGCATGAAAGAAGATAGGATACAGGACTTTTGAATAGTCTCTACTCTAGGAGTAGTATAATTCTATCGCTTTAACATTCATTATTGAGAATGTAATGAGTTAAGTTTTGAAATTTCATTGTTGGCCTGAAATCTTATTAGCTCAAAGCTACAACCGAAATCCTAAGTCGTTATTAATGCATGTTTAGTCCATAAATTGTGTAATAAGATGATGTTAAGGTAGGAAGACCCTACACGTTACACTGGGTGAAGAGCCAAGGATAAGAACAAAGATGATCAATTTTCTCATAGTGGATGCACATTCCTCTTATAATATAATATTGGGTCGTCCGTCATTAGCTGCTTTTGAGGCAGTTGCCTCTTACCACTTAAAAATAAAATTTTCAGTAGGGGGAAGTTGGGAAAGTAAGAGGGAGTCAAAGATCATCGAGAAAATGTTATGTACAAGAGTTAAAGCAGGAGAAGGAAAAGAAAAGAGATGGAGGCGAGCGATGAGACAATAGTAAGAGGAAGCGTGAAAAGCTGGAGGCTGAGGAGCGAGCTTGTTTGGAATTTTAATGATTTACTCGTGGGATCGGGATGTTTGGTCCACGTTTAAACATAAAATTGCCTAAGTGATTGTGCTCGGGGTAGCGAGCTTGTTCGAAATTTTAATGATTTACTCGTGGGATCGAGATGTTTGGTCCACATTTAAACATAAAATTGCCTAAGTGATTGTGCTCGGGGTAGCGAGCTTGTTCGGAATTTTAATGTACTCGTGGGATCGGGATGTTTGGTCCACGTTTAAACATAAAATTACCTAAGTGATTGTGCTCGGGGTAGCGAGCTTGTTCGGAATTTTTTTCTGTTTACTTGTGGGATCGGGATGTTTGGTCCACATTTAAACTTAAAATTGCCTAAGTGATTATGCTCGGAGTAGCGAGCTTGTTCGGAATTTTAATGATTTACTCGTGGGATCGGGATGTTTGATCCACGTTTAAACATAAAATTGCCTAAGTTATTTTATTCAGTTTACTCGTGGGATAGGGATATTTGGTCCATGTTTAAACGTTAAATTATCAACGGTTTACTCATGGGTCGGGATGTTTGCTCCATTTTCCAAACTCGAATTTTACAAGTATTGGGGATCGGGATTTTTGAACAGCACGAGGAATAAAGCCATTTGTTATTCAATCAAAGAAATATTACATCGGGGCAAAAACAAGAAAAGAAAAATAACATCCATAATCTATGGCTGAAAGAATTCCTCATGAAGGCTCTCCAGAGCAGCTTCAACATCAAGAAAATCCTTCGAAATTCCTTCAGGAGGGTAGCCCTTTGCTTCAAATTGGCAGACACAGGCCTCAAACCCGTGATCAACAAATTTTGTGGCGAGGTCCGCCACCATGTTGCCAAACTCCGAGGACTTCGAAAATTCAGCTTTCTTGGCAAGCCAAAACTCTTCCATCCGAACATCTAGCGAAGATTTCTCCTTGGCGAGTTGTTCGGACATGGATTTGTATTGCTCCGATAAAGTCCTATTGACCTCATCCACTTCAACCGACCTCTTGTGCTCTATCTCAAGGGCCGCCTGAGCCTCATCCCGAGCAGCCATCATCGCAGAATACCGATCTTCCAGTAGCTTTATGGACTTCTTCAAATCATCGCCCATATTTTCAAGCTGATTGATTTGCTTCTGGTGATTAGCATCTGCTGATCGAACCGAATGGAATCGGGTGAGAAGTTCACCCGAAGATAAAGACTTAGAAAATTATCAATAAAGAATAGTTACCTTGGTGAAGGAAGTGGATAATTCATTCACCAAATTACTGAAGGCCAACTCCCCGAGATATTTGCGGTCAGCGGAGTTGGGAGAGTGGCATATGATGGATTGGGAGGTTTTGGGTTCTGATTTCTTCAGGAGAGGGATGTTGGGAGAATAGGTCCAGGGTGGTATGTAGTATCTCGAGGTTGACCAAGAAGCGCTTGGACCACCTGGAGCAGGTTGAGAAGAAGCTCGGGATACAGGGGGAATGAGGGAAGAAGAGGTTTTCTTAAGAGCGGGGGTTTTCAAGGGAGAACCCTGGCCCTCGGGAATGGCCTTTTCCGGCGCTGAAGAGCCATGGCCTCCTCGGGAGAAGCCCTCTCATCGGATGGAGAAGTAGGCTCAACAGATGGAGGAGGGTGGGAGTAACAGCAGGTGCAGAAGCCTGGCCTTTATGATATTTGGCTTTCAACTTCTCGGCCATCTTGGCTTTCATCATTTTTGTTTTTGAAAAGATAAGTGAATGTTAGTCCAAGCATAACAAGCTGAATATACAAGCAAATAAGAATGCTCAGAAGCACTCACCGAGGGGCATTTTCAAGGATGCACCCTTCAGGCTCAGCTGGAACAAGTATAGCAGTCCGTCAGTCAATCAGCTCCACTAGATTAAAACACTGATGGCGAAGCTTACGACGAACCGACAGATACGGTTCCTCCTCAAGGTACCCCTTGATTGACTTGCCCCTCGGGAGATTTTCCTCCACTCCATGGGGCAATCCCAAGGCTGGAGTGGAGGAACAAAAAGTATAATTTTTTCCAATTTTTTTATCGACGAGGGTAGTTCTTGAGGAAACCAATCCCTGTTCGAGAAGAAAAATAAAAAAGCCCGAAGGAAAATAGCCATTAGGGGCAAGTGGGGACGATATCCGAAGGGGGAGCAATAATAGAAGTCCCCTCAAAAATCTCCCACTTGGTACGAATGTTAGTCAGGTGCTGATTGGATTTAATCCCTGATTCAAAAATTTCGAACCAAGGAACGCGAGCCTTCACTAAATCTTGCTATGTAGCAGCTCGCTGCTCGTCTCTACGAGCAGCTGAGGCATCGAAAGAGCTTAATGTCTCCTCGCTATCAGAGGATGAGGATGATTGAGGAGAGGGACTAATAACACCCTCCTCATTGTACTTTTCTATCAACTTTAATGAGGAGTTAACTGAAGAAGAAGCCATACTTGATAGATAAAAGCTGGTGGTTATCAAAGACAAGTTGCTCGGTCATCTAGTGCTAGATCGGAAGCAGAATGCAGCAAAGTGAAGTAAATGAAAAGAGTGGGGGAGTATTTATAGATGGGACCACGTGAACAGTCGTTAAATCCGCGCCGTCCGAAATAATCGAATGGACGGTTATAAATATGCATCGGGAAATGAAACGTCGCACATCATTTGAAATTTTAAGCGGGAAAAAAGAGCGGTAAATATCCAGGTCAAGATTAGGATTTTACCCGAAGACAATAAAACAAGACTTCAATGACCTCGTCTTGCTTACTTCAGGGGGTGGGATGATGTCATATGACATATTGGCATTCTCGGTTAAAATCCCCTCACGAACCGAACCGTCATATACAGAACAGAGTGAAACCGAACAGGATGAATACCGAGCACATGGTAGTCGAACAGCTATTAAACCATCATTGGGATTCTAGTCAAAGATTAGCGGAAGACTCGGTGATAACTAACAAATTAACCGGCAGGGATAGATGTGCATTAATGGGGTGCGGATTTTTCGGACATACTCTCCACATTATCGCCACAATCAAAGGAGACGGGTTCCTAAACTTTCCAGCCAAGTAAACACAGGAATCAAACCTATAAATACCCGCTGAGAGTCTCATTTAAAGGGTTGGACTTTTATGCGTAAAAGACTCCGAAGAGAGCATACTTATTCTGCTCGGTCCTCTCTATTATTTTTCAGATATTCTTGTGTAATAATTCTGTAGTCATATATTGTTTCAAAAGTCCTGCAACAAATCAAGATTGTGATAGTACAAATTATACTGGACTAGGTCCCGTGGTTTTTCCTTCAATTCGAGAGTTTTCCATGTAAAATTTTTGGTGTCTTTCCTTTATTTTTCACAATCACTTGATTCTACCAAATACTTAAAAATAACGGATCACATCAATATCATTTGTCGGACTATTACCAATGAAACCCCCGTGATTTTTCAAATAGACAGATTACATCTACGTGGTTTGAAAATATACAGTTTAATCCCCAATGATTTTCGAAATATACATTTACCCCATGTGTTTTGAAAATAGGTCGTTTACTTATGTGAAAATGGGAAATTTACTCTCTGCAGTTTATGAATACGTGCAAAACATCTCTTTTATGTATACTATGTTTTGTAAATTAGATGAGATAAAGTGTCTATTTTTATTTCACGTGAAGATAAAATACATATTTACAAATCACGTAGGTGTAAAGTACTTATTATATATACTACATGTGATAAAATACATATTTACGAATTAAATAAATAAATAAATTATTATTAATAACAGATGGGTAAATTGCTAATATCTCTATTTTACCAAATATGGAAGAATTGACTAAGGTGGTTGGTGGCCAGCCATTATTATTATTACTACGCGTCAGGAACCTGCGAAACTTGGTGTACTTTTGTCGTTTAAAGTACTTTAATGTTTACTATAAATTTTAATTAAAGAAGATAAATCTAAGGATTTACGTGCGAACGCCTAATGCAAAATTTGACCTGATCAAAGGGAATGACGTGCTGACCTACCTACCTACCAATACATATATAAATATATTGCTGAATTATTTGATTGATTTTTACTAGAAAAAAATTATTATTTTAAAAAACTAAATATTAAAATACAGATTTTTATTTCTTGATTTTAGTAAACAAATGATGGGCACCCACTAATCCAGAAATTTAATTGAAATAATGATTCGGTGCATTTATGTATCAGGATTTATATAAAAAAAACAATTATGCCTATTATTTAATAGATTCTTTCCTTTAAATTAGGAATAGTCGCCTATTTTAGAGTTTTCTACTGATAATTAATATATTTTTGATTTTTTTTGTAACTTGAAGGATTTAGTTATATATATAATTTCCGATGTTTAGAAAAGTACAATTAAACTACACATGAGAATTGTATTTTAAAATCTTATTTTATCAAAAACTTAAAAATCAAGCAAAGATGCGGAATTAACTAAAAATGGTTTATTAAACACAACAGAAAGAATAAAACGACTCAATTGGCAAGAATCCAAGTAAGAAACTTGGTATATGATTCGACATTGACCTGTTGCCTACAATTGAGACAAGAACATTGGTATATGAAATCGCTGCTCAACTCATCACTTATAACAAATCAATAATCGAAAGTATCCACAAACGTACCTCGACGCACTGTCTATAAACGAGGCAAGAACAATAAGTGTATAGATTCGAACGCCACAAGGATTTTTCATTCCTTGTGGGGTTCACAACCGGATACCGAGGTTCATATCTCTTTATAGATAACGGGTCGATGTACTTGCCATCATACCGAGGTTCTTGCTTCGTTAAGCAACGAGTCGAGGTTCAAGGTAACTAATTGTATTGAATTCGAGCATTGTAATTTTCTAACTCTGATTTTAAAATTTTCTTGGATTACAACCTATTTATTCGTGATTTTTGTGAACCTTAGCACGATTATTTCCACTAGCAATATTCTAAGTCAACCGACATAAAAAGGTTCGATATAATCCTTATTATTATTATTATTATTCACTATTCGTTCCAAATAATATTTTTCTCAAAATTCTAAATATAATCATTTAAAAAAATTAAAAAAGAATTTCGACTCTATTACACCAATTCCAGGAAGCACCTATTGCGGCGGCATGGGTAGTGAAAAAGTACCAATTTAGTCTAACTCATTATACCAATAACCTTTTAAAAAAAATGAAAAAAAAATTCATAAAATAAAAATAAATATTTAAATGAAAAGTTAGTTGAGTTTGGACAATTTCCCATTGAAACTTTCAATCATCACGCGTTGATACATGGCAATATAGACCTTTATAAATTGGCCTACTCTTTCGGCAGAGGAACCATAACCAAGTTCTTCATTCATTTTCAAAGTTTCATATAATTTAGGTTCTCTCCTTTTCTTCACCATCTTCGACAATGAAAGAAAAGTATACCGGCACGATTCTGCAGAGTCATGCTCTTTCCAAGGTTCGATTTCTATATCGACAAAATTCGAGTTTGTGTCGTACTTTGTTTTTACCGCGTGGTGAATTACATATAGATGCATCTAATCCGAACAATATCTCAACTGCTATGTATTTTAAAGTCAAATCGTAGGAGAGAAAGTTCTGATTTTTCTATATCTATTATTACAGGCTAGAGAGTGTAATATTATAATACAGCTATTTTTACGGGTCAACTCATTATTTTTTAAAGTAATAAATCTTTTTTTTTATATGGGAGGTACGCGTACTTTTTTCCTTAACATTACAAGATATTCAAAATTAAGTGATTTTTTCTACTTAAAAGACTTGTATGACGTAATCATTTTATTTATTTATTTTTACATCCTTAATATTTTACATTTTAGTTATATACTATCATTCTTTATTTCTTTATATATCATTCGAAATCATTAATTTATTTATTCATAACTTGTATTATTTCTCTTCTAATTAATTAATTGATTCCTTAAATTGCAGTACATTTTGGAAACAAGTGCCTATCCCAGGGAGCATGAACTACTCAAAGAACTAAGGATGGCCACTGTCGATAAATATAATTCCAAGTAAGATTATGAATTTTTTTTTCTCACTAAATGTACTTCGAGAAAAATGTAGAAAAATTCTCATTATTATTCTCTAATTATATGGATAACTGATCCAGGAGCATGATGAATGTGCCTGCCGACGAGGGATTGTTTATATCGATGTTGTTGAAGATTATGAATGCAAAGAAGACCATCGAACTCGGAGTCTTCACTGGCTACTCACTTCTATCCACTGCTCTAGCCCTCCCTGACGATGGAAAAGTACATATTTTATTGAATAAATCACAAAAATACATTAAAATGTCTTAGTACTTTGGGCCATTCTCTAAAATCTTTAGTGACCCGATTTAGTCCCTAAAGTTTTAAAAAATTCTCAATTCAGTTGCTGACGTTCAGTCAACCTTAAAAAATAAACAGAGAGGGCGAGAATATGTTTAAAATTTTAGGTATTGAAATAGGAACAAACCAGATACGGTTTATCCCCCATAGTTTTAAAAATATTGATTTCTTCAAACAACAAAAGTCTGTGTTAACTATTCAATCAAATGAGCATGTAACACGGTTTAGCTCCTATAATTTTAAAAATATTTTCGAATTAGTCCACTCTCCGTTTGCTTTTCATAGCCGACTAAACATCGGGGATTGATCCATGAATTTTTTTAAAAACATTTTGGGACTAAACCAGGATGATGAATTTTTGAGGACTCAATCTAGAATGAAACCAAACTGTAGAGATATTTTAATGTATTATCCCAATAAATCAATATTTTTAATTTATGAAATATGAATTATTAATAAATATTATATTTGTATTTAGATAGTAGCAATTGATCCAGATAGGGAAGCATTTGAGACCGGATTGCCATTCATCCAAAAGGCAAACGTGGCGCACAAAATCAAGTTCATCCAGTCTGATGCCAATATCGTCCTCAAAGAATTTGTTGCCAATGTATGTAATTAATCAAGTGTAACTTTTGAAGCCCAATTTATTTATAACATGCGGACTCGTTTGACACTATGGATGAGATGAGACGAGTAATTAAAAATTATGGTTAATCTCATCTTCATCAACTATATCGAATGGTATCGTAGGGTTAGAATCATATAACATAACGTCGATACTAAATTGATTTGCAGGGTGAAAATGGAACATTTGATTTTGCATTTGTGGATGCTGATAAAGACAACTACATAAACTACCATGAAGAATTATTGAAATTAGTCAAAGTTGGAGGACTTATAGCCTACGACAATACCCTCTGGGGAGGAACCGTAGCAATCTCTGAGGATGATGAAATGGAGAATTACTTGAGGGTATGGAGACAAGCAGTCATAGATTTCAATGATTTCTTGGCTAAGGATTCTCGAATTGAATTGGCTCTTCTTTCCATTGGAGATGGACTCACTCTATGCAAGCGCCTCAAATAGACCAAAACTAATTTATAAATATTTCTATTTATATAAAGCTGATTTTTGTTTTAAAAAAGGTATTATGTAATATTATTTATGTTGTATTTTCATTTCAATTTGTGTTTTTCTTCAATTTATTTCAATTCTCATTGAATAAACAATATGCTAAATGTATTGATGAAAGAATACCAATATATGTCATACCATTTCTTTTTATATCCCTTTTCTCTTTTCTCTTTTCTCTAAACTGGGAATGCTCATTTTAATTTATATATCAAGTTGACTTTTAACATTTCTTGCATGGACAAATAAAAGTTGCTGTTGAGTGAGTCGATGACACAATTAAGGCTGTTTTTTAGGTAAATTCCGAAATTTATCTCATAGAATATGATTTTTTTAAATACTAGTCTTAAATTTTAATTACTAATCAAATAAAGCCACACAAACGGTCTCAAAATCCCTTATTCAATTATGAGTCCATGTTTGATAAAATATTATTTATGTAGATTATATTTGATTAGTCCTATAAATTTGGAACTAGTATTGAAAAAACTCGTATTCTATGAGTCTGTTTTATGTTGAATCAATTTTTAATGACAGAATATTATATATTATATTTAAATTTATTGATTTTTAATTATTATGATAATTAGTAGAATTTCTTATATATATATAATGTTTGGAAAACAAAGACGGCAACCGATTAATAATAAGTAATAGAATTAATTAAAATAGTTCTCTTTATTTAAAATAATAATGATATTGTGTTCATTAGGAAGTGGCGAAGAGATTATTCGATTCTAACTACTAATATTTTTTCTATCGAGTCAGTTTATAAAATTAAAACTTTGGTTCACTTCCAAAAGCTTTTGGACGTATAATTAGTTAAGTAATTAAAGAAATACCTCTTTATAAGATAAATGTCGTAAAATGTTGGGAGGCGATTGGTGAATTTATAAGCTACCTTGCTTGGGGGCAAATTCGTCTTAAAAGATTGTATTGAACTCTAGCATCGACATATTGATTATTAAAGACTGGTTATATTATTGCCAAACGATCCATTCATTTTCACTCTATTCGGAACTGCTATAATTTCATTCATGTTGAATTAACTTGCTTGATTGTCTGGAGAATCATTTACAGAAAGTGGTTTGATCGCTGTATATGATTTTGTATCGGATTACAGACACAACAAGAATTGAGATGATAATTATTGTTCCAATTATAACAATGTACATTGAACACTTGTGTACTGCCTCCACAGAATGTTCGAGTTTATGGAGTAGGGTGAGCTTGGGACTGTAAGGTCATAATTTCGACTCTCCCTGCCAATACTTTCATGTCAGCCTGGAGGTTTACTCAGTGCGCACCACAAGAATAGCGGTTGCGAATTCCCTCGTCATAAAAAAAATAAACTAATGGACGATATATAAGTTTGTACATAATAATTTATTTTTAACATTTTAATACCCAAAGAGAAATGGTAACTAAAACAATGGCAAATCGTGTTTACTCAATTTCTCTAAATTTGCTAATAAAATGATATTACTTTTGAAAAAGACAAAAAAGCACCTATAAAAATATGAAAGATGCCTGACGTAAAAAATTATGTATATGCATATATAATAAAAATATGTATTATTTATATATTTAATTAAATATATAAAAAATTATTTCCAAATAAATATTGTATCACAACTACCTATAGTTTCAATCATCATCACATTCATGATACTTTCATAACTACAAGAATCTATGCTAAGAAGAAAAAAAAGATTCTATATCTTAATGCATTATTAAAATGAAACTTTAACATATTATTGATACACTTGATTTGATATATTTCATAATTTCGAATGACAAAAGTCAACAATGATTTTTCAAAATCGATAGCTCAACTTCCATTTAATGAATAACTTCATGCCTTAGTTGAATCCCACTCATTGACGGTATATTCTTAAGAGCAGTATTGCCCTTATGGACATCTGTATTATACATAGAGAATATTATTCAGGACATTATCGGTGGATGACTCTCTTAGGGACATCTCTATTATATATGGAGAAGATTATCCAGGATACTGTCATCGGATGATGGCAACAACGCAATTCTGATCGTCTATGTTTTTCGAATTTTAGTTGAGTTTGATTGGCCCGAAATTAATTTTAGTTCATAAAATACTTTTATTCATAATATATTATATCTGTCATATCAATATTTTCAGAATAAAATATGTTCTACCTACAACAGTCTACTGTTAATTTGAACTGAAAGATCAATCATTTCGCATCAATTATGCATAATTGATGGATTTATCCCAAGACACTGTCGTGTTGTAGCATCAAAATTTCTAAGTAGTTTCAACCGATAATATTGAAGAACCACGAAGATTGGAAATTTAATGACTTGGAAGATTTTCTGACGGTCTTTTAGATGTGCAAAATGATTGGAACGTAGCTTGTCAATCAAAGAGAATAATACTATATATATATATATATATATTTTTTTTATTTACAAGGTATCCAGGCTTTCGCCTGACTAATCCTTGGGTGACAGAACCGGCTCCTCAACGCCGCCACCAGGTAAACCGATGGATGTGCCCAATCTGACAGACATCTGTGGGAGAGGACCTACAGGCCACGATCCCAGAGCACACCCCCACAATATTTCAGCAGGGAATGCGCTCCACACGGGAATCGAACCTGGCGCCGAGGGGATACCCCCTACGTCACCATAGACCTTACCAACTCGGTTATGCCCCTGGGGGCAGAATAATACTATATTAATTGTGTATCAAATGTATTTATGCCTATGAAAATTATATTTACCATTTTCGAAAATATGGAATATCATTACGTCAGATTGGCAAAATCTCAAAAGACGTTATATATGTCATAAATATGACAATTTGAATCAAAACAATCAATAATTCTCAAGAATATATTATCACTAGATAAATGCTTTTCGTAAAGGCGATTCAGCTAGGGGTGAGCATCGATTCATTCGATTACTTATCGAACCTAAACAATCAATTTTTTTACAAAAACGAACCGACCGATCTTAATTACAAAATGAACAAACCGAACCGATAAAATATTGGTTTTTTCGGTCGATAATTGATATTTTTTTAAAAACAATTAACTGATTTTAAAAATATACAAAACTAAAAAAAATAAAAAATGATTAACCGATATTTTTAAAATTTAAACAGATAACCGAACCAATTTAATCGATAATTTAGAAAATTAAAATCGAACTTTCAAATTGACCGAACCGAATTACCGAGTTTATACGATTCGGTCGATTAATTCGATTAAACAAATTTTTTGATTATCCCTATATTCAGGAGTACATAAAATCGATTGATTTATATACATTAGATATCAAAATCAAATAGTTTGCGAAAAAGGACCAAAATTGCTTACTTACTGACCACTTAGGCCATGAAAATGAGTTTAGTTTGATGTTGTCCTAAGCAATTCATTACTATTGTTGAAAATATTCCACATCAATTAGAAATAACCTCCAAAAGCCCATATATGTTGTGAGATGCCTTTGGTTTACAGAAGGCTCTTTAGACACCTCGATTCATTTTCTTTTCAAATAGTTTTAACCTAATTTTTGGATAACAAGAACGAAGGAGAAAGTTTTCATTTTGCTTGAGTTGGCTCTCCAGTTCGAATAAGATGTACCAAACTTTTTGTAAGTAATAAATTGTTGACAAAAATCAAATCGGAAAGGTATTTTAAATTGTTGGCATTTTCATATCGATGTTATAAGGAACCATGTCACCTCGGGGGAAAGTCCAAATCATCTCAAAGTTCATAAAATAATTTGACACGTCACTGCCGAAAAAGAATAGTCGAGTAGAGCAGTTAACACATCAGTCATATTCTTTAAAAGCGATAATGAACTTTTGTTGTGACGCGAGTGTGTGTGTTAGGACAAAAGCCTTAGTGGCCTACACATATGAGTTGCCCCTGCAAACAATATCAAGCTTTTATATATATATATATATATATATATATATATATATATATATATATATATATATATATATATATCCCAATAAAGTAACACAATATTAAGAGATTGAATAGATTAATATTATGCTCTTCTAGGTAACTTTTATGCAAGAGATTTCAACCTCCCTCAATGTGACTTTGGGTTGGTATTTATAGTGCCAACTTCGGCAATTAAGGTGCATCAATCCGGAGCATGATTTGCTTTCTGATCGTGGTGTGAATGGCTTCAGACGTGTTCGAGAAATCCATGCACTATAAACTCACGTTCATCCGCCTCTATTGACTGCTAGTTATGTCCGGGTCTTCCACTAATGTTTGACCAAACAACCTAAGCAGACATTTTTGTGCTCGGGTACTTTGTGATCGGCATTTATATGGAATTTCACCCGAGAAAATTGATTCATCCTATTACATCACCTCACCCCCTGAAGTAAAGCAAGAAGAGCGATGATGAAGTCTTTGTTTATTGTCTTCGGGTAAAATTCATGGTTTGCCTCTGTTCATGGCTTTTTTGCCGCTCCTTTCCTGCCTGGCTTTCCCGCTTAAATTCCAAAATACTTCACGACGTTTGGTTTCCCGAGGTCAACCTGTGACCATTCATCCGAATCATATTCAATGGGATTGATTGGCTGACAGTTCAACTAGCCCAACCTATAAATATTCGGTCATATCCTGTCATTTTCACCGTTTGCTTCCACTTTCTTTCGAGATAGCATTATATGCACGAGTGTCTTCAAAATTTTCGAACACCAACTAACCAAGTATGTCTTCCTCTGATATACGGTCGATTCCTCGATACGGAGATCGACCAGTATGACACATACATGGGGAAGGAGATTCAACTCTTCCTCATCCTCAAATAGCGAGGGAACATTAAGTTCTTCTAGTTCTTCGGCTATTCGGAGAGAGAATGAGCAGGATGGTGCTAACAGGCATCGGTGATAGCCAATGTTCTTTGGTTTGAGATCTTTGAATCAAGGGTTCGCTCCAGGCGACATCTCTCATGAATCCGAATTAAATGAGAGATTCCTGAGGACATCTCCATCATTACTCCCTCTTCTGAGTCACGCCCCCACCTGCCCCCCTGAGGTACCTTTTCTTTCTATATGGACCAATTTTGAGGGGATTCATGTTTTCCCGTTCTTCCGTTCTTCTTTGATATTGCTAATTATTTTACCATTTCCCTCGGCCAGCTGTCCCACAACAGTTACAGATTAATGGTTGGCTTTTTATGTTCTTTCTCTTCTGGGATTCACCCATACTCCCGAACGTTTTCACTGTTTCTATCAGTTGAATAAGAATGAGATCGATCTTTTGTATTTTTCTTCTCGAACAGGGGTTGGTTTTCTTAAGAACTATCATTCTTCAATAAAGGATTGGAAAAGAGCCTTCTTAGGGCCAAATCGATCAAGGGTTACCTTGAGAAAGAACCGTACATGTCTGTTCGTCGGAAACTTGGCGACCAGTGTTATAATCTAGCGGAGCTGATTGGCGACATATTACTGTACTTGTTCTTGTTGAATCCAAAGTATGCATTATGGTATATGCCCTCGGTGAGAGACTTGAGCATTTTCATCCTTTGATAAATTTTTATTATTGTGTCTGGATTAACTCCTTTGTTCATTTTATGTAGAGGAGAAGATGATGAACTCAATGATGACCGCCTTTTTGAGGGCTAAGGCCCATAAGAGTGAAACTTTGGTGATTTTACATGGAAGACCACGGGATGAAGAATAAGGTTTTTACATGGAAAACTTTGTATGAAAAACCCTGTAAACTGAAGGGAAAAATCACGGGACCTAATCCAATATAAAGTTTCTACTATACTTTGGTGATTTTACAAAGTGTGGAATATTGTTAAAATAAAGTAACTCAAAATTAAAAGATCGAATAGAATAAATATTATGCTCTTCTCGATAACTTTTGTGCCAGAGATTTCAACCATCCTCAATGCGACTTTGGGCTGATATTTATAGTGCCAATTTCGGCAGTTAAGGTGCGTCAAATCCGGAGCATGATCTGCCTCTGATCGTGGTGTAACTGGCTTCAGACGTGTCCGAGAAATCCGCGCACTATCAACACACGTTCATCTGTCTCTATTGATTGTCAATTATGTTGGGACCTTCCACTATTGTTTGACCAAACAACACGAGCATGCATTTCTTGTGCTCGGGTACTTTGTGATGGGCATTTATATGAAATTTTATCCGAGGAGATTGATTCATCATATGACCTAAAAATAATAATAATATACATATATATGTATATGTATAAGTTGTGGGTCGGCCATGTGGAAGACCGCTGACATATTATGGACTGCGTCTTCCAATACAAAAGAATTGTTTTGTTAAGTCCAAGACCGCAAAGCTGACATGTTTCCATACGGTGCCACCCCATCATTATATTTTTCATTAATGTCCATTATAACCCCCCTTCTTAATTATTATATTAAATAATAATTAAGTAGAAAGAAAATATCCGAATAAACAGAATTTTGAAAATCATATGATATCGACCAATACTAAGTAGGTAAATTTAAAAAAATGATCCCATAGAATATGAACTTTTCCAACTATAGTCTCAAATTTTTAGAAAAATAATCAAATATAGTTTGACAGAAATTGTTTTTAATCAAAAATAGTCTCACGTAAATATTTTAACAAATTTAATGCCACATATATTAATTTTTAACAAAAGTGGTATCATAATTGAATATGTGACTTTGAAATCATTTTTGATTAAAAATAAAAGTTGGAGACTACTATTGATTAAAAACAAAAGTTGGAGACTACTATTGATTAAAAACAAAAGTTTGAGATTATTTTTGATTAAAATATTTTTTACGAGATTATATTTGATTAGTTCTAAATATTTGGGATTATTATCATAATTTTTTCTATTTCATGAGATCATCTTTGAAATGTATCCGCAAAAAATTATATATTAAGAAAAAATCACATCCCGTTGATTATTCCCACTCACTTATGGAAATTTTCAATAATAATGAGAATAATTAAGATAAGCTTATTTTAAAACCGAGGGTATATTTGTCAATATACAATAAATAAATACTATTCACCTCTTCAGAACTGCAGTGATGGTTTAGTTTAGTCAGGCTGAAACTACGAGGAGCAAAACGACGCGACGCTCTTGTTAACTGCATGCGCTGTATTATAAGAACCGGAGAGGGAAGCACTTCGTTGAATTTATCGCGGTTGAAATGAGACCGGGCAGGATTCAGGGAGGTCGATGCGTGGCGATTAGGATGATTATTCGTTCGTCTTCGTTTTCCAAATGCAATCCTTCCCATTCAGGTGTTCGTTGGTGTTTTTTTGTTTGTTTCTTGGTGAATCATGTGTAATTGTGTACGTTCAACGTATTGTGTTTGTGTTATGTGCTGGTAGTAGGATCATCTGAGATTTCTTTTATTAGTTTTGTATAGTTGCTGTTATATTTGGTGAAATTTGGCTGTTTTTAGTTTTTTTTTTGGTAGCTTCACCGTTTTCGAAGTAATGCTAATCGTTCCAGTGTTTTTATTTTGTTACTTGATCGATTGTATATTACTGTCTGTCAGTTTCCTCAAGCTGGTGTATGGTCTGTGTTTCATTCTGTTGCTTGGTTTGATTGCTTGATTTGAGATTTTTCTTTTTTGGTTTTGTAACATTTTACTGTACCTATTATTAGTTGATCGTTCTTTTCATTTCCGATAGTGACTAGTGAGTGTAGCAATCATTTGGATTTCACTTTCCATGTACATAATCTGGCCAAAAAAATATTAAAACTATCTTAAAAAGAGTTGACTTTAATTCAATTTGTCAAAGCTACCAAAGCTGTGATGATTGGATTCGATTTCCTTGCTTGCACTTTTTGATTGATGCTTCCAAATACTGAATAAGCAATGTAAGAAGGATTAAACTAATGCTAATGGCCACCGTTTTTATATCCATTTGCTCAAATAAAGAGGAGATGAGATGATGATGCCCAATTCTAGTCCTTCTTCTAACACGGGTGGTGATGGTAATCTGGTATGAACTGGATTGTCATAACACATCTGGTAAGAAAGAAATGTGTTGGGGACGCTAGGGTGTCCTTCTGAAGCCCCCTCACGCTCGAGTTAGTTAATGGCCACCATTTTTATATCCATTTGCACAAATAAAGAGGAGACGAGATGATGATGCCCAATTCTAGTCCTTCTAACGCCGGTGGTGATGGTAATCTGGTATGAACTGTCATAACACATCTGGTAAGAAAGAAATGTGTTGGGGGACGCTAGGGTGTCCTTCTGAAGCCCCCATAGACTCGAGTTAGTTTGCAGTTTTTGGGCGCTAAAGATGTCAGACGTACAATATTAAGTGATGTTATTGGCATTCCAGTTTGTGCCATCATCTCCCACGTTTGAAGAAACATGAGATTTGGGCAGCATCATGAGGAATATATCAAAGAGAACAAAATCATAAGGAAATAGCTTAATTGAATTAGATCCCCAAAGGACTTGGACTTTGATCACTTTCAACTTCTGTATAATATTTTAAGCAGTTTCCTAACTGTGTCATTTATATGCATTTTTAGGGTAAACATTTTGTTGCTTTGACTTCAGATGTTGCATCTTGCGGAACACCAGTGTGGATGGGTAAAAGCCTTACCTGCATTTGCTTCAAGCACAAAGCAAGTTGTTCGCGTGCATGCATTAGCTTGAGCCCCCTACAGGTAAGATCTCTTTTATTGTTGATGTAAGGCATCTGCTACTCAATGGTGACGCTCAGTAGATTCTGAATAAATGTGTCCAACACATAATATCAAAGGGCATGACAGTGTTATTTATCTAATGTGTAAGATGATTATTTTCCCTCAATTACTTCAAATGGTAGGAAGAGAGACTAAGAAGATTAAGACACCGGACTAAAGTTTACTTTGATGCATCCAGGCCAGAACATCAGGTGAGATTGCATGACACAATTATGCTGCATCTTACTATCCATAAAATCTGCATTTGCCCTTTGCAAACACCAGGGTATTGTATTTGTTTGGATGAGTGATATCTTAATTTGCAATCAAGAACTTGCATTAGTTTCATGTCTCCCTTTTAAACCAAGAATTTGCAACACGCAGGAAGCTTTAAGGGCCTTATGGTCAGCCACATACCCTGAAAAGCAACTACAAAGTTTGGTTTCTGATCAGTGGAAAGATATGGGATGGCAGGGGAAAGACCCATCTACAGACTTCAGGTTAGGTTTCATATATTTATATCACTCTTATGTCAAATAGCTCATTCTGCCCCTCCTTATGCTTACCTATCTCATGGACATTGCATGTGGTTTTGTATTAAACAGAGGAGCTGGCTTCATTTCTTTGGAAAACTTGCTGTTCTTTGCCAAAACGTTTTCGGTAAGATTCAAAGTGTCATGTTATTGTGGCAAATACTATTGTGCACTTTTATGTTCATGGGATGATTTACACCTTTATAATTCATGTATTCTCTTGTGTGTATTTCAAATTGGCCTTAATCATATCTTCTTGAAGTTGCTATCACATAATGCTGTATATAAAACTGTCGCAAATTATTGTGTTTTGCCACAGGCATCTTTTCAGAGTCTCTTAAGGAAGCAAACAGGCAAGAGAGCAGTTTGGGAATATCCATTTGCAGTTGCCGGTATAAATATATCATTTATGCTCATGCAAATGCTCGATCTAAATGCCAGTAAGTAAAATTCCCATTTTCTATTGCCTCGTTATACTTTAGCATAATTCACAAAGAATTTTCAATTATATGCATTCCTTCTAGTTATTGCTAATCTGAGCTCAACTGTATGCAGCCAAGTCCGGAACATTCATCAGAGCAATTTTTCTGCAAATGTTGGCAGGTGAAGCAATCATATGCAACAATTTCTCTTATTGTTGTTTGTTAAAACATAGATGTTACCTGGAATTTTGGTAGGGTAGACGTGTCTTTCTTCCAAGCACAAAACAATATACAAAAATAAATGAGACCAGATTTTTTAAGTGGAAAAACCATGGGACCTAGTCCAGTATAAATTCCACTATAAACAAATTAGCGATTTACATGTTTTCTTTACAACAATGAGCTAAGAAACTAAAATGGTGGAGGGGGAAGGGAGCACCGCCAAGAAGGCTGCTGGGAGAGAAAAAAAGAGGCCTCTAATGTGCTAATTAAATAGTATGATAACGGCCTAGTAAAAGAAAATGGACCAAGGCAAACGGGCCAAGATAGGATAGTTTCTAGTGTCTTATGAGACTGGGCCGAGCTGGAGGTCTTCCTCGAGGTCGAGCTGGGGTGGTCGAGCTGGATGTCATCCTCGAGCGCCAACCTGAGGTGGCCGAGCTGGAGGTCATCCTCGAGGCTGACCTGGGGTGGCCGAGCTGGAGATCATCCTCGAGTGCCGACCTGGGGTGGCCGAGCTGGAGGTCTTGCCCAAGTCAGGTCTTGAAGAGTACATACTTTCACCAGGGTAACCAGTATTTCTGTTAGGATGTTACAAGACCGGGTCGAGCCCATAGAGTTCGGGTCTGAACCGCACCGGATATCGAGGTATCAATAGATAATCAAACACATGTGGGACAATGCTTGTTCAAGATATATTATGGAATGCGTTGCACATTATTATCTTCGTTGATTTTGATGATATTTTCTGCTTTGGTCATTGGTGTTGTTAGGCCTTGGAAAAATGAAAGTTAACTACAAAACTAAAATCCTCGTTTCTTTTTTCAGAGAATGAGTGGGCATTTGATCTACTTTACTGTGTGGCTTTCGTGATAACCTTGGAAAAATGAAAGTTAACTACAAAACTAAAATCCTCGTTTCTTTTTTCAGAGAATGAGTGGGCATTTGATCTACTTTACTGTGTGGCTTTCGTGATAATGGACAATTTGTGGCTCCAAAAAAACGCAACATACATGGACTTCAATGTGAGCAACCCTTTTCTCGCTAGTCAAATCATGGCCTATATAATATTCGAGTCTAGTAACATGATTAAAGGGCAAACCCTGGTGCATGCGTGAGGTCTAGGAAATGGTCGGGCTACTTTGGGCATAATATACACAGCATTCCTTACAATGTAAAAGGTTGTTTCAGCGACTCTAACCCGTGACCTTTAAGGTCACGTTAAAGGTCACGAGTCTAGTAACATGATTGTTCTTCAAAAATAGTTCTTTCGTTTTGAAACGTTTCAATATTGTTAGCTCTTTAAATGAAGTTTCAAATTCCAGCGTACTCATGTGCATGCACTAAACAGGATATTTTAAAATCGACCCGCTATCAATTGGAGAAAGAACTGCTGATGGACGATGTTACATGGATCGAGGACATGCCTTCGTACAGCCTGCTTCACTGATTTTAGCTGATCTTTAACACCTGCTGACACGGAATTTTGAAAACTGGGTTTTTCTTATGGTTAGGTACTTCGATTTTGGGTAGCTTTGCATTTTCTTTTCCCTTTCTTGGATTTTTTAAAGGTTGGTATTTATCAAATTTTAATTGTGCTTTTCCTCGAACTAGTTAATTAGCTGCATTCAGTAAATGAGGACAATGTTAATTTTAATAACTTCTGTATTTATAAGCGGTATTGAATTTGTGGGACTAAAATAACTTATCATAAAAATGAATTATAAAATTAAGATGTCTTCTTTTCGTTTGCCGAAAAACCATTTTCTTGATAATATACAAATGAAGAGACTTCAATCTAGGGGTGCTTATCGGGCCAGGTCGATTTTGAAACCGGGATAACCGGTTCCAACTTGCCCCGGAATCGGTAAAAAATCGGCCCAGAGCGGTTCCATGTCTAAAAACCGGTAGCACCACCGGTTCCGACCGAAACCGGAAAAAAAATTAAACCAAGCAAGGCAACTGTTGAACGTTTGGCAACGGCAAACGTTCTCTTTTTTATTATTATTTAAAACAAATTATAAATAAGTGTGTTGTGATTTGTAAATCCACACAATTCATTCTTTCAAAGTTGTATACTTCTATCTCATATTTTTCTCTCCATTGTGTTATCTGCATTTTACTTATATAATAATGTCATCTTCATCTAGCAACGTTGGTCGTAGCCGAGGTCGCAGTAGGGGTCTCGTCCCGGGTTGTCTATCACTTAGTTCAACTTCGGCAATGAATTTGTCTGTCTCAATTCCTGGTTTTATTGAATTTGCTTCGTCTATACAACCCATGTTTAAACATATTTCGAGGCACACACTAAAAAAAAATTGTGTGGGCGTATTTGTTGAATATATAAATACATTTCGAACATCTTTCTAGTTTGCCTTGTAGGGTTAGCTTAACAACCGATATTTGGACAAATGTAAACTCGGATTCATATCTTGTTGTCACTTGTCATTGGATTGATGATAATTGGTATATGCAAAAACGGAATTTGTCTTTAGATGAGTTAGATTGTGTACTGGTTATGTAATTGCTAAATATATATTCAACACCTGTAGACATTATGGAATTTAGGAGAAGATATTTTCAATCACATTTGACGATGCTGCGAATAATAACGCTGCGATGCGTGATTTAAAGACCTATCTGAAACTAATGCTTGATGGTATTTTTTTCATGTTAGATGTGCACGACATGTTATTAATGTGGCTGTTAAAGTTGGTTATGATGACAATCACTCAGCATGTATTGAGAAATGAAATATTGCACTAAATGGTTACACACGAGCCGTGTTAAGCGTGATTGGAAACAATTATGTTTATCTAATGATTTTAAGCATCTTCTTTTTCCATCACCAATAGAAACTAGGTGGAATTCGTTGTACAATATGTTGAATGCTATGTTACCTTACAAAGATATTTTAACTCCATTTTATAATTCATATCAAATGCCTGATACCGATGAAAGTATTTATTTGACTGATGAGGATTGAGAATTTGTTGAAAATTGTGTACCATTGTTAGATACTTTAAAGAAGCGACTGAACGCTTTATTTATTTTCTTCTTTTAGTATTTAACATGTTTGATAAGTTTATATAATTTAGAAATAACTATGACTTGCATGCTTTTGTTAGTACAATGAAAACTAAATTTAGAAAATATTGGAAACAAATCTCACACGTGCAATGCATCACAACGTTATTAGATCATAGCCAATGTTTAGCTTTGTATGAAATATCTTTTGAATATTATGCTAAATTTTTGGGGAAGGTTTTTAACGATCAAAAGACGTCTACAATGCAATCTCTCCAAATATGTTTCAATTGTATTATAATCAACATGCAAGTGAATCATCGCAACAAAGGGCTGTTGAAGAATAAACCTAAGCTCAATCTAGAGGCGCATCAATTTGCTTAGGATGATGGGCAAGAAAAACTTAAGGGAAAATGACCTTCTACTAGCATGTTGACCGAGTTACAAATTTATCTGAATTATCAATTTCTAACGGAAGATAAATTCGACGTCTTACAATGGTGGAAGACAAATGCAACACAATTCCCTATCTTAGCCAATATGGCTAGAGACGTTTATGTGGTACAAGCTTCAAGCGTCAGTTCTGAATCGGCATTCTCAACATGCGGCCAAATTATTGGAGAATACAGAAGTAGTCTATCTGCTGATTTGTTATGTATGCTCACAGTACTTAAAGATTGATTTGAAGCAGAATCTAAGAATAGAAGAGATGTGACGATTGACGAATTCGTAAATCATTATGACGAGTAAGAAGAAGATAACGTCAAAACAATACTTATCAATTATGAAGAGTGCTAAATACTAATATTTTTATTTAAATTTTCAATTGCCATAAGTGTATAATTATTTGTACGCATTTATATTATGAAATGAAGAAGAAATATATTGAATTTATGATGAATATTGTGGAAACATTTACGACATAAAAAAATAAAAATTTAAAAAAAATCAAAAATTTATAAAGTGTTCGAAAATAAAAGAAAATAAAAAAACAAAAAAAAAACATAACGAAACGGATCGGATCGATCCGGAACCAATTGAACCGCAACCAGATCCGATCCGGTTCTTTAACGGATTGGAACGGTTCCGTACCTGATCGATCCGATCCATTAAGCACCCATACTTCAGTTGTTAGTATAGTGGAATTGGTGAAAATAAGATCGTGACAACGGATTATAGCAAATAAACTTTACATTTATCTGTACGGATGTGATATATTGGTTTTATCATCAGTTAGTTTAGGTTCTCGGAACCAGTGTAATTTTTGTTGTGCTTTGGTTATTCTTAGCAGTTCTTGTAAATTTTTTCATTTTTTTACTTTTTGGTTTGAGAATCATTAATGCTGATTTAATATTTATTTTTTTATGGAAAAAACCGCAGCTTTTATTTTTTTTAAATATCACTAGATGAAACTTTTGGGGAATCGGCTTACATCAAATGAAAAATTCTTCTATGTACCCGATGGATTTATAAACAAACACATATTTATATGTATGTATAGGATTGAATATGTTTTGGTATATCGGTCCATCTAACGCAGAACTCACGTTACATGATAAGGGTGGACTAATCAGAAGCTTCATTGAAGTTTCTTTTTCTCTTTCTTTCTTTATTTTAATTATTATAATTCCTATCCAATTAGTTGACTCTCTTTTTTTTGGTATTACCACATGTGCAATCAAATCTCAAGGTAGACATGTTCAAAAAAAAAAAAAAAAAATCTCAAAGTAGACTCCAAAATTGCAGCTGGTTTGAAATCATTTATCTTCCCAAATCGCCAAAATAATTTGACCCAATCCAATAATGTAATTGCTGAACATATTTTTAAATTCTTTTGACCAAAATGCAAAAAAATTCCTTGAAATGAAGCATTGAATATCATCAAAGTCAACTATCATGCAGCTATACATGATACATCAGCACAATTCCCCCGTTCTCCCTTCACACACGAACACGATGGAGCATGTATTCCAGTTCCCCCTCTTGTTCTTCATCTACATCACATCGTCGAATGCTGCAGGTTCATTTACAAAGCTCTTAATTTTTTTTTCTTGTTTTGTTTTCCGGAAAAGGGCGACCACATAGATAGATGAATGATAATAATGTATTTTGCAAGTGAAAACCAACTTTCCTTCATATATTAAATTTGAACTTTTTGCTATTTGATACTCTCTTCCCACAATGTCGACGTTTTTGGCTGTTTTCACTTTTTTATGCACATTTTGAACCCATTATGCACCCCATTCATAAATTATGAAGATCTTTTATTGGACGGCTTTGGACCCTTTGGTGGCTTCGACGGCGGCACACTTTTGAAATCAACAACGATAGAATACAAATCCAGATGATCTCTACTGAGGTGTTTCATGCCTATATATACATATCATTCCATTCTCTTAAATTCATCCCTCACCTGGGTCTCTAAGCTTTAGTATCTGTATATGTGAGTTGTAAGATGTGATTCTGGAGAGCTTGTTATTCTCGTCTGAAAATATCAATAACTTTTGTGTTTGCTCCGGTGGACGTAGGCGATTGCCGAACCACGTAAATATTGGTGTTCGTTGGGTGTGTATGATGTTTACACATTATTTTGGGCACAACATCTTCATTTTTCAAAACTTAACTTATTAAAATGAAAGCTTTTGTAAAGAATTATGTATTTGTCAACCTAAGAGTTTTAACTCTCCTTCCATCTCTTTGGTGGACCAAAAATAGGAGACGAGATGGACAATTTTCAATGGAAAAAGTTTTATATATAACTTATCCAAAGAAATTCAAAATTTACTCCCTCCCATATGATTTGGTCACCTCTCCCCGGATCCGCCCATATCCCCTATACCAAAATTCTGATTCCATCCCTCTAATTTGCTGCAGATATATTACAAAACCCGGATTTCGAAATTGCTCCAATGAATATAGCAGAAAACGCAACTTCCCAATTCTTGCTCCTCCACAACAAACAAAATCCTATTCCAGGATGGTCATTCAATGGAACAGTTTGGTATGTGACTCCAGCTGCTAATTTATCATTACCAGGAAATGGCCATGCGATTCAATTAGGTGAAAATGGTCAAATAAACCAAACATTCAAAGGGACTGATGATTACTCAGATTATATTCTCACTTTCACTCTTGCTGCTCAAAATGAGAATTGCTTTAACAGTTTTACTGCTGTAAATATATCGGTTCTCGATCCTGAATATGACGATAGATCGCAAGTCTTCTCTTTGGGAAGGAATTTGAGCAAGAAACTGTGGGTGAGCTATGGTTTTCATTTGGGATCATGGGGAAGCAAAAAGGATTCCATTAATCTTGAGATCAAAAGTGTGGCACAAACTGTTACTTGTTGGCCTGTTGTGGATAACTTTATTGTGAAGAGAATGGCATGCCTCGATGGTACGAAGGTATGAAGTCTTTTCATTTTCATTATTACATGTATATATTCCGACCTAAAATAAGTTGCAATATCACATTTATGTGTTAGCGATCACACATTGTAACTTTCTATCACAATCGATTCCGCTCTAGTAACGTGATAAACGATGGTATGCGGAGGACGCGGACAAAGAGCATAGAGGACTTTGGTTTTCCCCAGCAACCTCCTATCAAAGTTCAAGTCGGATTGAAAAAAAATACGCTGGTAAAATGTAAAGGCAAGGCAAGAAAGTACACAAAATTTAGCGACACCACACCTATGTTGTTTACTGGGGTTATTAGCAACTCACCCGGTGTGGTTTTCTAAATAGGCAGATTAAACCATGTGGTTTCAAAATAGGCAGTTTACCCAATAGTTTTCAAAATAGGCAGTTTACTCCCCAGTTGTTTGTAAATAGGCATTTTAGCCTCTATGGTTTGTGAAATAGACGGTTTACACTATGTAGTTTGTGAACAGGTACACAACACTCATTTCGTGTATGTTATGTTTGCAAACCACAGAGTTAAAGTGCTTATTGAAAACCACATGGGGTGAACTCTATTTACAAAACACATGAAGAAAGAGTGTCTATTATGGATTCTACGTCGGATAAAATATATATTGACAAATTACATGATGTAAAGTGTCTATTGATATCATATAAAGCTAAATTGTCACTAGCTCGTTTATAGGAGTGCAAAAGATTTTGTATTTGCTAGGAATTCACAAGTAACTTGTCTAGAGATTTGATATGATTTGCTAGGTTTACCTACAGATTTCCTTATTTGCATGGATATCAAAATTCGTACACCATTCGTGTCGTAACAATTTACTAATTATTTTAAGAACAAAAACTCAAATATGTTCCTTTAACCCTTTTTCCATCTCTAAGGAATGGGCCCAAATAAAAGAAAAAGTATTTGAAATTCAATATATTTTTTGCAGGTAATTTGATCGCAAACGGAGGTTTTGAGGTTGGGCCAGCAATCATCAAGAACTCCTCAGAGGGAATTGTTCTAGATGGAGGATCAAGATCATATTACACTCCACTACAACAATGGAAAATTCTTGGAACCGTAAAATACATTGATTCCAAACACTTCAAAATCCCCCAAGGCAATGCAGCAATTGAGCTAATTTCTGGTTCTCCATCTGGTATCCAAGCAGATTTTGTTTTTCCGTTGAAAGTAACTTACACTTTGAATTTCACTATAGGGGACGCTAATGATTCTTGTGTAGGAGATTTATTAGTATTTCTACAAGTGGGGAATGATATATGGAACTTCACATTGCAAAGTAATGGGATGGGATCGGCTTTCAGTCATTCTGTGAAATTTAGCACTGAATCCGAATGGTCGAGGGAGACTTCTATAGTATTTTATAGATTCAATGAGACATGGGCGAGCGATGGTGTTCTGTGTGGTCCTGTTATAGACAGAATAAGTCTTTATCGGTCGAGCTCGAACTCGAACTCGAATTCGAATTCACCGGAGTTGGGGCTTTGGTATGGTGCTGTGATTTTTAGTTTGGTTCTTGGTTTGATGATTCTTGTGTAAACATGGTGAAATGGTAATTGGTTATTTTATATGTAATGACGAAGAGATAAAACAGTTAGTTTTTTGTGACATTGAATCGATAAAGGAATTTGATAGAATTTAAAGGGGATATTATCTTAAAACGTCCCTAGATATTATGTTTATCATCGTTCAGTCATTAAAGTATTCAGTATCACGGTTTAGTTCTTAAAGCCTTCAAAGATTTCATGGTTTAATCTCCAACGTTAAATTGGTCGTGAGAAACAAATGGAGAATGACTGATTTAAGAATTATTTTAAAACGTTTTGAAGTAATGTAGATCTGATTTGTTTCTAATTCAGTCCCTAATATTTTAAACATATTCCTGAATCAGTCCCTCTCCGTTTATTTCTTACACCGACTTAACAGCTATAAATTTTTTTTAAAATTTTAGGGACTGAATCGTGAATGAACCCAAATTATAGAGATGCTTTAATTTATTTCCTCAATTTAAAGATATAAGATGCCTATTTTATACAAATTGTATGTAAAATGTATATATGATTTACTAGAAATATAATTTTGTGCACACCAATGGCTTTTGGAGATGAGTTTAACTCATTTTATAATTTTTTATCCAAAAAGGATGATACTCATAAAAATATTTTAAGTTTTATTTAATAAATATCCTTGAATATATATATCAAAAAATACAAATCGGGAATTAACCTCAAATTTTAGGGAAAAATAAAAAAATATGATATTTTATAAATCATTAATATGTATATGATTTATATGAAACTATAAATAACAAAGCTGCCCACCTGCTTAAATATGCTTACGTAGCTGCTAAATTGCAGCGAGTGTAGAGTGCACACACGCGCCAGCGGTTTATTTCTCTATCCTTCGACTTAAAGTCATATATTGTGGATTTAGGGAATTAAAAAAAACCCATAAATTTCAGTTTTATAAATTCGTTTTCATTTTACCTCTCATTTTTTCGTTTACCAATCTTCGGAGGGAAAAAGAAAAATCAGTACTCTTTCAATATTTTGAACTGAACCCTGAGAGTTCATCAATCTTCGACTTTCACTTGGTTAGCTTACTGTGCTGCTTCGAAGGAGCTGCGATTTTGTTGATCTTTGCAGCTTTCAGTTCCAGGTACGAGTTGCTATTTGTTTATTATGAGTTAATTGATTTGAATTAAGCTGAAATCTACTATTATTCCATTTCTATGCTGGTTTATGTATTGTATTTAGGGTTTTGGAGTATTTTGAGTTTGGGATTCAATGCATATTTGCTGCAAAATCAGCTCATGTGTTTAGTTTTTTGAGTTTGAGATTCAATGCACAAATCAGCTCATGTGTTTAGTTTTTGTGTAGTTCTTGTCTGTATGCAGGTGTGAATAATAATTAGGATAAGCAATTGCTCGATGTATAAATTGTGTTGTGAAGTTCTTGTGTAAAAAGATTATATATTCTCTCTTCATCTAATTATCTGTTTACCGAGCCAATTATCTATAATTTATGCTTTTATTGCTCTGAAGTAAATCAATTGAGCTTTTCGAGTTTCAAGCTTGATTGCAGAAGTGCCTATTGCTGGTCTTGTACTGATATCTTTTGGTGACACTCAGTAGCGCTATGGATAATTGCCATGTTTTGTTTTTGTTTACATTTCCAGACACCAGAGAGATTGACCTTTACAAAATTCTGGTGATTTGTACTGCTCTGTAGAATGAAAAAATGTCAATAATCGGTATTGCTTTATGGATATCGACACTTTCGTCTAGTTTTGGTTCTAAGACTTGAATTATGCACTCTTGGAGAGTAGGACTCAGATTTGGTGACTTAATTTCTCTGTTGATTGGTTCATCTACATTCATCAGTTTTATCTGGAAGCTTGGACGATCTCCCTTAAAGCGAGATGCAGACCAGGAAAAAAGTAGCTGGAAGAAATTCTCGAGACCTACCTAGTCCTAGGGTTTCAAGACTACAAACAAAACTAGTGGAAAATGTGCAAGTTCAAACAAAGAAATTTACTGAGCTAATCACGTCTTCTGCTAGGAAGAAAAAAGTTGGTATGTATTTGAATTGCTTATCTGTGCTATAGCCTTGAAAGTCTTTTATTCCATTGAATAAATCTTCTTAACTTTGCCTCTATTGTCCATGACACTTTCCCCCTAGATTTTTACTCCTTCGCATATTACTTCTAGAGAGATCTAATTTTTGATGCGACTCAGATAGTTTCAAGTTGCTGATGAATTAAAAACTTGGTGTTTCTGTTACAACTTTTCAGTTGGTACACTTTCTAAGGCTATTGAGGAGCCGGTCAGTGGGACAAATTTGGATACCAAATTCAGAGTGGTGGAATTTGATGATTCGGATGTATGTTTGGGCTATGATGCTGGGCATGGATTTGACAGTTCTTGTATAGATAATAAGGTTATCATGTGCTTTGCATATGCAACATATCTTGAGTTTTTGACATGTATTAGCCCACATTTGCAGTTCTTGATATGTATCATTACCTATCATTGGCATTTGTTATATTCTAGTCAGTACTTATTGAGGAATTCAATGTTTTATCAAATTACAGTGTTAAGAAACAAGAAGCAAAATAGCTGATACCAACATATTTTATTCTTTTCATTTTTTAGGTCTCTGACGATGAGACTACTAATTGTGTCATGGACGCAATATTTTCTCCTTCCTTTCATGTTACAAGAAATTTTGGAGGGGAAATTTCAAAAGGAGGTACTTTCATATAATAACTATTCTCCTTTTGTTTCTTTGAATTTGTCTATATTTCCGGGCCTACATTTTTCTGGTGATTAAATCACCTAATCTTTCCAGCAGACTTCTACTCATTGTTTCAGCATGGGAGCCAGCATACTGAGGACTGTGGGAATGAGAGCACCCAGATAGATTGCTCTGGTAAGTAGTATTAGAATGAAAACCAGTATTCTTATCCCCAACATTATTTATATGTTTCTCAACTTTGAATTTTGTGCATCATGCTGTCCTTGTAAATTTAGGCAGTGCTGGTCTGTCACCTGAAGTTTCGGCTATTTACCTTTCCATGAAAAATTCCAATCTAGAATGTGTAGATGAGAGTAATCAAGATCGCATGTCGGTGGTTGTCTCACGAGAAGATGAGGATGGTGAAGAATATGATGATTTTGACCCATTCTTTTTCATCAAGAATCTACCAGAATTGTCTTCAGTGGTCCCAACGTTTAGGCCTACGCTACTGCCTAAACAGACAAGAAGCTGTGCATCAACCTCTCTTGTTCTGGACTTGGATGGTAACTTGTTCACATCATTTCTGTCCCTTTCACCCACCCTTTTGTTCTTAATTAATGTGAAGGGTAGCTCTGTGAGATTTTAACCAACGATTTCACGCCAAGTCTGAATTTCTTTTGATTGGGATGATCTTACTAATTTTTATGCCGGTTTGAATTATATTTTACATGGTCTAAATCATTTTAACATGTATGATTATTACTTATTAGTATAATCACATGCACCAAGTTACTGCCAAGTACTTAGGTACTCTGCAAAGTGCTTTCTAAATCAACGTTACTTTCTGCTGTTTTTCACTAGTCTGCTTTGTTTGAACTACAGCGTCCACAAAATGCCAAAATGTTGAATTGGTGAACAAACATTCTTGTGAGCAAGTAGTAATTCACTTTTGTCTTTGTTTTTATATCCTAAAATCTTTGAAGAAGTGCTGAATATCCGAAGACGTTTTTCCCTTCCCAAATTTCTTCTAGCATACCTGCCAAGATCAATACCATCTCTTTTGTTCGTATAGTGACATGTTCTCAAATAAAAAATTTATGATTGGCAGAGACTTTGGTGCATTCTACGCTTGAGCCATGTGATGATGCAGATTTCACATTCTCTGTTAATTTCAACTTAAAGGAGCACACAGTATATGTGCGATGCCGTCCTCATCTTAGGGAATTTCTGGAGAGAGTATCCAGACTTTTTGAGGTCGTCATATTTACTGCCAGTCAAAGCATTTATGCCGAGCAACTACTAAATGTCCTGGACCCAAAGAGGAAAATCTTTCGTCATCGTGTGTATCGTGATTCTTGTGTTTTTCTTGATGGAAATTACCTCAAAGATCTATCTGTTCTTGGCCGTGATTTGGCACGAGTCATTATAATTGACAATTCTCCCCAGGTAAAGTTGCTGTTCATTTTAATTCAGAAGCTTTCTGAATCAGTTCTGGCATATGGAAGCTATTCATTTTCCATTATCTAGCTGAATTTTATAGTTTTTTTGTAAATGGATAGAGATGACATGATGCAACCTCTCCATGAGTTCGACGCTTATGTTCATTAAGTCACAATTTTTCAATGGCTTGATCAAAACTTTTCTTATCCTGCATTTAGAAAAGAACATTATTCAGTACGTGCTAAGCAAAGTTTAAGGTTTTTATCGAATTGGACATTGTTTATTCTTTTCTTTCAGGTTTTTGGTTTCCAAGTGGATAACGGAATACCGATTGAAAGCTGGTTTGATGACCGATCTGATACCGAATTGCTATTGCTCCTTCCCTTTTTGGAAAGTTTAATCGGAGTTCAAGATGTAAGGCCACTAATTGCAAAGAAATACAATCTCCAAGAGAAAATAGCAGCAGCAATTTACCCTTCAGATTATAACATAGGCGACCCATTCGAAAGATAAGCCACCATTTTATCGTCAGAATTCTTGGACCATGTTTTATGCTTTGTTTCTGCAAACCATTTCTGATTGAGTTTGAATACTAAAATTGATTTCGAAAGTGAAGGTCTAAAGCTGCTTAGCGTTTCATCCATGCCATAGTTTGTTCTCAGGCTATTTGAGAATCGTGCTTCTGGGATCGTCGGATTGTTTCCTATCTCTGACTGTGTATGTAGACCAAGATTACTAGTCTTGAATTCCTAACATTTGTCAGGCAGGTAATGAAGTTATTAAAACCCCAATCTTTTTTTTCAAGTGGAGCAGAATAAGTATATTTACTCCCTTCTGGTTTGTGTTCTTCAGTTTGTGCTGAATTTTAATTTTTTTCAGTTGTGATTTCAGTGCCTATTCTGGCATAATATGTTTGTTGTGTTGGTTAATTTGGCTCCTGAAATATATTTATTTAATTTGTAACAAATGCCTTGATACTATGCCCATTGAAAATCTCTTATCTTTATTTCTTCTGATAGCTTATTCAGATTAATCCCCTTTTGTTATTATTCCACGCTATTAAGCATAGAAATAGTCGAAGTTATCAATGCGTAATGCGTTTCTCTTGTATTTGATATGTAATTATATGATCCAATACTTTGTTTTATATGGAATATAAATTACCTATGTAGTATGCTCTATATACCTCAGGGTGTACTATTCTTTCTGATTTATTAATTTTTTATTTTGCAAAATACCTTAAAACACCTTGTTAAAAACTGAAAAAATTATACATCGAAAGCATGATTGAAATCCAAAATAGACCAACCGACACGGGATTCAAATTACAGTTCTCCGAAAAAAGCATATTTTGTTGTTTCACTTCTTGTACACTAGTTGAATTTCTAATTCGAAATCAAATTAATAACGACGATTCCAATTAGTTGAATACAAACAATTTATGCATGAAACAAGCCATTTGGTCTGATGGCTTGTTGCCCTCAAATTTAGTTCAAGACTTTCCCTCCCTCGATACTTGGAAAAAAAAGAACCAATTTATGCATAAAAATGACCATAATATTGTAAACAGAGGTCAAAATGCTGCCTTCCTCAATTAAGAGATCCCACAGATCTGGTTCCACGTGGCATAATATTAACCATTCATCCTCACTTCATGTAAATTTACTTTACTTCATACTCTGCTGTCAGATTATTAGTTATTGCCTCATGAACACTACTGTAAAGTGTTAAAAATGCATCAACTTATTCAACTCTCAACTTACCCAATGCAGTCTGGTTCAGTACATAGGCTGGTGAAGCCACCTCCAGAAGCCTCCAAGACAATTGGAAAAGGTTATTTGGTGAGTGGATGACTGGCTTGTCAGGAGTTGATTACGTGCTGAGAAGGTAACCAACTTAAACCTCTACATAAAGCACATAAGGGGACACGACAGAGGCTTGAGGAGTGGCACAGAAAAGAGAGAAATGTGAGGCACAAGAGATTTGGTTGAGAGGCAGTGGCAGTGAACTTGATCAAGAGTTTTTTTAGAGGCTAGTCATGTATGAATGAATTCATGTGACAATCGATTGTAAAGAATAGGAGTTGATTGGGAAATAAATTCATGTACTGTGAACTTCTTGCACACTCAAAGGAATGCAATGAAAACTCTTCCTGTTGATGTATGTCGTTGTTTGCCGAACTACGTAAAATCTTCTTGTGTTTGTTCTTGTTGTTGCTAATCAAGCCTACAATTTTGAATGCAACACACAACTTGGACAAACAAATGTGTTTAGTCAAATTTGATGGGTTTGATTATGAAAGCAATGAGTTATTAGCTTTTGTTTTCTTCCCTAATCTCCACCTATAAATACCCATACATTCTTCATTCTAAAATCATCCCAAAAAAAAACACAAATCTTTTCTTTTTCTACAAAGAAAAGGGTTGAGGTAAAAGTGAGATAAGTGTTAGAATTTCTTAAGTAGATTTTATCCTTGGAAAGAATAGGATTAGTGGATAGAAATAGAGCATTAAAATCAGAGTGTTCTGAGTGAAATACTTTGTATTCTCAATTCTCTTGTATTCTTTGTTATCAATAAAGAAGTAACCTCTTTGAGGGTTCTTGAGTGGACGTAGCCCAATATTGGGATGAACCACTATAAATCTTGATGTTCATCTTGTTCAATTGTTGATTACGTGCTTGTGATATCCGCTGCGTAATTACATCAATTATATGTTGGTTTTCTTGATACCCCAACAACTGGTATCCGAGCCAGATTCTCAAATACTATAGTAAGTCCTCGTATGCACCGTGGTTGCATCTTAGTCTGAACTTCCACATCAGAAAAGGCTTTCTAGACAGTAATAGGAAAGTAATTCTTTTATGTTCAGGCTTTAACGATTAATTCGTTGGTAGTAGACACAAAAGATGGAGGTACGTACAAGCAAGATGATTAGCCTTAATGGTTCTAATTAACAACTTTGGAAAAGCAAGATGAAAGATCTCCAGTTTGTAACCAAGATGCACCTACCGGTGTTCAACGAGAATGAACCAGAAGAGAAATCAGATGCCGAATGGACCTTTGAGCACGAGCAGGTTTGTAGGTACATCCGACAATTTGTCGATGACAACGTGTATAATCATATATGTAACGAGACTCATGCTCGTACACTTTGTATGAAGTTGGGGACACTATATGCCTCAAAAATTGGCAACAACAAACTATTCTACCTGAGCAAGCTAGTTGAGGTTTGGTCCAAATGCAGCAGTTATCAAGCATGTGCATAAAGCTTGATGGTGATGTGATTACCCTGAGATTGTGCTAGCTTCATTACCAGAATCTTGGGAGACTCTGAAGATATCACTAACAAACACAGCCCCAGAAGGAGTCGTGAGTATGGACTTCATCAAGAGCGGCATCTTGAATGAAGAGATGAGGCAAAGATCCCAGAGTGCTTTTACATCGCAATCAGATGTCTTGGCTACTGAGTCAAGGGGGAGAAGCAAGAAGAAGGGAAGCACATATCAGAAACCGAGGAGAGGCAAATCTTCGGGGAGATATGCCAATGTAAGGTGTCATAATTGTGGCGAAAATTGATATATAAAGAAATATTGCAGAGAGCTGAAAGGCAAAGGCAAGTATGAACCCGATGATGAGCAAACAAACGTCATTGACGAGTTCAACGTCGTTCACGAGCAAGAGTCCGTAAATTTGGCGACTCAAGGAACCAGTTGGGTGATCGATGGTGGAGCAACAATCCACGTCACACTAGCAGGGAAGACTTCATATTCTATACACCCGGGGACTTTGAGGTGGTGAGGATGGGCAATGAATGACTATCCAAGATTGTCAAAAAAGGAGATGTGAGCTTGACTACCGTGGAGGGCTCGACAATAGTGTTGAAAGACATCATGCACGTATCTGACATTTGCCTGAGTCTAATTTCAATGGAAGACTGGATAAGGAAGGTTTTTGCACCACATTCCATAAAGGAATATGCAAGATTCTCAGAGGCTCACTTATGGCAGCGAATAGATTAAAGATGTCAAAGTCGTAAATAGTACAAGGAAAATCTTCTGAGAGCATAAATTTTGCAACAGAAGAAAGGACTCAACAGTGTGGTGACACAGACGTCTTGGCCACATAAGTGAAAATAATCTTACACGCCTTGTGAGTAAGCAAGTTCTACCCGGTATTAAGCATGCTCATATTATACACTGCACGATTGCTTGACCGGAAAACAGAACATGATATCATTCATGGGTTCGCCTATTAGCAGAGCCGAGAAAATTTTAGATCTGGTGCATTCGGATCTATGTGGACCGATGTCAATATTACTTGGAGGTGCAAGATATTGGTCTTTCATAGACGATCATTCTCAAAAGATTTGGGTGTGGGCATTCAAAACCAAGGACCAAGTAGCGGAAACATCAACAAGTTTTTAAACTTGGTTGAACGGCAAACAATCATAAAACTTAAATGTACTCAAACAGATAATGGATGAGAATACATTGGACAATTTGACGAGATATGTGAAAAGAACGGAATCCGAAGCTAATGACTCCGCCAAAAACACCACAGTTTAATGGATTAGCTGAAAGGATGAACAGAACATTGGCAGAAAGAGTCAGGAGTATGCTTTGCAGCAGTATATGTGCTGAACAGCTCACCACGTGTTCCTCTGAATTATTATATTCCGGATAACGTGTGGCAAGGAAAAGAAGTTTCCTACGATCATTTGCGGGTATTTGGATGTGTTGCTTACGTTATACCGAAGGATGAAAGATAGAAGTTGGGTGCCAAAACAAGAAAGTGCATATTTATAGGGTATGTCAAGGATCTATTCGGATACAAGTTTTACAAAATAGATTTCAAAAAGCCTATAAGAAATCGTGATGCCGTATTTCAGGAGAATGGTATATAAGAGAATTGTGGATCTGAAGAAAATCTTGAATGGTGGCCTTCAACTGTAAATCCACAACCGATTATCATGAGGAAGTTCCACATGATGATGAGGTTTGTGTTCATAGTGAACCATCAGCAAAAGGTTCTCATTATGCAACTTCCCTTAATCAAATTGCATGCAAATCATAAATGAAAAGGGAATCTCACAACCCTTATACAAATCACACACATATCAGAATGCTCACAGACGAGCATTGGATAAGTAAATGTTTATCTATTGTATAAACACATTACTCCATACCAATATTGGTACCTCTGTCCTATGAGCATTCCCATTAACAACTCAAACTCATCTCCGGAGCCATTGTTGTATCTGTTCAACATGTTTCAACAGAAACAACCCCCACACGCGGTGAACATACCAATAACGCAATCTCAATATCATCAATCTCACAATTCATAATTTACAGAATATAAAGCTGCAAATTTAGAAAATACTCCCTGACCATATGTGATCTCTCATGTTGTACATGTTCTCACAATAACCAAGATCATCAAACTCCAAAATCCGTTAAATCATGACAATGAGTCAGTACACTCATATTCAAAACCAACAGTTCCATAATCAATTCTAGCTAAATCATTTCAATAATGATTTACAGTAATCTAATACATCTCAATTAGCAATTTCATAATTATAACTCATCATATTACATCGCTCGCTCAACATCGTGGTACTCTAACCTCTTGCACACTCAACAACGGCATCATCATAACCATTGATCGCTCAACAGCGGCAACATCATACTCATTGTTCGCTCAACAACGACATCACCATAATTCATAACACATATCAATTCATCGCAACAATAATATATTATTCATTAGCTATGACAATAATATATTTAAATATGCTCGTACGTCACACGTACCTTATAATCCAATAGCAAGAGCCAATCATTGCCTTTGCCTCGAGACCTGGTGAATTATGCGCTACACAAATACCATAATTCACAATCAATTGCGTGCACACAATTACATAATCAAGCACGTACTCAACCTCCATATACATTATCCAATCATGATGATTAATCATGAAAAAGATTAGGGCAATGCATGCCAAGACAAATTAAAAAATTTCACAACAATTGGCCTCGTGATCGATCGGCCAAAAACTCTCGATCGATCGAGAGCCACCGAAAATTTCACATTGAATTTCGCTCGTGCGCGATCTATCCCCGAGACACCGCGATCGATCGCCTGACGCCCGCGATCGATCGGTCACTTTGCGCGATCAATCGCCAGAACTATTCATCGCCTTCCATTTTTTGCCCAACGACACGCGATCGTTCGGCGCCCTCTTGCCGATCGGTCGGCGAGCTCTGCAACAGCCAAAAATGTAGTTTTTTGAGCAAAAACTCCCAAAATAACAATCCCAACTCCCAAAACTCCACAAATCCTTCATATAAACACAAAAATACTCAACATAACACAACAACAAAAAATCTCTATACCAAAACTCAATCCCATCTCTACACATTACCAAACTATACAAAATTACTATCAAAACGAAGATAAAAGAGATGGGAAGAATTACTCAACTATCTTCGAGATATTGGCTCCAAAAATCGAGCCTTGCTCGATTTTTCTCCATAGGAGAAAGAGGGGGAAAGGTGGATGGAGAATGGTTGAACACCGAGTCCACTTGGTATATATAGTATCAAGGCTTCAAAACCCGAGTTTCAAATACTCACACCAAAACTCTTTGACAACCATGCGTGTTCAATAATTATCTTCCACTCACTCAATTTCATCACAAACCTCAATCCAAAGCTCCCCAAACTCCAGATCCCACTACCAACACAATTCCAAGGTTTAACGCGCCAATGAGAATATAATCTCAAATCTTGGCTCCAACAATTCCAACAGCAGATAATAATCCCCTAAGTCTCAATTCGGTAATTATCATCATTACCCCAATTAATCTCCGGATATCACATTTATCCCCCACTAATCAAATTTCGTCCTCAAAATTTGTACACACGTACTCATCGTGCCGCATAGAGCACGCAACTCAACTTAGAAAACACAGCAATGATTCATGAATATGTCATGAATGAAACACCAACTGCGAGGATATTGACCTCTCACCATACTCTGTAATGTAGATATCCTCCCAAACCATCACAATCTTCAAAAAGATGTTAAATGTTAACTAACCAAAAGCAGTCGATTAACCTTAACTACTATCTACTCGAATCATTCCTGATTCCAACATAGATATCACCTTTATGAGATCTCTGTAACTTGATCTAAGATGCAAAATACACATCGCCACGAAGGAAACCACCAGTATACAGTAGTATAGTCACACTAAACTCGGTTTCCGTTCTCCGATTCCATCACAAATAATGGAATCTAAATCATCAAAGGAATAGTTGCACCATTTGCAACTCGAATGGGCAACCCACTGCCACCGCCCACCGATCAATACTAAAACACATCGGTGTATTCCAAGAAATCACATCTTGGCCTCAGACACTATCGAAAACCCTACAAAATCTCATGATTCCATAGAGAGCATGCAAGGAAATCATTTGCATTCTCACAATATGTGTCGACAACGACACCAAACGAATTCGATTCCTAGTCGTCTCTTATTTGCCCTTGTAATCAACAATTCTAATACAATGATAACTATCGAATTAACTAACAACCAATTTCCCTAACCCGAAATATGACAACCTCTTCTCAGAAGAGAGTCAACCAAAACCTCACAATTTATTCCTCAGAATAAATCGTCCCATCGAGGTTACCAATCTCAATGATGCTACGATCTCTTATAAGAGATTCACCAATCCAAGCACACTAACCAGTTACTCAATCAAGCATAAAAATGCTGGCATACATGTATACATAACAATATATGCCTGAACGCCAAATACACCACATGCATACTCAATGCAATTCGACTCGGTATCTCCAATACTACTCACAAGCCTCAGGGACGACTATCAATCACATAGTTATTCTCACCCAGTAGAGAATAATGATTGACGAACTAACGACTAATGGTGTGATTTTGAAATCACACCATACAAACTCATCGAATCTTCCAAAGATTCCAAACATGTATTACAATATATATTTCCTTACAAGGAAAATATCATGCATCCACGACTCTCCAACTCGAACCATCATTCGAACAATCTAGATACATTATACCGAAATGCATCCCTGAACTAACAATACATATCTAATTCATGATAGTGCGTCAATGCCACTATCACCACTCATTCACAAATCCGTATACACAACTTATACAAACTCCAACGATGTTCCATACTAACATAATAGTACTCAAACACTCTCAAGCAACTCTCTTGGGACGTCTCCTCGTACGTCTCACAATTAACTCGAAGTAAATACTAGGTCCATCACCAGTAATGCTTACCATGGATGATTCACAATCAACTCGCAATCGGTACCAACTGTCTACAGACATCATTGCTCCATACCAAAAAATCCATATACAACACTAGCTCCCCAAGAGATACAATCGATATAGTAGTATTACCACATTAACTATATCCCACAACTCTAGTTACGGTTCACCATCACATCCTCAATGGAAGAATACTCACATAGAGATAACAATAACTTGTTGACACTCACGTTGGTACTCCCAACAAAACTGAGCTGTCACAACACAATTTCCTCAAAGCATCTATACGTATGAACGCTCTCTTGAGGTATCTCTTACCTCAAGCTCAAAAGCATTATAGTAACTACACGAGTCCACTATAATCTCTCATTGTATTATCTTAATATTCACATTCCTCGGTGCCGACCAACAAGCTCACTGTATTATCGCAACGACAATTCATCATACCTGGCTAGCAAATCGCAGCCCCCTATACAAAACCACCAATGTGTCATACGTTCAACCCCCGGTATACAATACGTATCATTCTCGTACTACTACCACTCTCACAATTCATGAATCATCTCATGGATTACGTATCTTAGTACAAACAATTAGAGATATCAGATCATCATCTAACATTTCTCTAATACAGATACACCAGGGACATTCCAATGTCCGAAGCCAATCACATCTCAATCCTAACTCATTAGGATTTATCTACATATTCTCACTTGTATATGCACTCATATCATTATAACACATCAATATACGTATGTAGGTTCCTTGCCAACTACATACATTTCAAGTCGCTTGGTCATAGCCAACTCAACGAGTATACCCGAAGGTACCACTACTCGTAACATATTTACCTCAATACACTATGCAATACATTTATCTGAGCGTCACAATCATTTTTCCATCGAGCGAACCAGCTCAGCATAATGGTCTCGTGTCAACCTATGACACACACATACCATCTTATGCCAACCAGTGGCACTCAAACCCTATAACTCAATATATACGTCTATATATGTATTACTCATCGTAACAACGGCACATGTCACCCATCGCTCGTCATACTGTCTCATTATAAAATATCGTCAACCTGTGATGGTACATGTCAACCCGTGGCCTTCATAATATCCTCGTCAACCTGTGACAGTACATGTAAACACGTGACATACCCATTCATCTTATTCCCACATGATTATATTCAGTTCAATACAACAAGTGATTAATCACTTATTAATCCAACATATACAAAACATAGCATGTTTCCACATCAATACACATCGTTAATGCAATAACAGCTAACATAATAGTTGTACATCTATACTCATAGGCCAACAACGATACACTATCAATCATCGTCGCTACGTATACATCGGTATAATATACTCGCTACGTATTCAACGGCATAATCCATCGCTACGTATACAACGACATAATCCATCGCTACGTATACATCGGTATAAACCATCGCTATGTTTACAACGTCATAACATCATCGCTACGTATACAACGGCATAATCCATCGCTATGTACACATCGGCATAATCCATCGCTACGTACACATCGGCATAATCCATCGCTATGTATACATCGGCATAATCCGTCGCTACGTATACAACAGCATAACATCATCGCCACGTATATATCGGCATAACAATATCCCTCGCTTTGAGTTATCGGCGGCTCAATGATATCCCTCGCTTCAGCATATTAGCGTCACACGCTATGATATGACAGCGGCAAATATGCTGTTTCATCATCCGATAAAGGTGCGGCAAATATCAAGTACATCAACGGCTCAATAATATCACTCGCTTCGAATTATCGGCAGCTCAACCCTGTCCCTCGCTTCAACATATCAGCGATCCATTCTACAATATGACAACGACAAATATGCGGATCCAACGCTCGATAAGACAACGACAAATATTCTGATCCATCGCTGCTCAATTTATCAGTATCATCACAATGATCTCAAAATACTTAAATCAACATAACATCTCACCAACTCTACAATCGCTACTACGTTATATCAGCGGCTCAATGATATCCCTCGCTTCGAATTATCGACGACTCAATGATATCATTCGCTTCGCCATACCAGCGACCCACGCTATAATATGACAGCGACAAATATCCTGATCCAGCGTTCAATAAGACAACAACAATTATTATGATCCATCGCTGATATAACCGTTGTAATGGTCCAATTTTAATGAAAATTATTGGTCCAAAATTTTAAATTAAATAATAACAATAATAATAATATTAATATATAATAATTATAAAAAAAGGAAAAAGCTTATAAACTTAAAACTGAACACGATTTCTCAAAAATTATTTCATCCTCGTTCGTCCGTTTTCTTCGCTTGTTTCACCTTCTTCAGCATGTCAGATTTCTTCTCTTCATCTTCTTCGCTGCTTGCCGTTTCATTCGCCTGCTTCGCCTTTCATCTCCCTCGCCCCTTCACCTCCTCACCATGGTAACTGATAAGCTATTTAATTTCCTAACCACAAGAACCCATGGTAAAGAAAATCGAAGAAGCTTCCGTCGGCTCCAACTCCAGAAAATTTTGATTTTTATAAATTTCGATTTTTGAGTTCGAAATCCTTCCAAATCCAAGTAGTAGCAAACAACTGAGAAGATTTCGGATTTGGACATCAATTGGTATGAAAATTCGATTTTTATGTTTCGAATTTATTTTTCTGTTTTCATTTTTGATTTTCAGTTTCGAATTTTAGGTGGTTAGGTTTGTAAAGTTGGATTAATCGGAAGTATATTAGCTTAAGAACACTATTTTAAGAATTTAGTTCGAAGAATTTTTGTGGGTTGAATTTTGAAAACTTTTCTGGAATTTAATTCGAAAATGTTACTGGACTTGTTAGTTTCGAAAATGTATTTGAGATTTTGAAGAATTGAGATGGTGATTGTTCGAAGATTTTATAGAAAATGAAATGGTATTTTGTTCGAAAAGTATTGTAGAATTTGTTTCGAAGATGTTATGTAGTTTGGTTCGAAAATTGTATTCTGTATTTCAAAATTTAGGCTGTAATTTGAGGAGATGATATGGTGATGTATATTGGTTCGAAAAAAATATTCTGGAAATCTGTTTTCGAAGATGTTATGTGTTTTAGTTCGAAAATGGTAATGGATTTCAAAGAGTTAGGATTGTGTAAGGATATTATAGAACCAAGTTAAATGATTATGGTTTTTGATAATGTTGAAATGGATAATAGGAAATCCATTGTGGGAAGGTGTGTAGCTTGAACACTATTAAGAAGCTTCGAGGTACGTAAAGGGAGTTGCAATTTTCCGCAAATTATTTTAAGTATTTCGTATTGTTTATTTTTGAAATGATTTTTGGATAGTAAGCATGCAAGAATTATTTTGAAAGATGATTTTGGTAAGAAATGTATTTTGTTGAAAAATAGAATTTTTAATAACATTTTATTGTGTGTGAAAAACTATTTTGAAGGCCATGTTTGTCTTGATTCAGTGAATACAATTTGAGGTTTGTGAACTGTGGATATTTTTGTTTCGTTGTGTCTCGCATTGCGACGAGGATAAAAACGCGCATACTTTCGGCTCGTTGGCGACGAGAATAAAGAAACGCATTTCGTTTTGCCCGAAGACAGAGGGGGTATAATATCTGTCGATACCTTTCCAGCGGGTATAGTCTGGAATGATATCATTGTGTCACATCCGTATTTGAGTATGCATTTGTTTCATTACGCATGGCTATGGTTAATGATTAATTCTATAATGTTAAGATATTATATGATATTGTTATTCGTTTCCGTTACGTTTAGTTGGTTATCTGTGCAGTTATTTCCGTTCTGATTTCGTTTTGTGAAATTTAGTTCCGTTGACTGCTCGGATTAAACCATATATGTGTGAAAATTATTTTGGATATGAAAGTATATTATTTTTCGTCACATTATGAAAAATGATGTTTTGATACTTTTTGTCAAATGTTTATTATGCTTACTATAAAATGCTGCAACTTACCTTTACCTGTAATGTGACATATTACAGATGTAGTTGAAGACTTAGACGATGCGGAGGATATTTAGATTTATTATGAAGTTTTGAGTATGTTGGTATGTTTAAGTTTTATTTTGAGTATATGAAACATTTATTTATGTTTTAGTTGGATTTTGATATTTGAAGTTTATTTTTGTTTAGTTTTTGTTTTTATGATTTTGTTATTGTGGTTGTAGTGATCTGGTAGATCACAGGGCACAATTTTTAAGAGAAGACTCTGCCCAAATTTTTCTAAGATAAAAGTCACGGATAAAAATTATTAAGTTAAACATCCGATAAGAATTAAAACGTTTCCGCTAAATAAAAGTTCAAAGTGATAACAAGATTTTGAATTGAGTGAAGCCTTGTATTCAAGCAATTGAATACGGCGGGCGACCCGTCTGGGCGGGCCATCACAGTTGGTATCAGAGCCTTAGTTTATAAGTTTGGATTAGACCTTTGTTATTTGTTTGGATTAGATCTTTGTTATATGTTTGGGATTAGACTTTTGAACTTAAGAATGAAGTTATTTAGGTTTGACTATCTATCTTCTTTATTTACGAATCTTACGATAAATTTTACGTTCGTTTTAAGATTTCAAATGGCTAGAGGAAGAACCAGTAGCAATCAGAGTGGTAGCCAAGAGCAGGACTCGAATCGCGACTCAGGAGATGGTCAAGATAGGAATGTGAATCAAGGTCAAGATGGAGTTCCAAATATAAATGTGGGATCAATGAATGAGGTGGACATCACGAACATATGTCGCATCATAGCTGGAGTGTTACAACAAAATGTTGTTTCAGCACCACTACAGCCGGAAACACAGAGAAGGACTGAATTTGAGAGATTCCGGGCACTCCGACCACCGTACTTTGGAAACGAGACTGATCCAATGAAAGCTGAGGAATGGCTGACCAAGATTGAAGAATTACTGAAAGCCATAAACATTGCCGATGGAGAAAAAGTTACAGTGGTGACTCCATTTCTGGAAGGAAATGCAAAGCATTGGTGGACCTCAGTGGAAGTAAGTATGGAACGAAACTCCATTACCTGGACGATTTTTAGAGAGAAATTTCTGCAACAATATTTTCCTGACGCTGTCCGAATGGCTAAAGAAGATGAATTTTTGAGGCTGAGGCAAACTGAGAATATGACTGTACTGGAATATTTGAGGAAGTTCCAAGAGCTGGGCAGATTCTGTCCTTTGTATTTGCAGTCTGAGAACAACAAGATTACAAGGTTCAGACAAGGTCTTCGTACTGGCATCAGGCTCAAAGTAGCACCTCTCATGGATACCAAATTTGATATACTCATGAAGAGGGCATTGTTCGTGGAATCTGAACTGAGGAATCTTGAGACTCCTCAAAATCAAAAGAGAAAACCTGAATTCAGAAACAGAGATCAGAGACCACTAGCTCGCAGACAGATGATCGTTGAAACTAAGAAGAATGAAGTTTGTCCCAAGTGCAATCGGAGTCATACTGGAGAATGTTACTGGAACTCTGGAGGTTGCTTTAAATGTGGATCTAAAGAACATCGGATTAGAGATTGTCCCAGTTTGAAACAAACCTCAGGAACAAATCAACCACGTGGACAACAACAGCGCAATCCAACTAGATTGTATGCTGTCCGTGCTGAAGAGGATCATGAGTTGATCGAAGGTAAATTTAAATTCCTGAATCAAGATGTTTATGTGTTATTTGATTCTGGCGCTTCAAATTCCTTTATCTCTGAATCTTGTGTGGAGAAACTTGATTTGCACTTCAGTCCACTGTTACATTTAATGCAAGTATTGAGTCCATTAGGAAAGACAGTCACAATTAAATATGTATGCAATGATGTAACACTGATTGTGGAAAGCGAAGAATTCAAAGCCAACCTGTTCATCATCGACATGAAAGAATTTGACATAATTCTTGGAATGGATTGGTTGAGTAGTGCAAAGGCTCGCATTGACTGTTACCGAAGGATCATAACTCTACAAACGAGTTCGGGTAAAGAGATCTGTTATGAAGGCGTGAGCTTGCATGAACGATTTTGTGGCAATGTCTCTGAGGTGGAAGCAAAAATAAATAAGATTTGCACGGTGAAAGAATTCTCAGATGTTTTCCCAGAGGATTTGCCAGGACTGCCACCAATTCGAAGCACGGAATTTTCTATTGATATTATTCCGGGATCAGAACCGATATCCAAAGCACCTTACAGGATGGCACCAGCAGAGCTAAAAGAATTGAAAGGACAATTGAAGGAACTACAAGATAAAGGTTTCATAAGGCCTAGTGTGTCACCTTGGGGAGCACCGGTACTGTTTGTAAAGAAAAAGGACGGCAGCATGAGAATGTGCATTGACTACATAGAATTGAATCGAATCACTGTGAAGAATAAATATCCGCTACCAAGGATTGACGATTTGTTCGATCAATTACAAGGTGCACAAATATTCTCGAAGATTGATTTGAGATCTAGGTATCATCAACTCAGAATCAAAGAGCAGGATATTCACAAAACTGCATTTCGAACCAGATAGGGACATTATGAATTTCTGGTGATGCCTTTCGGACTTACGAATGCACCTGCAGCATTTATGGTATTAATGAATCACGTATTCCGAGAATGGCTCGACAAATTCATCATAGTATTCATTGATGATATATTGATTTATTCCAAATCAAAGGAAGAACATGAAGAACATTTGAAGATGACATTGGAGAGACTACGACAACATCAATTATTTGCAAAGTTTGAGAAATGTGACTTCTGGTTGGATTCTGTATCATTTCTTGGACACATCATTGATACTCAAGGAATCCGCGTAGACTCAGCAAAGGTTCAAGCCATTACCAATTGGAAAGTTCCGACATCAGTAACAGAAATTCGAAGTTTTCTGGGATTGGCTGGATATTACCGAAAATTTGTGGAAGGATTTTCTCGAGTTGCATTACCCCTTACAAAGTTAACTAGAAAGGGAGTAAAGTTTGAATGGGATTCTAAGTGTCAGGCAAGTTTTGAGAAGTTGAAAGAATTACTTGTGTCAGCACCAATTCTTACATTGCCAGATGGACATGAAGGATTTTGTATCTACAGTGATGCATCAAAAGAAGGGATAGGTTGTGTGCTTATGCAAAATGGAAAAGTGATTGCATATGCTTCACGACAGTTGAAGGAACATGAAATAAGGTACCCTACTCATGATCTGGAACTGGCAGCAGTGGTTTTTGCACTGAAATTATGGCGACACTATTTGTACGGAACCACATGTGATATCTACACTGATCACAAGAGCTTAAAGTATATTTTTACTCAAAAGGAGTTGAATATAAGACAGAGAAGATGGTTATAACTGATCAAGGACTATGATGTGAAATTGCACTATCATCCTGGAAAGAGTAATGCGGTAGCAGATGCATTAAGCAGGAAGAGTTATGGATCAATGATATTGACTACGCAACAGAAACTCATTGATGAGATGTCAAAGTTAAATCTGAATGTCGAATTAAGAGGCGACCAGAATGGGACGACGATATTGTGTAATCTCATGGTACAACCTGATCTTATTCTCAGGATTAAGGAAGCACAATCAAAGGATCCTATGTGACAGACTTTCTTACAAAGAGCTCAATCAAACCAAGAAAGTTTTAGAATGCATGAAGATGGGACTTTGAGATTCAATGATAGACTATTTGTTCCAGCTGTATCAACACTCAGGGGCGAAGTCTTACAAGATTCACATCAGACAATATTGGCCATGCATCCAGGACAGAATAAAATGTATCAAGATATGAAGCAATTATTTTGGTGGCCAGGAATGAAGCAAGATGTCGTAAAGTTTGTGTCTAAGTGTTTAGTGTGTCAACAAGTGAAAGTTGGAAGACAAAAGCCAGCAGGGACACTGAGAAACTTGGACATACCAAACTGGAAATGAGAGCATATTACTATGGACTTTGTGACCGGATTACCCAAGACTACGACACAAAAGGATTCAGTTTGGGTTATTGTTGATCGACTTACTAAGTGTGCTCACTTTATACCAATGAAGAAGACCACATCAATGAATGATTTAGCAAAGCTTTACATTGATCAAGTGGTGTGTTTGCATGGGATACCAGTCAGTATTATATCTGATCGAGATGCTCGATTCACATCTCAATTCTGGAAGAGTTTACAATCTGTGTTGGGAACGAATTTGAAATACAGCACAGCTTTCCATCCACAGACGGGCGGACAGTCTGAGAGAACAATTCAGATTCTCGAGGATTTACTTAGAACATGTATTTTGGATTTTCAAGGGCAGTGGGATCGTCATCTGAAACTGGCAAAGTTTGTGTACAATAACAGTTATCAATCCAGTATTCAAATGGCACCATTCGAAGCTTTGTATGGAAAGAAATGTAGAACACCACAGTGTTGGTTTGATGTTGGAGAGAAAGTATTGAAAGGACCAGAGTTGATCAAACTCACGAATGAAAATGTTACCATCATCAAACAGAGATTACTTACAGCTCAGAGTCGACAGAAAAGTTGGGCTGATGTTCGCAGACGAGATTTAGAATTTCAGCAAGGGGATAAGGTATACTTGAAAGTATCACCATTCAGAGGAGTAATGAGGTTTGGTAAGCATGGGAAGTTAAGTCCGAGATTCATTGCATCATATGAAATTCTGGAAAGAATATGAACTTTGGCTTATCGACTTGCTCTACCTCCGGAACTAGACCGAGTACATAATGTATTTCACGTCTCGATGCTCAGGAAGTATGTTCCAGATGAAAGTCATGTGCTTAAAGCAACAGAGATTGAGATATCCAAGGAATGCACATATTCAGAATATCCTACCAAGATACTCGACCGTCAAGAGAGAATTCTACGAACTAAGATAATTCCTTTTGTTAAGGTTCAATGGAGCAATCATTCACCTGATGAAGCAACATGGGAAAAAGAAGAAGAACTATATGATAAGTATCCAGATATAAAACGTGATGCAAGTTTCGAGGACGAAACTTTTTTGAATGTATGGAGATTGTAATGGTCCAATTTTAATGAAAATTATTGGTCCAAATTTTTAAATTAAATAATAACAATAATAATAATATTAATATATAATAATTATAAAAAAAAAGGAAAAAGCTTATAAACTTAAAACTGAACACGATTTCTCAAAAATTATTTCATCCTCGTTCGTCCATTTTCTTCGCTTGTTTCACCTTCTTCAGCATGTCAGATTTCTTCTCTTCATCTTCTTCGCTGCTTGCCGTTTCATTCGCCTGCTTCGCCTTTCATCTCCCTCGCCCCTTCACCTCCTCACCATGGTAACTGATAAGCTATTTAATTTCCTAACCACAAGAACCCATGGTAAAGAAAATCGAAGAAGCTTCCGTCGACTCCAACTCCAGAAAATTTCGATTTTTCTAAATTTCGATTTTTGAGTTCGAAATCCTTCCAAATCCAAGTAGTAGCATACAACTGAGAAGATTTCGGATTTGGACATCAATTGGTATGAAAATTCGATTTTCTGTTTTCATTTTTGATTTTCAGTTTCGAATTTTAGGTGGTTAGGTTTGTAAAGTTGGATTAATCGGAAGTATATTAGCTTAAGAACACTATTTTAAGAATTTAGTTCGAAGAATTTTTGTGGGTTGAATTTTGAAAACTTTTCTGGAATTTAATTCGAAAATGTTACTGGACTTGTTAGTTTCGAAAATGTATTTGAGATTTTGAAGAATTGAGATGGTGATTGTTCGAAGATTTTATAGAAAATGAAATGGTATTTTGTTCGAAAAGTATTCTAGAATTTGTTTCGAAGATGTTATGTAGTTTGGTTCGAAAATTGTATTCTGTATTTCGAAATTTAGGCTGTAATTTGAGGAGATGATATCGTGATGTATATTGGTTCGAAAAAAATATTCTGGAAATCTGTTTTCGAAGATGTTATGTATTTTAGTTCGAAAATGGTAATGGATTTCAAAGAGTTAGGATTGTGTAAGGATATTATAGAACCAAGTTAAATGATTATGGTTTTTGATAATGTTGAAATGGATAATAGGAAATCCTTGACATATCGGAGATTGTGGGAAGGTGTGTAGCTTGAACATTATTAAGAAGCTTCGAGGTACGTAAAGGGAGTTGCAATTTTCCGCAAATTATTTTAAGTATTTCGTATTGTTTATTTTTGAAATGATTTTCGGATAGTAAGCATGCAAGAATTATTTTGAAAGATGATTTTGGTAAGAAATGTATTTTGTTGAAAAATAGAATTTTGAATAACATTTTATTGTGTGTGAAAAACTATTTTGAAGGCCATGTTTGTCTTGATTCAGTGAATACGATTTGAGGTTTGTGAACTGTGGAATCGTTGGCGACGAGAATAAAGAAACGTATTTCGTTTTGCCCGAAGACAGAGGGGGTATAATATCTGTCGATAACCTTCCAGCGGGTATAGTCTGGAATGATATCATTGTGTCACATCTGTATTTGAGTATGCATTTGTTTCATTACGCATGGCTATGGTTAATGATTAATTCTATAATGTTAAGACATTTTATGATATTGTTATTCGTTTCCGTTACGTTTAGTTGGTTATCTGTGCAGTTATTTCCGTTATGATTTCGTTTTGTGAAATTTAGTTCTGTTGACTGCTCGGATTAAACCATATATGTGTGAAAGTTATTTTGGATATGAAAGTATATTATTTTTCGTCACATTATGAAAAATGATGTTTTGATACTTTTTGTCAAATGTTTATTATGCTTACTATAAAATGCTGCAACTTACCTTTACCTGTAATGTGACATATTACAGATGGAGTTGAAGACTTAGACGATGCGGAGGATATTTAGATTTATTATGAAGTTTTGAGTATGTTGGCATGTTTAAGTTTTATTTTGAGGATATGAAACATTTATTTATGTTTTAGTTGGATTTTGATATTTGAAGTTTATTTTGGTTTAGTTTTTGTTTTTATGATTTTGTTATTGTGGTTGTAGTGATCTGGTAGATCACATGGCACAATTTTTAAGAGGAGACTCCGCCCAAATTTTTCTAAGATAAAAGTCACGGATAAAAATTATTAAGTTAAACATCCGATAAGAATTAAAACGTTTCCGCTAAATAAAAGTTCAAAGTGATAACAAGATTTTGAATTGAGTGAAGCCTTGTATTCAAGCAATTGAATACGGCGGGCGACCCGTCTGGGCGGGCCGTCACAACCGTAGTATCACAATAATCGCAATACATTTGTACGCACAATGACAATACCAAGTATTCATGCATCACGATAATAAGTCAATATCAATGCATGCGTATAAATCCCACATTACTTGCATTTTCATATCCACAATATAGCCATACCCGATTATCACATCAAATTACTAACACCTGTCAACATAGCATATCAGTCGTCGCTCATCCATCGCCACATCATCATTATCAAAACATTTAAATCTATGATATGTTATTTACATACGTTACCGGTTGATAACACTCTTCAATAATACCATCATCGGTGCGTATATTCATTGGCATAACAGGTTATTACTCAATATCACGTTCATCATATTCCATACGATCCTTCAACCACAATGGTTAGCAATAACACAAATTTTCATTCACGGTCTCATATCATACTATGCACATAAGCGTATAAAAACCATGTCACACTGACATAAAACCGCAATCATGCGTAAACTATGTGCTATTCATTTCATTATGTGCTATTCATTTCTACCAATACCACCCTTGGCCCTCAAACAACCCCAAAGAGCAAATCATTGTTCTGATACCACTAATGTAAGGGCCCCACGTCCTAACCCTATCATTAGTGCATTTATAATCTATATTAGTGCATACATTCATAGATTTAGGGAATTCTCATTCGTGATTCAATAACAAATGCATGACGTCTATAAAATTTTGACATAATCCTCGCAACAATCAATTCCCAACATAGCTCAACTAGCATAAGTATACACCTTAAAATGCACTAACACGTTCTCAATTCATTATGCAATTTTTCTTAATCAAATTGCATGCAAATCATAAATTAAAAGAGAATCTCACAACCCTTGTACAAATCATAGACACATCAGAATGCTCACAGACGAGCATTGAATAAGTAAATGTGTATCTATTATATAAACACATTACTCCATACCAATATTGGTACCTCTGTCCTGGGAGCATTCCCATTCAACAACTTGAACTCATCTCCGGAGCCATTGTTGTACATGTTCAACCTGTTTCAATAGAAACAGCCCCCACACGGGGTGAACATACCAATAACACGATCTCAATATCATCAATATCACAATTCATAATTTACAAAATATAAAGCTGCAAATTTAGAAAATATTCCATGTATGTACCATGACCATATGTGATCTCTCATGCTGTTCCTGTTCTCACAATAACCAAGATCATCAAACTCCAGAATCCGTTAAATCATGACAATGAGTCACCACACCATATTCAAAACCGCCAGTTCCATAATTAATCCTAGCTAAATCATTACAATAATGATTTACGGTAATCTAATGCATCTCAATTAGCAATTTCATAATTATTAATCATATTACATCTCTCGCTCAACAGCGGCGGCACTCTAACCTCTTGCGCGCTCAACAGCGGCAGCATCATAATCATTGCTCGCTCAATAGCGGCAATATCATACTCATTGTTGCTCAACGACGACATCATCATAATTCATAACACATATAAATTCGTCGAAACATTAATATATTATTCCTTAGTTATGACAATAATATATTTAACTATACTCGTACGTCACACATACTTTATAATCCAATAGCAAGAGCCAATCATTGCCTTTGCCCTGAGACCTGGTGAATTATGCGCTACACAAATACCATAATTCACAATCAATCGCGTGCACACAATTACATACTCAAACATGTACTCAACATCCATATACATTATCCAATCATGATGATTAATCATAAAAAAGACTCGGATAAGATATGCCTCGATTCCATTACAAACTAAAAAAATTCACAACACTTGGCCCTCAAAGACAATGGTGCCATCAAGCCAACAAACCGCAGTCCACAGTCCTCCGCCGACTTTGTATCATTTCCATTTCCCCAAGCCTTCGTATTCTTCGCTAGCAAAGCAACCTAAAAGTTTTCGCGATCTTTTAAACACTAATATGGCTTCATCTCAGGTGATTGTTAAATTTGTCATTATTTGGTTTAATTCATTTTGTTGACGAAGTTTGATTTTTTTGTTCTTTTTAGAAGAAATAGTTCATGTTTATAGTTTCTTTAACTATGTTTCGTTGGTTCGTGTTGAAGCAATGACAAAGGCATATAAGCAGGTGGAGGCGGCTGAAGTTAAGAAGGCGGATACTCACAGGCGGATTCATGTATAGGCAAGGGAGGGCAAATGCCCTCCCTTGTTTTTTAATATAAAATATCTATTATACCCTCTTTATACACCTATAAAAGAAAAAAATTAACCTAAACCCAATTCCCCCCAACTGCACGATGAAAACACTCTGATTCCCTCACCCTTCATCACTTTCTCTTCTAGTTCCACTGTTCCAGACTTCCAGAATCCAGAGTTCGTTCGTGAATCCACTCATACGAAAGGAGAGATAAGAAATTTTATTTTGTACAAAAGGAGAGATAAGAAAAGATAAGAAAAGAATCGCTTGGCCTTAGCCAAAAGAATCCAGAGTTCGTTCGTGAATCCACTTCTGCGCAGGTTTCTTTTCTATTTTGTACAAATTTTGTGATAAGAAATTTTATGAGATAGCTTTGGAGCGAGAGGAGAGATACGATCATAATTCATACGAAAGCAAAAAAAAAATTTTGGAGCATAACATAGCTTGGGCCTTGGGGTGCATTCGATAGAAGATTCAAAATTTTGGAAACTTTCTTGAGTTGTATTACTTGGATTCTTGAGCCTTTTATAAAGGTTGCCATTAATGTAGTTTTGGTTGATCATAATCTAAGTATAAATGGATGAAAAAACAATATTACCGAAGAGTTATGTTGATTTAATTCTATTTGATTAAATTTTATTGAATGCAACAATTTGAAAAAAAATAGAACATGATACTGTATAATTAATGTTCTCGAAATGTCAACTTGGGGTGTTAATATTTTTTAGTATTCACAAGAATTTTAATTTTGCTTAATGCAGTATGTTGAAGTACTTTAAACAAGTCGATAAAAAATCATCTTTCTCGAGTCCAGAAAACAGTGTGCAATTGCCTGAAACTTCATTAGGCTTTGCTTCTCCTCAGAGTCTTAAAGAGCAACCAAAACTAATTCAAGAAAATTCTGACCTGCCAGAACTTCCTACGGATCCAGGCAAACGACCTAGAATTACAGATTATCATCCTAATATTCGTGAAAGAGTTCGGAGAAAATACTATTTAGAAGGTCCTTGCCAACCTAATCTTGAGAATTTCCCCCAAACAGATTTCGATGGGAAATTACGAAGGTTTAACCGTTCATGGTTCAAGGAATATTGTTGGTTGGAGTATAGTATAAGCAAGGATGCTGGTTTCTGTCTTTATTGGACTTGCCTTTCGTGGTCATGATGAATCTACGCAGTCAAGCAATCAAGGAAATTTTCTGGAACTTTTGAAATTTCTTGCAAACCATAATGAGGATGTGAGAAGGGTTGCCCTCAAGAATGCACCTGCAAATCTCAAGTTAACAGCTCCTCATATTCAGAAAGATATTGTTAGAGCTTGTGCATTTGAAACAACCAAAGCTATAATTGAAGAGCTTGGTGATGGGTTTTTTTGTGTTCTTCTCGATGATTCTCGTGATGTTTCAACTAAGGAGCAAATGGCTGTTGTCTTGAGATTTGTAGATAAAAAAGGTCGCGTGCTTGAAAGGATTTTAGGATTTAAACATGTCCAGTGCACAAACGCTCTCTCACTTAAAGGTGCACTTGAAGATCTCTTAAATTCACATGGATTAAGCATATCCATGTTGCGTGGACAAGGTTATGATGGAGCAAGTAATATGCAAGGGGAGTTTAATGGATTGAAGTCTCTTATCTTGAAAGAAAATAAAACAGCATATTATGTTCATTGTTTTGCACACCAACTTCAACTTGCTCTTGTAGCTGTGGCAAAAAACCATATACGTATTTGTGAACTCTTTGTTCTGATTTCTAATGTTGTTAATGTGGTCGGTGGCTCGTGTAAGCGAAAAGATAATTTACGAGAAAAACAAGCTTCAAAGATTGTTCAAGCCTTAGAAAATGAAGTGATCACTAGTGGACGAGGATTGAATCAAGAAAACACTCTCATTCGTCCTTGTGATACGCGTTGGAGCTCGCATTACGGTACTATCTTAAGCTTGATTAATTTGTTTGATTCTATAATTTATGTGCTTGGCGTGATTGTGAACGAAGGAACATTATCTAATCAAAGGGGTGAAGCATCGCGTTTGATAAAGGACATGCTATCATTTGACTTCGTATTTGATTTGCACTTGATGAAATCAATATTAGGAATAACAAACGATTTGTGTCAAGCATTGCAAAGAAAAGATCAAGATATCGTGAATGCTATGACTCTAGTAGATGTTTCTAAAAGAAGACTTCAAGCAATGAGAGATGGTGGATGGAGTTCTTTGATAGAGGATGTATCAGTTTTTTGTGTAGATAATGAAATTAAGGTGCCTGATATGGATGATGTTTATGTGGGTGGAAAAAGACCAAGACGGAGAGTTGAAGAGATGACAAACTCTCATCGCTATCGTGTGGAGGTATTTAATACCGTCATAGATATGCAATTACTTGAGTTAAATGGTCGATTCAATGAGGTAAATACCGAATTGCTGCTTTGTGTTGCTTGTTTGAATCCATTCAACTCTTTTGAAGCTTTTGACAAACAAAAGTTAGTTCGACTAGCAGAATTTTATCCAAATGATTTTCAAGGTGTGGAGCTTTTGGCATTGCTGGACCAACTCGAGAATTTCATTATTGATATGCGTTTAAATATTGATACTTTCAATGTAAAAGGGCTTGGTGATATAACTCAAAGAATGATTGAAACTAGAAGAGATCTGGCATACCCATTGGTTTACAAGCTTATAAGTTTAGCCTTGATTTTGCCGGTTGCAACTGCTACGGTGGAAAGAGCATTCTCTGCTATGAATATCGTAAAGAATCGGCTTCGCAACCGAATGGGTGATGAATGGATGAATGATAATTTGGTGGTTTATATTGAAAAAGATATATTTGATCGTGTACCTAATGAAGCTATCATTAATAAATTTCAAAATATGGCAAATCGTCGAGGTCAATTGTAAATTAGATTTTTGAGATAATTGTAAGTTACTTTATTTTATTGAATTTTTTGGGCTACTTTTATTCCTTTATAATATTGCCCCCCCTTATCGAAAATCCTGCGTCCGCTCCTGCGGATACTGGCTGCCAGGATCTGAGCCACGATTAAAGTTTAGGAGGGTGGAATTTTTTTTAAAAAAATCAAGGGTAAAACATTAATTTTTTAAAAAAAAAAACTAAAAAAACACTAAAAAAAAATAGGGGTGTGGCTGCCTCCCCGCACCCCCTCCCTACGCCCCTACTGGTAGCTCGAGCGATAGTGAATGATAAGGAGTTGAGGGTTTGGATTTGTTTCCAGAATTGCTTTGTTATGATTTATGAAGATGTTTGGTGTGGGTTAATGGACAATTTGAAGAATGCGGATTTAAAGCTGTGTAAATGATTTGGAACTGATGCTTTTGTTTGTATCTGTACAATTTGTTTGTAAAAATTTTATAAACAATATATTTTTATTACTTAGGATTAATTAATTTTTATCTGTGTTAATAATTGGGTTTGATTCAAAAAATACGTAAATGCTTGAAATTTCAAATACGATTGGTCTCCCACCTATTTCATGTGGGAAATTGATCGCTTTTATTTTAAACAATTACTTTCAGTGTAGCGATTTTAGATTGCAAATGTACGGTGTCAAGTTTTAGTATAGTGAATTAGAAATAGAGATGTCGTACCCACAGGGACTAACATATAAGTACCAAATAAAATTAGAAAAATTATATTTAGCCTATGAAATATATGAATAATTATCTAATTAAACTTCAAACTTAAACTCAAAATTAAATCAACTCCTCTGACGATGCGAAGGAATTCCACTCGAGAAATTTATCAAGATGTTGGTTCACTTGTGTTATTGTCAATGATTTGTTTGTAAAAATAATTACCAACCAATTAATTCTTAAGGTGACGGATTCCTTAATATAATCAATATGTTTTCTCAAGCTATATTGAAACTAACATTAAATTGAAGCAAGTAACCATCGTTCACTTAAACCAATTTAATATTGAATAAATCTCGATGAAAACCGTTAACTTTAAACCTTTCAATTCGAAGTGATCACGTATGTGATTTAATCTCTCGATCTAAATCTTTAACATACAACATGAATTATTATAGCGTATTAAAATTTTATCTCTCGATCTCAATTATAATTCACAAATTCAATCAAAGTTAGCAAAGCTTTGATAGCATTAAGATTATAATTCATGCACAAAAGAATTAATCCACTCAAACAACATTCAAATCAATGACTCAATCACAATCTTCCCTAACCTTGATAAAATCAACTTAATTTATGTTCAAAAAAACTAACATGATGAATAATTGTTTCTCAACCTCATAAACATCGATAAATTCGAAAATCAAAATAAATAAAGCTTAGAAGTACGATAACGTAGGAGTTGAATCCGTGCGTTGAAACGTTACTTCTTCCCTTGCTTCATTCCTTGCACTTCAAAGGCTTTTTCCCTAAATTTGTATGGTTGTTGGAGGATGAAAGGAGGCTGATATATGGTGTATGATATGATATTGGTTTTTTGAATTCGTGCCCTAGGTCCCTTATTTATAGAAAATGAGGTGGATGGAAGTGTTCCCAATAGATCAAACTCAATCAAGTGTCTTTTTTGTCTGAAAATTCTGTTGCTCGATCGATCGGTAAAATTGTCTCGATCGATCGAGCCTTCTCTTTTCTCATCCAAGAATTCTTCGGCCTCTCTCGATCGATCGAGCTTCATCTTCCGATCGATCGAACTTCATCTTCCGATCGATCGAGCTTTCTTCAATCTCGCTCAACAAATCTTCTGCCATGCTAGAATCGAGCATAATCTTCCGATCGATCGAGCTCCTCTTTTCTCGTTGGCCAAAAAACTATCTCTTTCGATCGATCGCGCTCCATTACCGATCGATCGGTTATGTCAGAATTCAAATTCTTCAATTCTTGCCTCGGTTTGATCCGTTTTCTTCATTCTAGCTTAATTCTTCCACTTTCCATCTAGATTCCTGAAACAAACAAATAAATACCAAAAAACGTAACATCATCCAGGAATCAACACGAAAATATATACATATCATTGCAAAAATACACGTAATATTCAACCTTATCAACTCACACAAACTTAGACTTGATCGTCCTCGAGCAAGCATTAAGATCAAAATGCAAAGTTCATCATTAATACTTTAAATGAATTAACTTAGCAACTCAAATGTAAAAGCTCAGAAATCCCACTAACACATCAACCATAAGTCAATCCAAAACTCAACAAGAAGTGTTTTCTCCTAAGCCAAGCAATATATCGCAAAATCGGAACGTGCGTGTGTTAATGTCAATCTTGTTTCATATATACTTTCAGGATCAAATAATGCTATTAAACTCAAAGTCAAGATTACTATTAAACACTTCATAAGCCTACTTTGCAAGCACTTCTCCACTAATGTAATAATTCCCTAGACTTGGATCAATAGGTCTTTTAAAGCTTGTAATGTTAGGCCTAGGTGTTTGGCTTCAAAGAAAAGATAGGGTATCACAAAGAAGAGAGTATAATCATGTAAAATTCAAATTTTTAGCACAACTTGAGCTTCTCTTCTTTTTTTCTTTTAGCCTTGGCCGCTTTGGGCTTATTTAGTCACTTTTTTCTCAAGGCTTTATATCTATCTTTTCTTTTCTCATTCATCATTTTTCAATAATAAGCTCATCCAAATATAACAATTTATGTGCATCTAATGAGATTCATTATACTCCATTTAGGTAAGGATGAATTCTTTCAATTTAGGCTCATAAAGGTGTGCATAATGAGTTGCCAAAAAAAAAAAAATTGAATGGGGGCTAATAGTATGTTAAACATACTCCATTCATTTTTCAATTAGGCTCAAATTGGGATACTAGATATTGATATATACATGGTAAGCTTGAAAGGCTCAAACGTTCCAAAGATTGTCTAAATAATGTCCAAGTCAAGTTCCTAATTATAAAATTTCGCCTCAAAGTGCCCTCAAATAGGTTCTAGAGTGTTTTAAGATCCTCAAGACAAATCATAGTTAACAAAAGTTTTCCAATATATATTTCCTGCAATCATGACTCAAAAGTGCTCAAGATGTTCCTCAATCTCTGGTCTTTCCTGGCAATAGTTTTCTTTCTGGTGGCCGAGCTGCCCCGCGGGTCAAACAAAAGAGAAATAAGCTAAATGAGGCAAGCGCTGGAGCCCCAGGGTTGGGGGTCCGAGCGATAAAGGGGCGGGGTTGAGCATCTCAAAGTATGGGGCAACGGATCAAGCGCTTTGACTTTGTTTTGGAATATTAACTCAACCACAGATATTCACAAACAAGTCAAAAATCTTCAAGACTTTAGTTGAGATGGGGATTAATATCATCATGCAATACAGTTGCAAGTCTAATTCATTATTTCTTAATGATTAACTCATTTTTTTTTAAAAAAATTTTATGTGCTAAAAAACAATCTAATCTCATGATAGACTACGCATGCAAGAGAAGTAACAAAAGAAAATAGCAGATACCGGTAAACACCCCCAAACTTAGTACATGCATTGCCCTCAATGTAAGGTAAACAATAAGCGCAAAAGCAAAACACATACCTCGACAATGATCGTCAGTGATCGTCGTCCTCATCATGCTCCGGTGGGGGTACTGGATAATAAGGCTCCCCTGGCTGGTACGGTGGATATGGCGGATAATCAGGTGGTGGAGGTCGGTATGGCTGGAAGTGTGGCTCTGGTGGAAACTGGATAGCTGGGAAACCTTGGGCCAATGCAGTGTTCCATGCATACTGATAATGCATGAACTCCATATGTCGCTGACTTATCTGCTCTTGGTCCCACCGTATTTCCATCTGCAAATTTCGGATGCCCTGCTGCTCCAGGCGTATGTCTTGGAGATCCCTGTGGAGGGAGTCCAAGGTGATAGATGAATGCTCTGCAACGGAAGATGAGGATGGCCCAGCAAGTCTGCTGCTCGAAGGCCTTGGCTCGGCCCTACATCGGCCTGTAGGCGGCGGTGGTCCATCAACCACTATTGGTCCTTTTGGTGGTAGGAGTTCTTCATCGGCACCCCACTTCACTCCGCATCTCTTGCAAAGAGCAGTGATAGTAGATGGAAAATGTAATGCGGGGGTGGGCGGACTCCTGCCGATGTCACTGATGTGGCCATTTATAATGTACCCCAAATCCACCGTTTGCCCACTGAGTATGGCAAATACCAGGGCAGTACTCTCCTTGGTGACCTCAGAAGTGTGGGTCGATGGCATGACCCGGGAGGCTATGAAGGAAAACCATGCTTGTGCCTCTGGTTTCAAATGTTTCTTTAGGACCAACTGGGGCTCTCCATTGCTGTTCCTTTGCCAATCAGTCCCCTCAACACTGATCACCGAGAGTAGCTCATCATAGTGGATTTGGCTCGTCTTGAAAGCTTTGTACTCACTGTTCTTTATCGACGGCATCCGAAAAATTGGATTAATTTTAAACTGATCAAACTCCACATCCTTACCCCGTACAAACACAACCTCCCTTGAATTTTGGTGGACTGCCCTTAGCTTTGCATAGAATTCCCGTACAATAGGGACCACCACATCAATAGGTTGTTGAATAAACTCAAACCAACCTCGTCGCCTTGCTTCTTGAATCACAGGGCATTCAAGTCTTTCTAAACCATTCCCCTTTCGCGACGGAGGGGTTTTCTGTGATAACTGGGGTATAATTCCGCCACTACGAAATTCACAAATTGACGCTCATCATAATCTTGAGACGAAGTGGTGGCTTCGACTTGCTTTTGTTTTTTCTTTGGATCCATTTATCAGTTCACAATTCACACTGCTTCAATCCCACCCACAACAAGAACTCACCAAAATAACCAACCAACACTTCAATTCCCCAAAATTTACTACTCAACTATCTTAATTTCACCAAATTCACCAAAACTCCAATCCTTGTATACCCAAACAAAAATATTCACTAATTTATGGATATGTATAAGGGTTGAAGCGAAATACCATGGAAATCTAGGTGATATTGTAGAATTTGCTTGAGTTCCTCCTTTTTTATGAAATTTCTCAATTCAGCTTTGGATCTTCAAATCTGTTGCCAAAAGTGTAATTAGAAGAAGCTTTGAAGCATAAATTGTAAGATTGGTTAGTTGTGGGAAAAATTATAGAAGTAATTTGGGGATTAGGGATCAAGACGATTTTTTTTTTGTTCTTGGAAAATCATGAGAAGGTTATGTATATCTGCTGAAATAGATCCTTTAAAAATGAAAATTGATGTTGCTCGATCGATCGAGAGTTTCTGCTCAATCGATCGAGCGTGGTCTCTCGATCGATCGATGACTCCAGAAAAAAAAAATTCTTTATAACCCATGGTCGATCGATCGAGCTTTATTCTCGATCGATCGGCCATTCCAGAACAATTTTTCACCCAAATTTTTTTTTTTCAATGTTCGATCCGCCCCACCAATTTGATTCGTTCATTTTTCTACATTTGAAAATTAACGCACGGAGTTAGGCTCGAAAAATTAAAATAACAGGAAAGAAAATGAACAATTGAACTAAAAATGAAAAACAAACAAGAGAATTTATAGTCCCAAGCTGGACTGCCACCTCCTTCTCAGTGGTCCAATTTTGCTTGCTCCTTCGGGTTTTTCACTGTATCAGTAGGCAGTGTCCCTTGAGCTCGTCCATGAATTATTCATGCAAGTTGCCCCACTTGTACCTCCAAGTTTTTTATAGATGCATCCTGATTTTGCATCATAGTTTCTGTCGATGATATTAACTTGGTCAAGAGCCCCTCCATACTCGGCTTAGGTACCTATCCCGGTTGTTGTTGTGGGTTCAACACGTTGTTTTGGTTGGACCATTGCAAATTTGGATGATTCCTCCATCCCGGGTTGTAAGTGTTTGAGTACGGGTTATTGGGCTGTCTGTTTCCTACATAATTAGCAGACTCATTAGACCGAGTAAATGGATTACCTGCCTGGCATTCGAAGCTTGGATGATTGCTTCCACATAAGTCACATGTGATAACTTGAGCTTGCATCGCTGTCATGCTCATGCTATCAATCTTTTTGTTCAATGCTTCCAACTGTGCCGAAAGAGCAGTGATGCCGTCAATTTGATGAACTCCACTCGGTTTCTTTGGCACATTCTTCTCTGATTGCCATTGAAAGCTATTAGAAGCCATCTCTTCCAAGAGTTCATAAACTGCTTCCGGTGTTTTTCGCATGATGGGTCCTTCTGAGGCTGCATCTATCATAGAACGGTTAGATGAAAATAAAACGTTATAAATGGTTTGTACCTGGAGCCAAATAGGAAGACCATGATGTGGGCATCTCCTAAGCAAGTCTTTGAAACGATCCCAAGTCTCATATAAAGTTTCAGGATCATATTGCCCAAACGTGGTGATATCGTTTTTCATCTTCGCAGTTTTGGAAGAGGGGAAATATTTAGACAAGAACGCCTGTGTCATCCCCTCCCAAGTGGTAATAGATCCCGCAGGTAAAGAATTTAACCATGCTTTACCTTTATCTTTTAATGAAAAGGGAAATAACCGTAACCTGATGGTGTCGTCAGAAACGTCATTGTGTTTGAAGGTGTCACAAATCTCCAAGAAGTTGGAGATGTGAGCGTTTGGGTCATCAATGGCTACTCCCCCAAACATCACTGAATGCTGGGTCATCTGAATTATTGCAGGTTTTATCTCAAAATTGTTAGCTTGAATATTTGGTCTCGTAATGCTTGACAGTGATCCATGGAAAGCTGGTTGAGCAAAGTCCATCATAGATCTTGGATTCGGTGCTTCATTATTTGCGTCTCCTTCTTGATTGTTATCCGCCATCGTTCGAGCTTCCCTTATTTTCCTTAGAAACGTTCGCTCAATTTCTAGGTCAAAAGGCTCGAGTGTGGGGTTGCTACTCCTTAGCATGCACCAAGAAGATGACTATCTGTAAAAATCAACCCAAAATGAAACACAAATGTAGTAAACCCAATATTCAAAATTGACAACCATACAAAACAAAAATTGGCTAAATTACAATTAACTAATCTCGTATGATATTATACAAATTAGTCATCGGCAACGGCGCCAAAAACTTGATCGCTTTGATTTTAAACAATTAATTCCAGTGTAGCGATTTTAGACCGCAAGTGCACGGTGTCAAGTTTTAGTATAGTGAATTAGAAATAGGGATCCTACCCACAGGGACTAACGTATAAGTACAAAACAAAATTAGAAAAATTATATTTAGCCTACAAAATATATGAATAATTATCTAATTAAACTTCAAACTTAAAAACTCAAAATTAAATCAACTCCTTTGAAGATGCGAAGGAATTCCACTCGAGAAATTTATCAAGATGTTGGTTCACTTGTGTTATTGTCAATGATTTGTTTGTAAAAATAATTACCAACCAATTAATTCTTAAGGTGACGGATTCCCTAATATAATCAATATACTTTCTCAAGCCATATTGAAACTAACATTAATTTGAAGCAAGTAACTCTCGTTCACTTAAACCAATTTAATATTGAATAAATCTCGATGAAAACCGTTAACTTTAAATCTTTCAATTCAAAGTGATCACATATGTGATTTAATCTCTCGATCTAAATCTTTAACATACAACATGTATAGCGTATTATAATTTTATCTCTCGATCTAAATTCTAATTCACAAATTCAATCAAAGTTAGCAAGGCTTTGATAGCATTAAGATTATAATTCATGCACAAAAGAATTAATGCACTCAAAAAACATTCAAATCAATGACTCAATCACAATCTTCCCTAACCTTGATAAAATAAACTTAATTTATGTTTAAATCAAACTAACATGATGAATAATTGTTTCTCAACCTCATAAACATCAATAAATTCAAAAATCAAAATAAATAAAGCTTAGAAGTACGATAACGTAGGAGTTGAATCCGTGCGTTGAAACGTTACTTCTTCCCTTGCTTCATTCCTTGCACTTCAAAGGCTTTTTCCCTAAATATGTATGGTTGTTGGAGGATGAAAGGAGGTTGATATATGATGTATGATATGATATTCTTTTTTCGAATTCGTGCCCTAGGTCCCATATTTATAGAAGAGAAGGTGGATGGAAGTGTTCCCAATAGATCAAATTCAATCAAGTCTTTTTTTTTTTCTGAAAATTCTGTTGCTCGATCGATAGGTAAAATTGTCTCGATCGATCGAGCTTTCTCTTTTCTCGTCCAGGAATTCTTCTGCCTCTTTTGATCGATCGAGCTTCATCTTCCGATCGATCGAGCTTTCTTCAATCTCGCTCAATAAATCTTCTGCCATGCTCGATCGATCGAGCATAATCTTCCGATCGATCGAGCTCCTCTTTTTCTTGTTGGCCAAAACTCTATCTCTTTCGATCGATCGCGCTCTATTACCGATCGATCGGTTACGTCAGAATTCAAATTCTTCAATTCTTGCCTCGGTTTGATCCGTTTTCTTCCTTCTAGCTTAATTCTTCAACTTTCCACCTAGATTCCTGAAACAAACAAATAAGTACCAAAAATCGTAATATCATCCAGGAATCAACACGAAAATATATACATATTACGTATTCAACCTTATCAGAGATATGCAATTATATATCATACATTGTAATTTATTCGATGCAACATAAATATTTTCTATTAAAATATATTTTTTAAGCAACTATTACAACTACAGAGAAAATATAGAGGGCCATGATGTTCGAACCCGAGACATCGAGCTCTCTTAATAGAGCTGATGTCAGCTGGGCAACAAGGCCTTAGGCTATTAAATCTATTTCGATATACCGTTGTCTTTACATATTATGAACATAGACAACATGTATAGTCAATATCATGTATAGGTGGCAAAACGTGTGGGTCGTGTAAGCAATACCAAAACAAATGGGTCCCTCTCTTCTGTAGCGGGCTGTGCTGACATAACCCTTATTTTTTTGGGGGGCTAGGCCCTGGAAAGCCCGTGAGCCATGGACCTAGGGGACGATGCAGCCCACAAGCTGGCACAACCCTTTTTAATTTTTAATATATTATTTTTAGAAGAAATATTTCATGTTTATAAATAATTTTAAATTTAGAAATAGCAAAATTATAAATACATTGACACAGTTATTTTGAATATTTATTACTTATGAAAAATGAAAATTACAATCATCAATTAAAACTATAAAGTTATAAATAATAATAAAATATAATATCAGTCACATTTTCAAATTTAAAAAAATTAAAATTAAAAACTAATAAAAATGGGCCAACTTGCGGCACGACCCACATGCCAATATGAGTAGCCTGACACTACCTATGAATATGGATAATGTTTGGCACGACCTATTAATATCGCAAAACGGATTGAACTGTGACGGCCCATTTTTGCAACCTCTACAATATCATGTTTGCATATAATCCTAGTACAAATAAATTTCATAAAAAATAATAATAATAAAAAGAAAGTTAGGAAATAAATTTATATTTGATTATTTGGGGCTAATAAAACAGTTGGTCCTCAATGTTTACTTAAATACCCGATTTCGTCCATGTTGTTTTCGTTGACCATATTTGGTCCATAATATTTGCAAACTTTACCTGAATCAATCCAACCGTTAATTTAGCTGTTTAGATTGGATGGAAACTGCACATATCTTGCACATGTCTATCAAATAACACCAGAGAAAACATCTCTCTCACATTTTCACTCTCTTCGTCTTCAACCTTGCTGCCCAAACCCAGAAATCGATTTGATAGACATGTGCAAGGCATGACAGAGTTCGATTTCTGGGTTACAAGGTTGAAGACGAAGAGGGTGAAAATGTAGGATATATGTTTTATGTGGTATTATTTGATAGATATGTGCAAGGCATGCACACTTTTCAAGCCAAACTAAACAGCTAATTTAACGGTTGAACAGATACAAGTAAAGTTTGTAAATATTATGGACCAAATCGGGTCAACGAAAACAACATGAATTAAATTGGATATTTAAGTAAACGTTGGGGACCAACTAATATATTAGCCCGATTATTTGAGTATAGAATCTCGAGGCATGGAAAAACAATAAATTAGGCTTCCATGCACCTAATTGTTTCTGGTGAAACGTCGATGTCGTCATTTATTTTGTAGCCATGCATGAGGTAATTTGGTACAATAATAACTTCTTGTACCGTTTCTTTTCCACCAAACATTTGACTTAAAATAGAGATAATAATTATCTCAGGTACCAAGCCACCAATTAATATTTTTGCCTAACCCTACTACAAGTTATTATACTTTTTTAAGTAGTTGACAATTAATATTTTTATATATAAAAAAAATTTAGGGTTTTGGGTAGAATAATTTAATTAATTAAGAAGCAAAAAGAGTTAAGATCATTACAAACCAAGCAGTTATAAACACTAAATGATTCGGTCGATTCAAAAAGGAATCCAAAAGAGAGACGTGAATTAGGATTCGAGAATTTTATTTTGCAAAGTCGTTAAATAATCAATGAACTAAAAAAAGATCTCATAAATTACCAATAAAGAAAGCATGTGTTTAAGGATAATATTTAGAAAAATACTTCTTCAATTTCTTTAAAATTTTGCTTGAATGCAAGTAAAATGTGTTGCCACAATACTTTGAAGATTTTATGTATCGGATTATTCGACAAATAACATCAACTTACTGTTATATCACGTGTTGATCAAATCTGTTAGTGTTTTCAAACACAAGTAACCCATAAGTCTAACAGATGAGATATTGTTAGATTACAAAAATGGACTGACTGACAATTTCCTCTCTACATAGTAAATAGACTAATAAAATGTTAGAATTTGCTTAATGAGCTGAAATTAAGCATCAAAAAACCGAAAAAGGCTAAAATTCTGGAGGCTGCGATCGATCGTCACACAGTGGCATCGATCGACCGCTGCCTGTTCAGGCCTTTTCTGGAATGGCATCTTTTCGCGTGTAGATGTGGTTTTTCATGGATTGATGCTTCTAAATGATTTTTGTTGATGATATTCTTGGAGTAGTATAAATATATCATCTCATTTGAATTAAAAATACATTATTTTCGAGATTAAACACTACATATTGAGAGAAAATGCAAGATTAAAAGTGCATTTCATATATTGTTCCAGAAAAAAGAGAAAGTAAGCAACAGTTGTGGTTTGTGATGCTTGTGATTTGTAGTGCAATTATCACAAGTAGATGTCGTTGTATCTTGGGAGAAGATTGCCGGATACCATAAGCACTGTGAGCGGTGCAAAATCTTCTTAAAGTCAAGTGTACAACACTTGCCTCGACTTGATCTTGTTCCTGTCATACTTTCCAACACAGTTGAAGCAACGACGAAGAACAACATACACCAAAAAAAACAACATAAAAATCACTAAAAATTAACAACCCTCAATATGTTGCATCTCGTCCAGATGTGAGTAGAGATGGTTATTTTTTCTGCATATAAAATATCAAATTCTGTATTAAAATATGGGTTTGTCTATAAAAATATATTTACTAGTTCTTTGCTCATAATGTAGTAAGGGTCGCGTTAACGTCAAGACATTAATAATAGTCTTAAAATTAGTTGTGGGAAACAGTATTTAGATCAGTTTGTTCATGAGGAGTGGCAGAAAATAAATCAAGACACATTGGAAACAATATTGGGAATGAATCCCAAATGCAGAAAGCTTGCATTTGTTGGAAATATAGTGTCGTACATTGTTGCCCCATTTGTAGAGGTGTGTCCTTGCATTCACAACCAACAATTAGTTGCACCTCCAACCAACAAAGATGGCTTCAAATGAGTCTTTGTTTTGGGCTAGTTCTTGCTAATATAAAAACAACGATCAAGGGTATAAATTTGATTTGAATATATGGGGTTTGATGTTCACTATATCTAAATTAAATTTGAACCATGGATGTAGCACGATGCATTACTAATGTCGAACTAGCAGAGTGCTTTCGCCGTTGTTGTTCTTTCCGATCTCTACGCATTCACAGTTCCACTGGACTTCATGTCCTAACGCGAGGGATTTGTGTAAATACCAAGCTGGAGTATGGTAGGGGCCGAGGGAATTTTCGGTGGGTGGTGGTGGTTTGGACGACAGATAGTGGACTGACGGTGGCAAATAGATACAATTATCGTCTGGTCTGAAAATAAATTTCTTTACCAAATTCGATAAAACTTTTCCACCACATAAACTCAATGTTTTTGTATCTTCATCCAATTTTCGATGCTGCCACGTAAAATTTCTTGTTGCTAATTCAGTTTGTATTTTATTCATTTGGGTTGAGATTGTGTAGTTAATAGTGATAATAATTGGTGATAAAAGAAGGAATAAGTGCATTCCACCACTATTAGTTGCCATTTTATAATTCAATGTTTTTTGTATCTTTCACAAAGCACAATCTCCACTTGCATAATGCATCGTCTCCTTCACTTTTACCTTTGCCCTCTTTCTAATCCATTTTTTTTTTTTTTGTGCCTCGGTTGCAATCTGACAATTTTTGACCAAAAAGAAAAAAAGGAAAATTCGTATATAGATCGGGTTCTGCCGACTGTCATACACCAATGCACATAAATCTGTATATATGTGTATGTATATGTTTGTATGATCGTATATGATAGGACTCGGTGCATACAAGAATTTCCCGAAAAAGGAACAAAGGACTTGCCTAGGTCGGATTAGGTCTTGGCTCCCTGATGGGGTAGTGTCCCATGAGGTAGATCCATCAATTCATTGGGTATATTCCTATCTATTTTTTCCTTCATTTTTATTTTTTATGGGCACATTTATTTTGTAACTTTTTTTTGGAGCAGTAACTTATATTATATTACTACATAAAAAAGTGCAACAAAGGTCAAGCTCAATAACGGCTAGACAACCCTTAGACACCAACAGAGATAAACACAAACAAAATACACTGAGGAAGACACTACGAAATAGGGTATAACATAAAGGCAAACGGGGAACCTGAATCACCGAAAAACACGATAACATAACTATGAAAGTGCAGAGACACTCTGAGCCGATTAAGGTCCAATCAAACCAAGCAGTCCATAGTCGATTCAATTGAGGGAAACCGTCTTCCAATATTCCTGAAGGTACAAATAAAGAAATCGAGTAACATAAACTGATAAAAGACAACAAACGATCAAGATCTCGTTTCCTAATTCCTCTTGACAACCAAGAACTCGGACCAATAGTCCATGACGCACAAAATCGAACAACCTAACAGTCGTAGTCAAGTGATTTAGCAGCAACTAAACGAAGCCCATTAACCAAACACAACAGCCCCAAACCATAACAACCCACAAATCATAATTACAGAACGTTACAACAACTATATAATGAGAAAAGAGATATGGAAAGAAGAGCAACAAAAGGGGAGACTTCAGCCGAAAAGCCTTTCGACCCAAAATAATGCACGAAATGCTCACAAATCTCGCGCATATCTACCAAAGAAGGTCATTGTGGGGCAGCCATCGTTAAAGAGTAAAAGAGCAACCCAGAACCACCAAAGCCATCGCCAAGCCTACCATCAAAACCACCGCCTCCACCCAGATCATCAACGGCGCCCTCCCAGTCGCCTCGAGGCCACAACCAACAGTACTACCGAGCCCATAACCACCACTAGCACCCAGCCCAAGGCCACAACCAGCACCACTACCGAGCCCATAACCACCACAAGCACCCAGCCCACCTCCAAAGTCACCTGGGCAACCCTCCCTGGCGTCCAGCCCACCAGAACTCCTCCCCCTATGCCACCACCATCATCACGACCAAAACCGACATTGTCGTCCACACCACCCCCTACGTCAAACCTACATCCAGACCTACTCTGAAACCCCCAAATAAACCACCACCGTGTCGGAGACCAGCACTAAGGCCACCACCGTGACCAAGTGAGCCTGCTAAACCGCCACTTTCAGCGCGTCCACCACCATCACCCCCATGCCCAAACCAACCATCAATTCCACCACCGCCATAAAAAAACCCCACCCCCAGGGCCAAAAGCTCCACCGAAATACAGCCCACCTGCGAACCTTCACAGGGACCACCCCCACCGACCAAACTTCCACCATCGATCAACGCACCGCTACCAGCCAATCCGCCTGAATGGACGACAGTTGCCAAAATCAGGAAACAAAATCCAATATGCGGCAAATTATTGAAGAAAAGATATTATTGCGAGCATCTGTTTTAGAGTCCCAATCAACGTGTTAGATTTTAAGGATTCAAAAGAAAATTTTTATAATTTAATTTAAATAATATTAGTTTAGGATTTGCTTAATGTTCTTAGTATGTTTTGTTGAATTTACCTCTGACTACAGAATATTTATGGATAAGATGATACCTTCAATTCACAATTATATATTTATGGCATACTAAAATTATTCAGCTTAAACAAATAATTTATCTGTTCTTTCTCATAATAGGCATTTTAATTAAACTGATAACTTTCTACGGAATTAATATATTGCACTTATTATAGATTCAATGATCCAAATTTGATTTGCACATCTGAGATTCATTTTTTATGTGGACTTCACATATCCAAATTAAATTTGAATAATTAGATCTACCTGATAATAGCCTCATGGTAGAGTCTAATTTCGCTCATCTCTTCACCAAATAATTTTGTACAACACTCACTTAATTGGAATCAATGTTTTTTCACCTTAATTCCAAGAATTTACAGTTGTCGTGACTCACATTTCAAATGATCTACTGTCCATTAAGTGTGATAAAGGCCAGCAATATCAATATTCGGTTTTCATTTGGTCCTTTTGGTCTTAGAGATCGAATGTATAAACATTATATGTCAAATTACAAATCATAACGTTTGAGACTAAATAAATATGGTGAATTATATATAAAACTCCTCTCGATTTCATAATTATTATTTTAATCTCTTTAGTTTAAAAAATAATATTTACTTCTCCTACGATATATTTTTTTGTCAAATCATATGAAAGATAGTTGTAACTTTTTACAAGCTAGAAGATGTGATATTGTAATATATTTATTTTACAAAGAAGTAGTTATAATTGTTCAAATTATAAAAAAAATATATATATAATATAATTATTCTACAAAGATAAATGTAATTTTTCCAAATAATAAAGTCTATTTTACAAAGAAAAAGAGGATAAAAAGTTTACTTGTACAAAAGAATATGACCAAGATATATGATTAATTCTATTTCCTTTCTCAAATCTTCCCATTCTATTCATTCCACTCCCAACCTTCTATTATTCCTCTAAAAGACTCCCGTGCCGTTACCGTCACATTCACAGTCCACGTCTCGCCGTTAACTCTCCTCCATTTCTTCACCATCACTAGTGTCGATATCATTGCCCATCCGCCAGTCTTTCCACGGGTGCGCACTGTACCTTATGGCACAGCTTCCAATCCAAGGCCTGGCATGCACGAGAGCAATAATTCACTGCTCCGCACACTGAACACCGACGGAATTCATGCATCCTAGTCTCGGGTCTCCCGCAACCCGAGTGAGAACACAAACGGAGCCCAGTACCCGGAACATTCCCAATCCGATCGGAAAACCAATCGGCTAAAAACCGGTTCGCCGGATGAGGTTCCGGAGTTGGCACATTACACCCGAAGTCACTCAGCAACGTACACCCGCTGCTAACCACGTGGCGGTGAGGATTCCCCGTCCATGAGATAGGCACCATAGCGGGCGGAGCCGCAGCGAAAAAGGTGGCTAACTCGCGCGCGTTGGCTTGGATTAAGAATCGGCGTCCCTCGGCGACATTCTGCTTCACTCCATACCCGTCTTGTAGGCAGTGACCAAGCTCTCGAAGCGCATCGACATGGCCGAGAAACGCAGCGCGTGCGCATAACGCCACGCCTGCGCGAAGGTCTATATCATTCTTCGAGCTGCCGCTGCCGTTGAACTGGACGACGGCGAGTGAGTAGAGCGCAGAAGCGTGAGATCCAATCGCGGCCTTCGCCATTAATGATGCACCGCTCCCTCGGTTGTGAAAACAGTAGAAACGAATCTGTATCCAATTATCTCAGTAATTACTTTTGAAATCCACACATTTAGACGTATAATCCAACAGTTAGCACATGCATCTGCTTTCACTAATTGCAATCGCAAACAAATTATCTAAATTTTATTAAACATTATCATCAAATCTGAATAGAAAAAATGCTAAAGAAATACCAACCATGCCTAGAATGAAACAGGCTTCGATATTTCCCGAATCAACGCATAGTTTGAGGAATCGATGAGCGGACTGTGACCAGTTTTTGGCTTTGACTGCTAGTATTTTCAGAGAGGCTTTGGATAATACCAGCGAATGGAGACCTAATCCATTTAGCCTTTTGCATCTGGTCGTAGGAAAAAAAAAGAATAAACTCAGATTCATATATGAAACAAATTTTGCGCACATAGAAAAATAACACGTACGTCATCAAAACATTGATCAAATCTGCGGGACAGCCGGCAGTAGAACTGAGCTTGCACAGAATAGATAGCACAATATCGTCCGGCAAAGCATCAAACAAATCACGTCCACCGCCAATCTCAGGCGATTTCTTCAACATTTTCGGGAAGCCGCTTATCTGTCCTCCGGCGAACTCCACTTTCCTTCTCTTCACGAATCGGTTATTATTGGCCACGCACATATTCATCACTTTACGATAACACACACCTCTCCTCGTTCTCATGTGTTGCGTTATCTAGTGCGTGATTTTTTTCCTTTTTCTTGTTTGAGGTAACGGAGAAATTGGAACGGGAAGTTATCATATATAAGGGAGTTCGCGGGATTTGTGGAGTCACGGAATTGCCCCTGGACTGTCTCGCTTTTGTCGGTATTTTACAGGTTAACGATGATTATCACGTGGTTTTGAAAATATATAAATTATTTATATGTCATTTGAAAATATGTATTTTATTTATTTGTAGTTTTGAGAATATACATATTACCCTATTTAATTTGAAAATAAGCATTTTATCTCTTGTGGTTTGAAAATAATCAATTTACCCTATTATGGTTTGTGAATGGGTGCAAAATACCCTCTCCATGGATGTCATTTTTTGCAAACCATATGGAGGAAAATTGTCTATTTTTAAAATCATATGAGGATAAAATGTCTATTTTCAAACAACGTGGTGGTAATCTGTCTATTTTTAAAACCACGGGAGTAAAGTGCCTATTTCCAAACCAAATGAGGATAATATGTCTATTTCAAAATCAAATGGGGTAATCTACCACTAGCTCGTATTTTACGGTTATTTCTTGGCTAACTCTAGGGTGGACCAATGGCCAAACTCTATCATTGTATTAGATTCCACATTAAAAAGTGAGATATTGATAAATATGGACAATTGATTGGAAGTAGTGCCACGTGGAGTAACCAAGAATCATTCTAATTTTACCTATAGAACATGGTCAAAGAGTGTTTACCATATCTCCGCACCTGTGGTCCTCTGTGCTCTCCCGTGAAATGTATTTAAATTTATCAATCAATTAGTTATGGATCACTTTGTTGATGCTGTCTCACTTCATTAGCGATAGGACCTCATCTTAATTTTCAAACCAGGCCTACTCAGACGAGATCTCTTGGTAGGCTAACCTCCCGAATAATATCGACCTTCTGTCATATGGCCAACCTGTTAACCTCATTTATGGCGGTTTTCGGAAAATACTTACCATGAACTGGCTGACCCGCTGTATGTACCCTTATTTTCAAGAGCTACTCTTGTGGATGACATGCCTAAATACAATGCCGAGCTCCTGAGTTTCCGAGCTCATGATGTGTATTGCGTGAAGTTCATTAGCCGAGCACTTGTGTATAACTATCTCATGAGATAGACTCGGTAATCTCATTGATATAAACGAGATTTCTAGTATTTGATGAACATTATCAAATATTGTGATGGTCTATCAAATCATTATATGATATTTGCCATATATTAGCAGATCACGATAAATATGGAAAGAAGTTTACATACATGATAACTATTCATCTATAACTATTAGGTTTAATAATCACTTTTCATTCATAATATATTGCTTACACTACAACTTGTACTTTTCCAGATTCTCTTGTTTGACTTGAGCGTTGGATGAGATATGTCGGAAAAACTTTCCGGCCATCATCACATGATCGGTTCGTGATTTCAGCTCTTGAGACAGATTCCAGAATTGTTATTATGAGTATACACATTGAAGAAGGAAAGAGATGTAACATATCACTTCTCACCGTTCCTATTCTTATGCTTTGCATTATCATCATAAAACTGACTTAATTCTAATTTTACATTTGTAATTGGATGAAATGATTTGATTTGGAGAAAATGATAGAAAACTACTCATTTATAATTTATGGTTTTGAAATGACATGTAAAATATTGTCATTTCAGTTCCTTCCTTTATGCAAATAAAGATGTATTAATAAAGGTGGCCCCTTCTAAGGCAATTATTGTAGGATGGAGGCTCCTACAAAATAAGTTAGCCACACAATCAAATCTGGTTCTTAGAGGCATTGAGTTGAATCAATTGGATTGCGTCTTGTGTTACCTAAACGAGGAAGTTCATGATCACTTATTATGTCAATGCATTTTTTCCTACAAGGTTTGGTCCTTAATTTATGGTTGGTTTTCTTCGGTAGGTCATGCTGACCCATTATCACACCTGGCAATGTATGATGGGATGAGGCATGTTGGCGTTTCAAAAAATTTATGGACGATGCTCTGGATTTGCATGGTGTGGTCCGTATGGCGTGAAAGAAACAATAGGATTTTTTAAGGAAAATAGACTAGTGTTAATGCTATGGTAGAAGAGGTTATGATTTTTAGTTGGCTGTGGACTAAAGCTTCATCTAAAGAATCGTTTATTTATTCCCTTAGTGATTGGTTTAGAGAGATAGTTTTGTGCCTGAAATCGTTGTAATGCTTGAGGTGTAACTGCATTTAGGGGTGTATTGGTTATAGACTTTTATTGACTTTTAATGACTTTTATGGAGTTTAAAAGTCTAGAGGTATTCAATCCAGACATTTATATACTCTATAAAAGTCTAATGGTATTCAAGACAGACTTTCGTAGAGTTTTAAAAAGTCGGGTGGTATTCAAACTTGAATTTTTAAAACGATATAAAAGTCTGTAGGTATCCAAAATCTCATAGACTTTTAATGACTTCTGTTGAAATCTTTAGGTACAAACTTTGATGCCCCATGTACATCCCAAAAAAGTTAAAAATTCTCCACCACTCCTAGTAAAGATTTAGAATGACTTTTAATTCCTAATTACCCTCATCTCTCTTTACTCTTTGCTATTTTCATTTCCAACACAACCACCTCCCAATTGGCTTTTCCTCCACTGTTTTCTACATGTACCATTTCTTTATTTCCTAATGTGCGGCTCTTTCTTCAATTATTGTTTTTTTCACATCTTATTTTTATCCAATATAATACTAATATTTACACAAGTATTTTGATAAAATAGCAAGTTAATGTGCTCAATTTTATATTAGATGATAGATTTTTAAAACGATTGTATGGGTCTATATCTATAAACAATTATAATAAATATATTTCTAAAACAAACGATATTTATAACGATATAAAAAATTATCATGTTTAATTTAAAAAGTATGTTTTAAGAATTTTTATAGTAGCCAACTATCATCAAAAAATATTTTAAGTTTATAAAATGTTATTTAATAGAAAACTTTTGTTTTATTACACAAAATTATAGATTACAATGATATAGCAACTTTAACTGAATCTTCAAGGTCGTCATCTTGAAGATGCAAAAAAGTTGTTCAATATTTGTCATGCAAAAGAATTGAATAGGTATTTTTCACATTTTTGACTGTTAAATAAGTAAAATGTATTTACATTAATAGTAAAAAAAATTATATGTTGAAGAAGTCATTTATGTTCAATTGTTAGTTCAAAGCAATCAATTATAAGTTATAAAATCTATAGAGTCTATAAAATTCTTTTGATAATTCCGTGTAATTTTATGAAATCTATTATTTTCATAAAAGTCCTTCATTTAAAAAAGTCATTAAAAGCCAATAAAATCCATAGAAATCTATTGAAAAAGTCTACGAGACTCTATACAAATCTTTTTATAACTCCATGAAATTCTCAATAGAAATCTATCAACTCCATAAAAATCAACCATTTAAAAAAGTCATTAAAAGTCAATAAAAATCTAAATTGAATACGCCCCCCTTAGTTTCGTTTGTATATTGGGCTAGAATACCCATTGTACTCCACTAGTCCACTTATTAATAAACTTTTTTATTGTCAAAATAAAAAATAATGAGAAATTTGAAAAATCTACCTCAATTTTTTACCCAAACATAAATGATGGATTTAAATAGAAATTAGAAATCTACTAAATTCAAAATCCTTCAATCAAAATACAACCTTATTAAACCCAAATCGTCTAACCAAACATAATATAAACAATTATACATTTCTTCGAAATCTAACCAAACGGATGACGTGGATATGAAATGGGTGATTTCAAGCAGTCAAGTGAAGCCACGTGAGACCCATCTAGGACACGTTGGAAATCCAATACTCCATTATAGTTACACATCATGTTTTAGCCTGAAACTTTATCGCGACGGTTTTCCGCCCCATGATAATAATAAGTAGGTCGGCCGGTGTAGCTTGGCCATGTTAACTCCGTATATTTTACCCTCAACTTAGGAGCTCAAGATTGCAGCCCTATCATTACAGAGACCGCCGAGAATATCCAGAAGTTGGCTGTGGGTTGAACCATCATATTAGCGTCATTACTTGTGCGATCATATTTGATAGCGCAACACGTTTTTCACCACCAAAATTTGTGGATCTTGTTAGTGAAAAGTAACAATATTTTCTAGCATGGGATCAACGGCAGACCCAGAAAAGAAATTTTTGTTCGAGAATTTTTTTTTTATTTTAAAATACTTAAGGTTAAAAGTAAAAATAAGGGTAAAAATTTGTTTTGAAAAGGAAAAAAAATTCATTAAACTTTTGGGATTAAATAAATAAATCTTTGGGATTAAATAAATAAATAGATGGTATTTTGTAGGATAATGCAATGGATCAATCATTTTCTTTTATTTTCCACTTTTATTAAAAAGGTTTTAACCATTCATAAATTCACAATAATGTAGATCTTTCATATATTTTGTCTTCGAGTCTATCATGCACCTACGAATTGTGACTACGCAACCAACATTATGGCCGTCTTGTCTCAAATGTGTATTTTCGAAGCGGGTGACTTTAATATAAAATAGTAAATTATACAATTATTTATATGTTACTATCAACTTTTTTCAATAATTTGAGAAATTGTTACGTTTCATTTACTATTTACGGTGCAAAATTAATCAAGATAAAATATTAAAATAAAAAGTGAGGGTAAAAAAAATTTAAGGGGGTTAAAATATAATTTTAGGAGGTAAAATATAATTTTTTAAGATTAAACTGCACTTTTGGGATATATATATATATATATATATATATATATATATATATATATATATAATAAAGCAAGGGAATATTATGTGAAGTTTACATTTTAAAAAATAAATATACAAATATAAATTTGGTTCAACATATACATTTAATCACGTTAGTAAGTAGTAAGACTAATTAATGTATACCGACGCATACTTAATTAGGTGAAACCTTTGTAATCAACGAATTTTACTTTAATTATTTGATTAGATTAGACGGAGGTTGACTAACTACAAAAATTTCATGACGTTACATTATTTATCATTATTGTAAAATAAATTCGCAGGCGTGAATAAGACTTACATAATGTTTGGTGTACGTGCTTGCATGCAGGCTATAAATACAACTTCTTTTAATCAAAATTACTTTATATTTTATTATTTTATTATTTTATGACCGCCTTATATTTTACTAGTAAGAATAGATTCCATGCTTACACGTGTCAGATTTTGTGAACAGATGCTTATAGGGGTGTGCAGCGGTTCGGTTATTTTAAAATTTTTGCTTTTCGATTCAATTTTCAGTTATAGGGTTCAGTTAACTAAATCGAACCGAAATTTTAAATATAAATTATTTTTATGGTTTAAATTTGGTGGTTTTTTAAATGGTTTAAAAAAAATTAAATTTGTATAAAAAAATAATTTTTTTAAAAAAATTAATAAAAAAACAAAAACAAAACGGTTTAACCAAAACCAAACCGAAATTTTCGATTTAAACCGAAATCAAACTGAACTATTTCGGTTCGGTTTCGGTTTTGGAAATTTGAAAACTGAATATTTGGTTAACCGAACGGTTTGCACACCCCTAGGTGCATAGCTTCTCCTTTATAGAGGCTCGGAATTTTGGACTTGACCATATGAAGTGCTGACTTTCACCGAGTACGCGTGTACAGAAACAGACGTAGGATTTTTATCATGAAGGCAATAAATAAAAAGTAAAAACACAAAATTGAGGGGGAAAAATTTTAAGTGGTCAAAAATATAATTTAAAAGGGTCAAAATATAGTTTTTGAGCTGGAAAATGCAATTTTCAGGAAGCACTTACCCTTACCTTAATGTACATCCGCCAGTGCATATATATATATAATAATAATAATAATAATAATAATTAATATGTGACTCACAACTTAGACTTGTGAAGCAAATTAAATTTGACTCCACCGTGAAGAAAGTTTAACTTAAGAGTACATGTCAAGTATAAAATCACATGCATAGTCCGGTTTATCCTACACTCAGATTTTACTATACCAATACATCATGAATGCTTTGATCGATAGAATACTGTAATTCCAATAATAATAATAATAAGTGAATTGATTCGGAATCTGAAAGCAAGAATGTGATTCTTTGAAGCTTAATGCAGAAAAAGTTTGTTGTTATATGAAGTGCGTGGTTGGTTCACCGGGATTGAGTAGTTCGTACCCCTACGAACACTGTCTTATAGAGGATATTAATTTTTGGATGAGAATATTTCAATTTTATCTCAATGGCACGAGGGTAAAATGAACTCATGGGACCCACATTTTGTTAGGAAGTTTGGGAACAGGCGAGTTGCTATTCTTTCTATGTCTTCTAAATTTTTTTAGGGGATGGACTAAATAATTTTACGCAAATTGTAAGACTTGAACTCAAGTCTTTCCAATATGGATACGAGCTCTTACCAGTTAGGCTAGGTCAGAGACTATTATGGCTTCTATTTTGGTGGGTATACAAATTAAAATTTCGATGTTGTAGTATATTTTTAATTATATAATTCTATATAATATTTGATGTTGGAAAAACAATATTTGATGAATTTTCCAAAACACAACCGCAAGCAAGTATATTCAATCTTATCCAAATTTAAGTATTTGTTGGAGAAATCTACACAAAAATTCAATCCAGTGTTCAATAGGCATGACTATATATCCTCTTGCTCCCTTGGTCCAGAGTCAAAAGCCGTTAAATATTTGTTGATGTTGACTTACCATTTCATCTAAAAGTCCGAGTTTATAGCATATCGAACATTTTATTATTTATTCTCTAAGAGTTGGAATGCGATGTTATATGTTTATACAAATTTATTCAGTTTACTTTTTTGAATTTTATTGTTGGGAGGTTGATTCATTACTCATTCACCAGCTTTGGAGAAATCAAGGGCATGATTTTAGGTGCGGCAAATTTGGGTTTTTGACCATCTTGGCTAGTGTGATGCGTCCGCTTGCCTTACCCTTGCTTAGTTACTTATGCCTAATGCAATTAAGTTTCTTCAAGTTCAGGTCAATTAACTAAAGTAAATCTTAGATTATGTCCCTTGTTACATGCAACTAATTTATATATTATTTTAATGGTTCAACTCTAACTTTTAAACGTACAACAGCTCAATCGCTCTTACACTAATGATAATTATTGCACCCTAACAATTATCTTTCAAATAATTGCACTATCTTGTAACTCAGGGGAATCGAACATGTGATATTGGCTTGATATCAATTGTAGGATCAATTTTTGCCGCTTCACTAAAAATTTATAGTGATTGTGTAGCTCTAATGTTTTTAATTATATAACAGTTCAAGCGCCACGTTTCGATCACTCATTTTTCAGCTAGAAGAATTGTTGCACCCAACAATTAGCTATCGAGATCATTTTTTTATTATCAAAGTATTGAAAAACCCATTGCGAAACTTACTGAAATATTACGACATGTGAATATTTTTTTAAAAATGCATTTTGAAAAAAGAATATGTATTGGATACGTGTCCCATAAATCTATGCAAGTCAATAGAAGTATTCGCAAAAAATTAAAATTTTAAGATACTTATCTGGCATAGTCTTCGACATATTTTGGTCATATATCCAATATACTAAGTCAACATTTTTTTATTCTTAATTAATCAAATACAATGGACACTAGATATCAATATTGGAAGACATTTTCCCTCGATGGACTCTATTATTGATTGTTTGATTTGAGGTGACCTCAATCGGTTCAGAGTGTCTTTGCAATTACATGGTCATGGTCTTGTGTTTATTGGTGATTCTGGATCCCCGCTTGTCTTTATGTTACACCCTTTATCATAGTGTATTTCTCGGTGTATTTGGACAGTATTTATTTCTGTTAGTGTCTATGGGTTGTCTAGATGTGATAATAAAGGTTTATTTAGGGTTGCCCCTGCGGGCTTGAACTTCATTGTACATGTTTAATCTAGTAATATATTATAAGTTACTGCTAAAAAAAAAAGTATTATATACAATAAATTGTGGAAGGGGATAACTTAAGGACGTAGCAAATTTATTAACAGCGGATTCATATATACTCTTATGTCGGGATCTAAAGTATCTATTTTTAACCTTAATTAAGGCGAGACATGGATTTGAGAATCAAAAGAGAGATTTATTGAATGGGAAGCGTGCAGCTCCAAGTAGGTTTTATTATATTAAAATATTGGTATTTAAAGGGCGAAATATAAATGTCGATAAATAATGACTTTGATTTTCTATGTCAGCTGATCTAATCTTTATCTGTCGTCTAATTTATGTGGTAGAAAATATAAAATTCAAGGCGAGGTGGCAACAATAGGCATGCTTAACCTTAAATAATTATTTTATTTCACACAAAAAAATATTAAGAATTATTATTTATTGCGGTTATCAAATATAATGGACGCTAGATATCAAATATTATATGCAACATTATCATTTATTATGTACGATAAATTGTACACCAAGGAGACAGAATAAGATATCTATAAGATTGCATGAGCGAATGAGAGGAAGACAAATGACAGAGATGAAGCCATCAAATTAAAAAAAAAAACAATTATTTTAATAGCTTGTCCAATGGTGGCTTTAACCAACATTTAGATGATCTTAGCATCCATCAAAATGATGTAAAGCTGAGTTTACTTGCAGAATTAGAGAGTGTGAGGTTAAAGAAACCTTGAACAAAATGAAGCACAAACAGCAGTTGGTCATGTTGGAATCCTATTGAAATATGTAGATGTTTAGGACCGACGTAGATAAAGTGACTAATATATCTATTTAATAAGATTTGGAGGAGTAACAAAATTCCAAACGAATGAAGGAAGAATACTCGCATCCCTAACTATATGAACAAATGTGACATTCAGATTTACACCAACTATCGATGTATAAAACTCACGTGTCACACAATGAAGCTTTGGGAGAGGATAATTGAATATCGGTTAAGAAGGGAGATTAAGATCTCGGTGAACCAATTTGGGTACATGTCAGGACGGTCAACTACGAAAGCTATCCATTTACTTCATAATTTTGTCAAGTGTTACCGTGAGAGGAGTAAATATTTGCATATGGTCTTTATAGACTTGAAGAAGGCCTGCGATAAGTCCAAATGAGATATTATGGTGGGCTTTGATGAAGAAAAGAGTTCACATCAAGTATGTCAATATAATCAAGGACATGTACGACGGAGTACATCCAATGTAAGAACGTGCAGTGATGTGAGAAGTGAGTTCTCGATCACTATTGGATTGTAACAAGGGTCTGCTTTGAATCCTTTCATGTTTGCCCTAGTGATGGATAAAATGACGAAAGACATACAGACTGAATTACCTTAGACCATGTTTTTCGCTGACAATGTTATACTAATCGACGAGACCAGTGCAGGGGAAAATGTCAAATTTGAGTTACGGATGGTCAAGAGGTATCGATGAGATATCATACCTTTCGGGATCCCGGTGTAGTAGCACTCGATGGTCAAGAGGTATCGATGAGCAGCAAGTTTCGATATCTAGGTTCCGTTATCCAAAATGATGTAGAGATTGACAGTGACGTTAACCACATAATTCATGCGGGCTGGTTGAAATGGAGAAACGCCACTGGAGTTCAATGTGATCGTAATATCAAGCTAAAATTGAAAGGAAAGTTTTAGATATCAGCTGTTAGACCTGCAATGTTTTATGGGACGGGGTGCTGGGCACCCAAGATAAATCACATCCAAAAGACGAGTGTGACAGAGATGCTTATACTTCGTTGGATATGCGGTAAGACCAGAAGAGATAAAATAAGGAACGAAGATATTCGAACTGAAATATTTGTAGCTTGTATAGAAGAGAAGATGCAAAAAAATAGCTTATTGATTTGGTCACGAACGACGTAGGCCCAGCAATTCATCTATGCCTCGAGTGGAGTCCATGGATTTCGGCCATTTCACGAAAGCGAAAAGACGATCGAAGAAGACATGACTCGAAGTTATACGCAAAGACTTGGATTTTAAAGGGATTAAAGTGGATATTCTGACCGATAAAGCGCTTGGAGAAGACTGACGTACGTGCCCGACCCGACTTGATTCTCTCTATTGTTTATGTAGCCCATCTCAATTCATTGGTATTAAATACTTAATTGTTGTTGACTGAAACAAAAGCCCCTTAGCGCCCCGGGACGGGAGTGAAGGGCGGCCCTACACGCAGGCAACAGCAGCATCGGCTCTACGAAAGTAAGAATCGAATATCGAATCTTTCTGTTGTTTCCCAATTCATCCGTGAATAAGAATAACCCAATAAAATAAATACTATTTAGATTAAATATATTTTTATTACCTTATAAATTCGTTGAATAAAATTATAACTGATTTCAGTAACATGAGGTTTTCTCATTCTCAAATCTCAATCCTTATTTTCCTCAAAACATTATAATCAATGGAGTGGTTAATTTAATTAGTTAATTTAGTAGTTACTAGGGAATTGTGCGGATTTAGCGTAACGAACCATGAGTGGGATTAGGGAGAAGATTATTGTTTCTTAACGCATTTAGTTACCCAATTTAGGGGATTTAATTTATTAACAATAATTGTCTTTTTTATTTACCTCGGGAGATTCATGCATTATCTCGGTGAGAACGTTCGAGTGATTCTCAAGCGATATTGACATTCCTTTATTCCTTCCATTATTATAAATTATTAATTAATTTATTATTCATTAATAACAAATAATATTCCAATGGAAACTTATGCTTAACTACGATATTAAATGTTGGGGATTTTGCCTACGGAAGATTTCGACATATATATATAAGATACACCATCTAAATACACTAAAATTTTCTCATTTGGTATTATTATTTCTAATAAATAAGATATTATAGTTTTCTGTATATATATAACTCAAATATTGAGCCCATAGGCATTATCGGGATGGATAATAGATAATACACACTTTAAACAGACTCGAGTTCGAATAACGTTTGACATAAAAAAAATTGATTAGCACATCTCTCTGTTAAAAAGAAAACTCTTTAAATCAGCAAAAATGCATGCGATCGACAGTTATCCAATCACACATAACTGTTTAAATGAAAAGGTGAGATAAGCTATATTGGCTTGGTTTCCTTAGATTGCGTTGATAATAATTAACAAATTAAAATTTTTTAATTACAAAGTATTAATATTAATAATAAAAAAACTTTTCTCACTAATACAAAATTGGTCAAATGTCGTTGTTAGGTGAGATATATTTGTATATTGGATTTGGGTTTCATTTATAGATTAACTTAATATTAAATTAAAATATTTTTTAGATATTAAATAATATATATATATATATAAATTAAGATAACAACTATTTTAGATAAATAGTATTAAATAAGTTCATAAATATGACCAAACTAAATTATACAAATATTTTCCTTGATAAGTCATGACTCATGAGTACACTCTCTTGTCAACTTTTCTCTAATTTTAAACATTTTGTCTTTTTGGAAAAATTATATAATTCTATAAGTTGGACGTGACATACAATAATGATAATCCTATGATTAATTCAGTCTAAATTTTTATTGGAAAATAAAAAAAATTCTTGTATAGATCGGATCATGTTATACATAAATATATATTTATATATCTATATGTATAATTGTGTATAGCATGACCCGGTCCCGATAATTAGTCATTTATGATATTTTCAAATATTTTTCTTATGTTGGATATGTTTTAATAAGACATCTTATAATACAGTATGTAGCGGATATCAAATTATAACATAACATATATAGGTCGTAGATTTAACATCGTAATAGAATTAGTCTGTTCAATCAACCAATATATTTAAAGGAGTAAAATGCCCTAATTAGGTGGTTTTAGTTGCATAATTTCAAGATAATTAAAACAAATTATTCTGACATTAGGCCGGTATCTAACCCTAATATGTCGTCTCAAACATTTTTTATTTGTTCTTTGTCAACTCTAGTCCAAATATCTATATATCTATAGAATAAATGGGCAGTAAGATTTTGATACATATAGATATAGAATTAAACTTAATAGCCTATCTTTTCTCTAGCCTGGATCCGGTACTCCTAAAGCAGTTAACCAGATGTGGGATCTTTCCAATATCCTCTACGTCTACTTATCTTCCTTCATTTTCGGTTCAAAAACTGAACGAGAAGAGCAAGCCCTTTCCTCAAACCATTTCTTCACCCATTCTCCGAGTAGGAGAACATGAAGCTTGTTTTTTTTTTGTTCTTTTGATTGAGTTCACAAAGGCTTTCTTCATAACGATTGGAACAAGAATAGGTTCTTGTCTCTTTGAATCGTATTATCGGTGGCTCATTTCATAAGAAAAAATCGTATAGTGAGTGGATCATGGCTTATTACATTCCTATACTAGGGGGAAGGGGGAGGGATCAGAAATATCTCGAACTTGAAATCTTCTAGCTCATATAAGAGAGTGGTGCCAGCTAGGTCAAGGAGAGGCGGACCCAGAAAAAAATTCTTGGAAAATGAAATTTTTTTATAATATTTAAGGGTTAAAAAATTTCGAGGATGCAAAAATATGTATTTTTGAAAAAATAAGAGTAAAAAAAATAAAAATATTTGGGCCGACGGGTGCACCCTCTAGGTCCGCCACCGCCGGGTTGTTGAGGCTTGTCATGATCGTGCCTTTGATCGCGATTGCCATCATAAAATTTATTGTTTTTACTACAAATTGTCAAATTTGTGTCACAGGGGCTATTAATGGTGGGGGGGCCGTCTAAATTGCTGTACACGTATAATCCAAAAATATTTTTATTTTCCTTATTATATAAAAAAAAAATAGAAAATAGAAAATGTCACAGCTATAATGATACGAAATTTAATTAATAAGTAGTTTAGATTCAATAATAAGACACTTTTTTTTTATGTATTCTCCAGATATATTGAAATTACATGATATCTGGAGAAAACATGAGGATCAATTTGGTATGAAAATTTCACATTTCAAACAATAATTTCTCTATCCTTCTATATTGTTATGTGTTCTCCAGATATATTAATACATGTTCATCATACATTTAACTCACTGATTAATTATTCTTTATCATTTGATAAATAGTAACTTATCATTCTATAACCAAATCGAATTAGTAGTAATCTACCCTCATGTGATATTACTAATAGATATTTTAATAACTGTCCACCTCCACAATTTTCAGAATTTTTTGGCTTCTAACGACAAAAAAACCCTCATTTAGGAGTGGTGTTAGGGTGTTTTGCACCCTCGTTCTGCCTATTTCAAATCATAGGAATATAAGTTGCACATAATCAAAACCACCTGGGGTTAAATCGTCACAGGATTAAATTATATCAAACTTTTTTCTCTAATTTTGGGTGCAATTTACCCCATTATGCAATTCTTTAGGTGCCTATTACCCTCTTATGTTATTATTTAGGTGAAATTTACCTTCTTAATGGTACAAGTGACTTTTGACATAATTGCAAAACTCATACACAATATATGGCTCATGTAACAAAAATATACATGGACTGTGTGTTTTGCAAATATTTTAAAACAAAGAGGGAAAATCCCAACCAAATCTGTAATGTTTTAAATTTAAAATGATTGAAGACTTACTAGAAAATCGATCATTCAGCATTTGGCGTTTAAAACTATCAAAAAAACAAAGAGTACTCTTGTCTCTATCTATAAGAACAATGATGATATTCAAAGTTGCTCCAATTATCGTACTATAAAACTCATGTGTAACACTATGGACCTTTGGGATAGAGGATTTGACTGTCGATTACGTAGGGAGATTAATATCACGGAGAACCAGTTCGGTCCATGCCAGGATTGTCAATAACGGAAGCTATATATTTACTTCGACAATTTATAGAGCGCTTTCGTGAGAGGAGTAAATATCTACATCTGGTCTTTATCGACCTGGATAATGCTTATGATAAAAAGCCAATGGAGTTATTGTGGTGGGTTTTGATGAAAGAGTTCACATCAAGCATGACAATATAATCAATGATATGTACAACGAAGTAGCATCTAATGTTAGAACGTGCGGGGGTGACAAATGAGTTCTCGATCACCATTGGATTGCACCAAGGGTCTGCGTTGAGTTATCTCTTGTTCGCCTTAATGATTGAGATCACGAAAGACATACATACTGAGTTACCTTGAAGCATGCTTCTAACTGACGTTGTCGACGAGACCCGTGTAATGGTTAATGCTAAATTGAAATTATGGAGAGAAGCCTAAATAAGGGAGGACAACCGTAGGGGCAAAGGGGGGATTTGCCCGGCAGGTTCTTTCGCAAAAACTGTTCAAGTGGTCTAAAAAGCAAAAGCTTCATTCCCACACCTTCTTTCAAAATGTTTCTGAAATGGGATTTTACCACAAAACCTTTTTATCTTACCTGATATGTAAGGCAATTCAGACTCTTAAAGAAAGTAACGAACTTTCTCAACTCAAGTACAGTTTTTTTAATCTCTTCTTTCTAATAAATCTCAGGTTTTTAATCTTTATTGTGGAAGAAGGTGACAAAATAATGTCAGGGAAAAAAAACTTTCAGAAAAGAACAGAATGACACTGTTGCTTCTTTCTACTGCGTTAGAAGAAGCTAGTTTTGTGGAGCCACGATTTCAAAACAGTTAGATGGTATTCGATCTTGTTGCTTTGTTTATCCTGAAGATATAGTGATATTTTTTGGTTGAATGGAGATTTGATTTGTGTATGTATATGTTGTTATGAGATGAATGCTTGAAAAATGCTCGATAAAATGTCTATAATAATATTTATGTTAAGTTTCTTTGTCAGTGGATATTTTTAAACTTATTAAAATAGAATATTGTAGTTTTAATGTTTGATAACTGATATACACACTAGTGATTTGAATTGAACACGAAAGCATAAAACTTTTATTGCTAATTGTTGGATTTCATTTTGTGAAGTTATAATATGCTATGAGTTGTTTTTCAAAAAAGTGGAGATTATACTATTTTAAATTTTATTTATGGATATGTTTTAATTTGTACATGATAATGAAACCGAAAGTAACATTATTTTGAGGATTTAGATTTAATGCATATACATGTTCTTTTAATTTCACATGTTATTTCATATTTTTTGCTAATATCTAGTTTCCTTAGTGTGTTGAACCATAGAACAAGGTTTTTAGAGATGAAACTAGATAAGATGCCCGATCGCTACAAATTTGCCAACCAGTTTAAAATTTTCTAGTTACGCTGGGCTAGGAATCAAAGGGTTTCAGATTTAGTTGGTCTAAAACGGAATATATAGAGTGCAAATTTAGTGGTTGTATGTCTCGAAATCCTGGTGTTGTAGCACTCGACGGCCAAGAGGTATCGATGATTAGCAAGTTTCGATACCTATGTTTTGTTATAAAAAAAGGATTGCGAGATTGATAGCAAGGTTGACCACATAATACATGTGGGCTGGTTGAAAATGGAGAAATGCCACTGGACTTCTATGCGATTGTAATATCCTGAGATTGAAGGGGATGTTTAATATAACTGTCATCATACCAGCAATGTTGTATATGACGGAATGCTGGGCACCCAAAAGTATTGAATGAAGACATTCGAGCTGAAGTATGTGTGTTTTGTAAAGAAGATAAAATGCAAGAAAGTTGTTTAAGTTGGTTTGGTCATGTACGACTTAGGATCAATAATGCACTTGTTCGTCTAGTAGAGTCAATGGATTTCGGCACGAAAGCAGAGCGAAGAAGACATGGCTCAAAGTTATGTACAAAGATTTGGTGTCAAAATGGATTAACAATGATATTATGACCGAAAACATATAAGGAGAAGATTCACACAAGTGCACGACCCAACTTGTTTTCTTCTATAATTAATGTAGCATACCCCAATTCATTGGGATTAAAGACTCAGTTGGTATTGTTGATTTGATGAAAATTAGGAGAAACCATATTTGCATTCGATTCACCCAATTATTAAGTGAATAATTGATTAATGCAGAATTTGATTATTATTTTTTATTTAAGTTTTCTCATTTTGGAGTCCGACTCCACCCCAGAGCAACGCATCGTGATATCTCATCGAGTTTAAATTTACTCTTTTTACATCATAAAATTAGATACAGCTTGCGTTATAGGACTTGGGCTTACCTTTAATATTGGCCTGTATTACTAATCCATTACGGCCCAATATGGCATCAGATCGTCAACATATTAACCCCACAAACATGATGAAATTGTTTAGTGCATATGGAGAGTGACAACTAGAACATTGCTTGTAAAATTTATAACACAAAGTCTAGTCTTAAAAATTGCAGTTTTGACATTAATTTTGCATTCACTAAGAGCTAACTATATAAATCTATATTATATGTTCGCCGATACGTTTCGCTGATTTTTGTAACCCTGAGCGGATCCATTTTTCGAATGTTATGATTACAGATATTATAATGCTTTTGGTAATAGGTTAGGGGCCCTTTCTTTTATACTTCTCAACATATACATAGTTGTTGGAAAAGAAGTGTAAAAGAAAATGGATCCTCAACCCTATTACAAAAGCATCCATCATGTATTTTTTCTTCTTCGTTTGATATATAATCTAAGAGATCATTAGATAACATTATCTATCATATATTATGTATATTAAAAATAGCATACTCATGTAAATAAAAATAGATTACGGTAGAAATTTATTAAATACTTATATAAAGAATACATTAGTTTAAATAGTATAATTTTTGTTGTGTATATTCATCTTATGTGCTAGCATTTCATTAGTCCAACTCATTTTACAACAAAAACAAAAACAAAAAAAGAAACGAAACCTGCTTAGTGGGTGTTTGCAAAATGCTTGCGTACAACTTATCAGCTTTTCAGATAAAAAAACAGATTTTGAGTGTTTTGTTTCCTTGCTTCTGCTAAGCAGAAAAAGCAGAAGCTGAGAAGCAGATCATGACATGCTTTTGACTGTTTTAAGTTGTTTGTTGCATTTTTATAATTGACTGAAGTTTATTAAGCTACTTTTTTAATAACAAACACTCTATGATTTTGCTTAAAAAATAACTTTTTACAACGTCAAGCAAAAGCAACATAAAAATGTTTTGAATAAGTAATTGCAAACACACCCTAAATGGGAATAATGATTATAGGAAATAATAAAATGGGCCATCCTTGTAATTTGTGTGGTTTAATGTAAAAGAAGAATGAGTATAAGTGATAGTCAATTGCAATGCTTTGTGATACTTGATTATTATACATGTGCATTGGTGAACATATGATTACGACTCTAATACATTGGAAAGTTTAATATGAACGATATATCAAATCCTTAATTTGAAATTTGAAATATTATCTGAACTATTATAAATCAAGGGTTGCAATCAACATGCACTGAAAGCATAACAAATCTATAATACATTACAAATGCCTACAACCAAATTAAGTCAAGTGCACAAAATATCACCACGGCTATAGACATTTCAAATACCACATGATTTAGTGCATTTTATTAACAAAACTATAGTGTAATGTGTATATATACTTTTTTGGAAGTTAAGTATAAAAATCTCCGATACGGGTGAACCGAATCAATTAGGATTTTATTATAGTTTCGATAAATCAAAATTTAGAAATATTAACATACATTTATATATAAATATTATTTACTTTAATCACATATGTTTTCAACTTCACAAATATAAACAAGGTTAGTGATGTGGTTGGATGATTCCCAATCACGAACATGGACTCTGAACATCAAATATCAAAGTTGTTGTGTTTATGGTGTCCGAACAGGAAGTCTCGAGCAGATTGAGCCTGAAAGCCAAAAACGTTAGGTTGGCGCTGAAGATGTTCCTGGCTTGGCCACTTCGATGATCAAGTCAGTGATTGGAAGAACAGCTGATATAAGAATCAAACAAGCAAGAGAATACAAGTTCTTCATAATATGCTAAAGAACAATATGAAGAACATGACGTATATTTAGAGAGTATTTTGGGATCACATGACACTTATGGCCTGCCAAAGCTGATGCATGATCTACCCACGATCCTGGCACAATCCGCTCGTAATGTGCACGGGAAACACACACATTAATCACTACTAATGGACGTTCAACCATCCATGTTGACCAGTCGTTATACTCGGGCAAGTGCTCAGTTCGAATCACCTTGTTTGGCTCTGACGTGTAAGTTTATTCTGTGAAAATCAGGACAACTTGGAGATTCCACATCATGGCGAAGATCATTAATCTTTTGTTCCGAGCTATGATTCTCAAGCTCTTGTGGTTCCCGAGCTCTTTGTCCCTAGATGACTTGATCCGAGGAGGAATGGACCGATGTGATACCCTGCCACTTCACCAATGACGTAATCCTCGAATATCGAGCGGAGCTAGACTTGTCCGAGGTTGGGATTTTCCAGACCGAAGTCTGGATTTACTCGATGTGATGTGTTCTCCCATAATATCACCTCACCACATCACCTCGGGAAAATCCCAAACTCGGACAAGTCCAGCTCTGCTCGATATTCGAGGATTAAATGAGCACTTCATCATTGAAGTGGTAGAGTAGCATCTAGACCCGTATCAAATCTGTCCATTTCTCCTCGGATCAAGTCATGTCGGCCATATTACCTCGGGACAAAGAGCTCGTGAACCACAACAGCTTGGTATACAGAGCTCGGGAACCACAACAGCTCGGGACAAAGGTTACTGCTCATCGACGTGATGTGAAATCTCCAAGTTGTCTCGATTTTCACGGAATAACCTTACATGTCAGTGCTGGACAAGGTGATTCGAGTTGAGCAGGTGCCTCCTCGGCTCATATGGTCAAACAGTGGTGCAAGACCCGAGTGTAACGGCTGGTCAACACGGATGGTTGAATGTACATTAATGGTGAGTCATGGGTGCGGATTTCCCGTGCACGTTACGAACTGATCGTGACAGGGTCGTGGGCAAATCATGCTCTAGATTGGACTGTCCAGAAGTGTCGAATGCACCACTATAAATACAAGCATTAGACGACATAAGCAAGACAATTCGTCCCAAAATACTATCTAAATATACATTAGGTTCTTCATATTGTTATTTAGCATATTGTGAGGAAACTCTATTCTCTTGCTTGTTTGATTCTTGTATCTTTTGTTTTTCCGACAACTGACTTGACGTCGAAGTTGCTATGTCGAGGACATCCTCTCGACCACCTAACATTTCTGGATTCCAGGCACACTATGCTCTTTGTTCGGGCCCATAAACATGACCGATTCGATACTTTCTGTTCAGAGTCCGTCTGCTCGGGATCGGGAATCATCCAGCAACATCAATTAGGTACTTAGGTTATCGATATAAACCAAATCTTAATCTATGCTGAAAATTGTGTAGCGTACTATAAATTAAATTATGCAATATATATCACTTATATATTATACTTTACACATAAAAAATTGTGTACACAATTAATCTGACCGTATCTTATCCAATTTCACAAATGAACAGGATGCGTATGTTTGCAAGAAAAAGTAGTAAAACTAATCTAATAAAGTATCTCATTTCATTAAGTTAACATTTTAAGTAACATCCTAAGATAAATTTGACAATTTTTCCAACCTTCCATTCAAAAGATATGGCATGCAATCATCAATCTAAAAAGAAATTAAAGTTGCATATAACTTTGCTGAAAGAAAATCCATCCTCTCTAAGCAATTCCGGTTCGATTTCACCGAGACCGGTTCGGTACAGATATCTGAACTGGGATTGGGCGGCCTGTCCCGGTTCCTCCACAGCTATTGCACGCCCTGCGACCCGACCCAGCACATGTCCGACAACCTAAGTCACCATCCGACCATCGAGAGCAGATACAGGAGACCCGGCCCGATCCGTTGCAGCTGGTGCATCTCGGCCCCCGCCCAGAACCCATCATCGGGTTTTGATCCAGTACTTGTTTCACGAGGACTGCTCCGGCTAATATGCTTAAACCTGTGGCTACTTGGGTTATCACAAGCGGACCCATTATTTGTGTTGCCTTTATCTTTTCTTTCTGATTGTTTAGAAGAAGAATTTTGCGGATTTTCTCTATGGGAAACTGAGAAAAGGTGATTGAGTTATGGGGGGTTATGTTGGTTTGTTCCTTGAGTTTCCGTGAAGTGGGGGGGAACGAGTACACGTAACACCGTAATAGCGTGGAGGAAACTGTGGTTTTGGGGCATTTGGGGTGTTTTTGGAGCTTAGTAATGGGAATTTATTTTTTGATATTTTGATGGGTTTTCTTGTGGTTTATCTGATTTTGTGGGGGACAGGCGGACAGCTAGGATTCTAAGCTAATACAGACGTGAGGCAGCTTTAGAAGGCGGCAAACAATTAAGATAAAGGGAAATATTTAGGGGAGAGACGATACAATTTTAAAGAGGTAATCTATAATTTGAATAGGAACGAAATATAATTTTAGACGATAATATAATTTTTTTTTAGGGAGGATGCTTATCTTCCTTTGCCTCCACGTGCGTCTGTCCTTCATGTAGAAGGATGTTTTGGTTTTTGACCTCAAACCAAAGGAAAGTGCGATAATTTGCCCTCATACCATGGACATTCAATCCAAGTTCGACTTGAACTTGATAGTGATGGAGTATTCAAGCTCAAATAATTATTCTAATATTAGTATCTTACTTTATTTTTCAAATATTATTTAAACTAGTATTTACAGTCTATCTTTTCATAAATTACGTATGTTAATGATCAGATTGACTTTATAAAAATTCAGACAATTATTGTAAATAAACTATCGAACTTGATCTTGAATTATTTAGAACTCAAAAATTGCTACTAAATCAAGCTGAAGTACTAAATTATTATACTGTCAAACTCGTGGTTTTTGGTAGATTACCATACTACAGTTTCCCAAATAGGCGGATTACACCATTGTGGTTTGAAAATGGGTATTTAACCCCTTTGGTTTACAACATATGCAGTTTATCCCAGTGGATTGAAAATAAGCATTGTACTCCCATTTGGTTTGTGAAAATAGACTGGTTTACAAAATATGCAGTTTACCCTCTTATATGTAGGCTGTATTTCACATCTATTCACAAACTATAAGGGGGTAAAATACTTATTTTCACAAACCACGGGAGGTAAAATGTTTATTTTCAAATGACATTGGGTAAATTGCCTATTTTGTAAAATGCCTATTTTCAAACTACATGAGGGTAATTTGCCTATTTGACAAACCACAAAGGGGTTATTTACCACTAGTTCGTCAAAATCGTGTAGGGTACTACTCTAACTTGACCCAATTCAAATGCACCCCTATAAAATAATTTTAGCTAATGCTAAAAATTAAATTCATACGAGTCCAAAATGTTTCTCCACGCCTACATGGCATCCTATCAAACTAAAAATCACTTCTCAACTAGAACAAAAGCTTGCCAAACTTTACTAATGATCGACAATTGTCAAAGTCGAAATGTTATAATAAATAAATTGATGACTACGCTCCCCATTCGATTCAGGTAATGTGATCTGGGACACTATGGGAGTTTGTGTGCCTCGGTAAGAAAGAGATCACCAGAGTATTGCACAATATCGTTTTTTCTTGCTGCCATGGGGTCGACCTGTGAACAAGGTAAACCCAATGGGAACAAAAAATTGGGTGTGTGGGCATAGTAGGGCAATGAAAATTTGATAATATGAATCATGGTGAAAAAATTATGTAATTTTACCAGCACTGACTGTCATAATTTTTCATCTTTAACTTCTCAAATTAAATTAGACCACTCTTTTCACAAAAAAATTATAACTCGAACTAAGAATCTAAGTTTGGATGAAGTAACTGCTCAACTTCAGGGAGAATCGATTGGTCAACCTGTTAATTGCAGCAGTCAATCAACTTCTTAGAAAACTTGTCTAATGTTTATGTTGATTCTTGAAGTCCTGATGTAATCCAAGAATGGAAAGTCTTCGTCCACAAAATGTGATTCAAGATGGGCTATTTCAGCATTTTCCGTGTCGGTAAATATACGGGGGACGCCTGCAAACCAAATGCATATAGTTCACATTATTTTATATATAGATTGAACAACACAGAAAGCAACTCATTATTTGTCAGTCTACACTTAATATAAGCATTACTAAAATACAGAATTAGTTCGTGAGGATGCTGTGATCACCACCAGTCATTTAATATAATTTAACACGAAAGCCTCCGGAGAGTATAGCAAATATAGCATCTAAGAAGCGACAACTAGAATTACCATGAAAGCATTCCCTGGCTTCCCCAGCCATGAGTACAACATCACCGCTTCTAAGGAACATTGCAATTGGTGATTCTTCCCGAGATTTTCCACCGAGGAGAAAAATTGCTTTGCAACCCAAACTGGGGAAAAACATTTTCTCAATACCATTGCACGTACCAAGCTAGTGAGAAGGCAAAACTCATTGAACTAAACCAAACAAAAAGCTGAAAACATGATACCTCATGCTTACAATCGGTTTACTCCAATCTTTTTCCATGTCATCAAGGTGCCCACCCAGCATATCACCTTAAAAGAACAGCGCAGATATCAATCAAATAACCGAGGAAGATTGAAAACCTTTCCCAGTCATTTTAGATGTTTACGTATAAGAGGTACCTAATCCGAAGTAATTCACTATGGCTGCTTCTGGCTGGAATTCTTCGCCATATGGCATTGCAGGTGCCGCCATTCTTTTAGCCAGCTGACCTAATGAACCGGGTATCTTCTTGTGAGGGAGATCAACATTATAGCTCCTCTGTACCAACATAAATACCACTTGTTAAGGATACATGAAGAAAAGCAAACAAAGCGTGCATGTCCATATGGATTAAAATGGAGTGCAGATCCTGATTTCATTCACCGGGGCCAACACAATGCAATGGATGGATGGGGTACTTAATACAAACATTGAGAAGCTCATCAATATGCCAAACTAAGACTATGTACCATAGCACATGGAAGGGCTATCAGCTCAGTAAGACACATGGTAGCTAAATGCAGGAAAATAATAATCAAGACCAGCAATATTAAATATCAGTATCATGAGGTATGCAGCAAAAAGAATTTAGCTTGAAAAAAGTAATATTTAAGGCAACAATCACAGTGATACAGCAATAATATCTGAGAATTAAGTTCGACATATCAAAGGGACTTTCAAGCATTAGGAATCCATTCAAATTAAACAGATCAATTTTGGGTAAAAACAAGTGTACAAGAATGAAATGGATCAAAAATATAAACCAAACCCAGGTGCATGAAGCTCCCGCTATACGTGGGGTACAGAAAGGGGTAGGGCCATTTGGGCCTAATCAAAAAATAAACAGAAATATAAAAAAACTTTTAGCTTGACCTTGGACCAATCAAACTGCAAGCCAAGGGTGCTCCATCTTAACTTTCGCAACAACACAGAAGCCTGTACTGACTTCCATGCATCACTCCCAGACAATTGTTCCATTTCCTCAACAAATGTCCATTTGGGGGTACTATAAGTAGTCTCAGAATCAACAGTATCAGGATTCCTCTCTTCAAACACAAATGCGTTCCCTTGTGTAGCCGAAACAAATAAATCTGGTATTGGCCCATAAACCGCATCGTGGTTCGTTCTATTAGGGAATTGAGGAAAACTAGTCAAACTCTCCCTTATCCATTGACATTGCTCCTCAAGGCTCAAAGCACTAGGAATAAAATAAAAACCTGCATTTCAGACGAGTTTCAGCACTTTGAGTGCAAAATTTAACAACTTTTTAGTAACTTCAGTCATTTCATAGAAAAGAACTGACATATGTCATATTCTGAGAAAATCCACCAAAATTACAATAACACAAATCCTGGCACACCTGGTCGATTTTTCAAGCAGAAAATAGTCCGATCGAAGTCACATTGTAAAACGGTAACTCCTTCCATAAGTTCACCATGGCGATCGTACTTCTCTAAAACTGACTTGAAATCAATTACCTCGGATAAATCAACAGGTCTTGGTATCTTTTTCCTAGAAATATAATCAGATGAAAACCTTAAAACGGAACTAAGAGCATTAAATTCCAACATGGTTAGACAAAACTCAGTAATAGCAAAACCAGAGGTTTAAAGGTGATAAAAAATCGAACCTTTTGGAGTTATCGTAATATATCTTGTATTTCTTCTCCATTTTGCGAAAAGCTGTTCTCTCCGATTCTTCATTGATAACTTCTGAATTGTACATCTCAATTGATTTTAATGGCTGAAAAATTCTGAAATTGGAATTTTGGCTAGGGTTCATTAGCTGAAAGATTATGAAGAAAGGATCAAAGGCAACGTTTGCTCAGGTTTTCTGCTTTCTTTTTTATTTTACAAACAACATAAACAAATATATATATATTTTTAAAAACATTAATGAAAAATATATTTTTATTCAATTTTTTCCGATATAATTATGACTTTAATTTAAAGGGCACTTTCCATAAACCAACTTTTATTATGTTCAATCACTAATCATATTATCTAAACTATATACTCCTCATTTGAAAATAAAATTATTTTCAAGTCTCTAATCTGTGTAATTGACTCAAATGCCCTTTTAATCATATTCCTCCTCATACGTTTCAAAATTTCCCCCTGATTTTCTCATGATTTTTTCATCCGCTCACAACAACATTCATCTCCAAATTCCTTCCCCATCCCCTACGTAAACTTCATCACTAAAAGTTACTCACACTGTGAAGTTTTGCTGAGCACCAGCGTCCATCGTCTGCCTAGAAAAATAACCCAACCACTGAGTATGTGGATTGTGGAATACAAATTTAAAATCTATATTAATTGGGAAAAGATAGACGGTCGTCCCGTGTAGAAACAAGAAGGAGACTCAGATTGTGGTGTGTTTCTATGTATGTACGCTGAGTGATTAACCACTGACACAGAGAAAATGTGGAAGGATCAACTCGTTTTTTCAATGAAGGTATATAGGGCTCATTTAGCTGCAACCATTTTGAGACAGTAGCATGAACTCATGGCGGGTCAATTATTTTAGTGGATGAATGAAATTTTAGAACAATGTATATGTAAAGCTGATTGGTATGTAAATTGATTGGAGTAGTTGAAATTCCACTTTGATGGATGGTATGTAAACAGTAATGTTTTGGTCCTGTTCTGCAGTAGATTGGCATGTAAATAGATCGGTGTACTATATCTGCAGAACACTAGTATATGTCCAGTGTAAAATATGTAGTCTTTGAAAACAACCCGAGTACTTGACATTTAACATTCCTTGTTCAACACCGGGTGCTTTTAAACAAACAAAATGAGTACTTTCGTAACATAATACGAGTATATTACAAGTGCAACAAAGGTACTATTTGAACACAAAGCAAGAACTTCTCATTAACATTCCTTGTTTACCAAGTGATTGTAAGCAATCTCAACGAGTACTATCTGTGCAAAAAACTAGTATATGTCAAGTGTAAAATATGTACTATTTGAACACAACACAAGTACTTCCCATTTAACATTATTTGTTATCTACCAAGTGCTTGTAAACAACCTCAACAAGTACTATCTGTGCACAAAACTAGTATATGTCAAGTGTAAAATAGGTAGTATTTGAACACAACCCAAGTACTTTCCAACTAACATTATACCATGTGCTTGTAAACAAATACAATGAGTATTATATGTACACAAAATGAGTATATTTCTAGTGTACATTAGGTACTACGTGAACACAAATCAAGTACTTTCCATTTAACATTCCTTGTTTGGCATCTACTAGTTATAAAACACACCACATACCTTGTAAAACATGTCATGTTGAATTGTCCATGTGAAATTGTATAATGGTTGGCAATTAAAGTTATAACGTGTCAATGCAACAAATGGTACAACATTAATGGTTGGCAATTCTAATTACAATTTTCACCATAAATACTCTTTACTTACTTAAAACTATTAATAACTAAACAAACACCAGTTGTATGGCAACAGTTGAGAGAAAGTGCTTGTAAACAAACTCAACGAGTACTGTCTGTGCACAAAACTTTATATGTCAAGTGTAAAATAGGTGTCCTTTGAACACAACCCAAGTACTTCTCATTTAGCATTTTACCAAGTGCTTGTAAACAAACACAACGAGTACTATATGTGCATAAAACTAGTATATGTCAAGTGTAAAATAGGTACTCTTTGAACACAATCCAAGTACTTTCCACTTAACATTCTAACAAGTACTTATAAACAAATACAATGAGTACTATATATGCATAAAACAAGTATATGTCAAGTGTAAAACAAGTACTCTTTGAATACAATTCAAGTACTTCCCATTTAACATTCTTCCAAGTGCTTGTAAACAAACACAACGAGTACTATATGTGTATAAAACGAGTATATTTCTAGTGTATATTAGGTACCACGTGAATACAAATCAAGTACTTCCCGTTTAACATTTATTATTCGACACCAGGTGCTTGTAAACATACCAACGAGTTATTTGGTAACATAACACGAGTATATTGCAAGTGCAACATATGTACTATTTGAGAAAAAAACGAGTACTTATCATTTAACATTCCTTGTTCGACACCAGGTACTCTTCCAACACTCCTTGTTCGGCACTAGGTACTTTTTTAACACTCATAGTTCGGCACCAGGTACCATTTCAATTAAAAACGAACACAATGAGTATATGTATTCTTTGAACATAAACCAAGTATTATGAAATTATATTCTGTTGTTAATTAGAAAAAGTGATAGTACTTGCTTATTGCTTTACATGTACTTACTGTCAGCACAAAAAGTACTTGTTCAGAAAACATTTTATACGAAACTTGTCCTTAATCACAGTGTATCTTGAACAACAGAAAAGAGCATAATCCCAATATAAAAGCACAACCAACTACCAATATGTACGCACAACCAACCAGTATGTACACACTACAAGTATCATCTATAAACTCATGTACCTACACAGTCACACTCCAGTATCTATAAACTCAAGTAGTTAACAAGAGTAAACCATATATTAAGGGCATTGGCCATATATGAACCATAACAAAAGATTGATAATGATATGTACCAAAATAATTTCCCATTTTCGAGTCATTACAAAATATGTAACAAAACAATGCCAATTTTTTAGACATTACAAAATATGTACCAAATTGCACCATCTAGCTACTATATAGCTTCCTTACATGTTCATCGATTATACCCCGGTGTGTGGCATCGTGCGCACTTTGTAACACGATTTGTTGCGAAGGGAACCTTTGTGTCCTTCTACGACCTGGTTGTGATCGGACATCGCGGCGGTGTACTGACATTGCCATAGGCAAACGTTGGAGTTGGAATGCTTGCCGAAATTTTTTAACCTTGTAGAGAGTCACAAAAGTCATATATTGACAATCATTTGGATTCAATAGCAGCACAAGCATGATTGCAAGGAATCATATGGATATGTTACATTCTACAAGAACAACTTTATTTTTTCAAATCTACTGCACATCTTTGATCACCATCAAGAACCTAAAAAACCGATGAACTAGACCCATCAACCTTCAAATTCCGAGATTTTGTGTAGTGCTTTAACAAATTGTTATATTGTTTAGAACATAGATTTTCAACCATTACAAGAGATAATTCTCGTTGGTTATTCATCATGTTCATAATTTGTATGCGTATATTTTTTACAATGGCTACAACTGGCAAAAACTTTGCAGATTTCACCCAACTATTCCAATATTCAGCCTGATTGTTATTGGTTATACCCCATCTAATTCCAGAAAATAAGCAATTAGCCCAATTTCTGGGCTCTGAACTGATGATGAATTCTTTTGCAAGAGGCATTGACTCAATTATACTAGAAATATAACCATGAAATTGACTTTCTATTGGAGCATACACAGCTTTCTTGAATATGGATTCCCAATCCTACTATTGTATTTATCCTTGTATTTTTTTCCTGCTAGGTGGAGGGGCTAAAGTTTTTTTTCACACACTACAGGACGTTCCTGTATTGGTCTTAAAAATTTGGGACTAGTATGCTATGTCCCATCGAAAATCATTTTATAAAAAAATTAATTTCATTTTTTAATTGATTCCACAATTTATTAATTTGAATTATATGGAAAATTTATGTATTTTGTTTTTGAAAATATGTAATTATTTGGGAAAAATAAACAATATTTTTAGCTGGCTATAAATCTGCATCAAGAGGAGTAACAAATAATAATAATAAAAGGAGAAGTGTTCCCAAAAAGGATTTAAACCCGGGTCGCTGACTGATTTCATTGCAAAAAGTCCTCACCAATAGAGCATCGGACCGGGACTTTTTAAATTGCTAGTAACAATTATATATAAACAAATTTATTTAAGGGCAACTATACATACATTCGCCCCTGAAATTGGGTACGTGTTCTTCAAAATCTTAAACGGACCGAGTCTCGGGTCCGTGGGGTGGTCGAACGGGCAGGCCCGTACCTGATATGATATTATAATGGAAAATAAGAATTAATTGACAAAGAGTAAGGGCTCCATGGTCTTTTCATAGCTGAAAACAAACGTCCGTCTTCCTTTAGCCAAACCGTACTGCTCATAGGAAAAAAGATCGTCTCCAAAATCTCCCAATTTGTCGGGCCTAATACCTCACCCCTATACAGGAACCAACCCATAGAAGAGAAAATAATACTGTAATTCTCCACCAAGATTTCAAAAATGGCTTGCAGAAGTATTTTCAGAAACGTTTGCTTGACAGAAATTACAGAATCATGGCTGCCTTTACCTCTCATGAGCAATTTTACACCAATCATTTCACCCCACAAGAAAATCTCCGCGCTGAAACCAAATTGTGGCTGCAAAGCTGCAGTAAATGCTAGGAATTACCAATTTGAAGCTGCGGTATCTGCTAAAAGTTATCCGTTTGCTAGAAATTGCTCAAATATTGGAAACGCATATTCTTCTAGCAATGATTATGAGCAAGAACCACCTCAAGAAGCGGTATTGAAGGCAATTTCAGGTATTTGTTTTGGCGAATTAACTCATTTAGGCAGAAAATGGATGAAGTTTGTTTTTTTTCTTCTCTCGATCGAATTGCGGTTGGGTGTTGCTTTAATTATCTTTTCCGAGGTTATCTGAGCTGCTTGTGCGCTAATTTCGCCTGTGTTTGGAATGGTCAATTGTTAAAACAAGGCTTGTTTAGACTTAAATTGAATTTGTTAGTTTCAAATCTGAAAATACTATTTGTAGTCAATCTGAAAACGATGGTGTTGAAGATTTTGTGGTATGAAATCGGCACGAAGGTAAAAGGTTACTGAGTTTTTCGAATTCTTGAAGGTTGCTTTTGGATTGAAGCATTTTATTTGATGGGTGCTATAGTCTTTGCCGTATTATTCTTGTATTCTTCCATGTACATAATGGTATTCATAGTTGAAAAAGGGTTTCTGAATTTTCAGAAATTTCGAAGATGGATGGAAGGGTGGGACAGACGACGAATGTAGTGATTGGGGGTACAGTTACAGATGATTCGAGTAATGAATGGCTTGTTCTTGATCAAAAGGTAGGGTCAATGCAATCTTGCCCACTCCTTTTCTCGAAATTTAGTTTTGTTAATTTCATGGTGGGAACGACTTCAGTGTTTCAATATTGTTATGTGATATAAGATTTGTAGAGAAGAAGAAACCTGCCAATATCTCGGAATATTAGAAGAGATTGTTAAAAGGATTAATCTTCAACAAGTATCTGGGCACCATTGCTTTTCTACTTCTAGGATTTGTTCGAAAGATTTTTTAGTGTTAAATATATGTTTTCCTGCACAGGTAAATTCCTATCCAACAGTTCGAGGATTTACAGCCATTGGTACTGGGGGTGATGATTTTGTGCATGCAATGGTTGTCGCTGTTGAATCGGTTATTCACCGGCCAATCCCAGAAGTAAGCTATCTTTTTTTTCTGATTTTGTATCTGTAGTCTTAAAGATGAGTCATTTACTGAAACAGAGTAGTAAAGGGAATGCATCGTTTACTTCTACCCATTCTCGAAAATTGAGTGTTGGTTATGAACTGAATTAAAAGAAAATCTTGTCGTACTAGTGGTACATAGTTGTTAGATACAAAAGTGTATCCTGGGCACTGTTTACTTCTACCACAATCCCAGGCACCATTTTATATATTCTTGGCACCTCTCTACGGGCACTCTCACAAGCCGTGTAGAAAATGGCGTAAATTGCATGGGGGAAAGCTTTTTAAACCTAAATCACCAATATGAATACCCCGAGTTCCATTACTTTCTTCGGCACTTCTCTGTCACGCTTCTTCTCCAGTAGCTCTCGTTTTTTAATCATATAGCTATATCAATTCACGAACTTCGTTTGCTCGTATCCTTGAGTGAAGTTTAACCACAAAAGTTCTATACCTATTTCTGGTACAGGGTCAAGTGAAACAGAAGATCTCATCAGGTGGCAAATACGTATCAGTTAACATTGGACCTGTTCAAGTTGTTTCAAGCGAACAGGTGCTATTATCTCCTTTTTCTCTCGAACATGTGTGCATTTTTACATTCGAAGATATGCATGCATGTGTGTGCATGGATAACGTAATCGAGGTGTGCTTTCCAGGTTCAAGCGGTGTATAATGCCATGAGACGAGACGACAGGATGAAATACTTTTTGTAAATGTATTCATTTTTGTAAGGATTCAAGCCATTATATTCTTGTTGTTACATTTACATAGGCTTATCAATTGCGTGGTTAACTCTTATCGAATCCTTAATTTTTCTACGCTTAAATGGATCATAGGCTTAAATGCTAATTATAGTTGAATTTGCGTAGAAGAATTTGTGGTCATGGATTTCTGAGAATCTAATAAGAGAAAATTACACATAGGTATCACTTTTCAAAACATCTTTCAACTAAATCTAGCAAAATATTTTCTTTTCAACTAAATACATCTTGTGAGAATCTTCTTTCAACTAAGTCCATTTTTATAAAACGCTAATCTAATTAGTCCTTTGATATTCCTAAAACACCATTGTTCTAAAAACCAATTAGTAACAGTTGAATTATCTGTTCCTCGTCGTGAGTGTTGGTGATGGTCACGTGTTCTGGGAAATCAGCAATGGTGGTTAGGCGACGAGTATGGAGCGGTGGCGGTGTTGTGGTGGAGGCGACGGTGACTCCTTTTCATTTTGCCAAATGTCATCTTCTCCAACAACGGAAAATCGACGTTTTGTTTCAATTTTATTTGCTGTTTTTATGGTATTTTTGGAGTTAAGTAACATTGAACTTTTATTACAATTTTGGTGCAGATTATGTGTTTGCTAAATGTTTCTTTAGATAAACAAATTTGCATGTAATTTACATGCACCGCTAGTCTACTGGTGCATGTAATTTACATGCACCTATAGTCTGTCGGTCCATGTAAATTACATGCACCGATAGTATATTGTTAAGACACGCATGTGTAGTATATTATCATTTGAAAAATAATATACTTTTGTTATGATATTATTAAATAAATTATCATATAATATATATTCATCCATAATAAAAAATTTAATTTCTAAAATAGTATATTGTATCTTTAATTTGTTATAAGATCAACAATCAAGCAACACATAGAGGTGCATAGAGGTGCATGTAAATTACATGCACCACTAGTCTACCGATGCATGTAATTTACATGCACCGCTAGTCTATCGGTGCATGTAATTTACATGCACCGATAAGATCAATAAGCAAGCAACACATAGAGGTGCATATAAATTATCATTTCAAAACCTAAAATAGTACCATAATAAAAAAACATTACATTTGTGTATTACTTGAATATGAAAAAATATGCACACCCCTGAACTCAAAGATAGATCAAGGAAACCAATTGATCAGCCGGATTCAAGTATATAAAATCGTTTGGCTCCTCATCTTCATCGCTGTCGATCCATCCATAGCTAGGCCTTCGCCTTCTAGATGGATGAGTATTGGTTGCTGGAGGAGAAGGAATCAACGATGGGCTCTTCACCGTAGGCTGCAATCCAGTGTTAGAGTCCCTGACGGTTTTGCATGAAACGTTTTCCATTGCTTCAGTTGGTAGAGCTCATGCACCACTAGTCTACCGGTGCATGTAATTTACATGCACCGAGAGTCTATCGGTGCATGTAAATTACATGCACCGGTAGACTCAACATTTGCATCGATTATCAAATTACATAATAAATAAGTATCATACAGTAAGTGTTAAATACGATCACAAATAATACTTAAAAATTAGGACTCCTACAGTTTTTATCTACGAGACTGCATCCATCAATTCCTAATTCCCTTTGTACAGAGATTTCATCATCATTATGAATTTTCAGAAACTAATATCAGTTTAAAATAGAAAATCTTCGCATGATTCATTATTATCATCATTTTCACTTTATTGTGTCTAGCGGTGCATGTAATTTACATGCACCGCTAGACTCATGCGATACATATCTCATGCGGTGCATGTAAATTACATGCACCGATAGACTCAGGTCTGTCTTTTAACCAAAAACATTGATAAATGCACCAATAATTTCAATTTTCTGAAACGATTGACATTTTCAGAAGCCCAACCAATGAAATGTTTTATTTCATTTCAGTAAATATGTCATTTGATGATAAAGAGGAAATTCTCGTGAATACCTCATCTTTACGTAATGTTTTATTTAATTTCAGAAAGCCCAACCAATTTTATTCTTTTACGTAATTTTTTGTACGGCTCCGTCTTGTTGGACATGCGAATACCTCATCTTCGCACAATAATCCATGAAGAGAACGGTTCGATGGAAAGGGTGAGAAATTACACGAAATTTTGAGCATTTTTCTGTGTAACATGGAGAAATTACAGAGATAAAATGGAGAAGACGATTCGAGTTGGAGATGCGACGAGGAAGATGATAGTTTATGGATATTTTGGTAATTTTGACCTAAAATGGACCTAGTTGAAAGCAAAATATTTTGGTAGACTGGACCGAAAAAACTTTCTACTCTTGATACCGGCCTGAAATTTTCCCATCTAATAATGGGGAATATCAAATCCACTACCATGAGAGGAAAAGTCTTTGAAAACCTCGAATTATTCTCGGCACATTTATCAATGTCCCATTTTTTTTATGTGAGACACAATCCATTGATAAATATGGGTTATTGATCCACCAGATAGGGTAATGCCTCATGTGGTAGCCATAAGTAACCGAAAACCTCCTAGCAATAGAAATGATTTTTTGTTTCATCTCCCACATTATATAAGTAAATATAAAATTTTGTTATTAACAACGAATTCTCTGGCAAACGACCAACAACTTTTATTTCCAATAAAATGAATTAGGGACTGATTTTTAAAATTATCTACTACATCAATTTTTTTACAGTTGATTTGTTTGTGTCAGATCTTATTATATGAATTGAGTTGAGAATTGATAAAATAAAAACACCGAAATTCCCTTTATCAACTTATTCAACGTTGCAAAATGAGATCATAATATAAAAGTATTACTCTCACTCTATATTTAAGTGTCTAAATTTGATTTTCATAAGTGGATGCCACATAAAAAAGTTGATCCAATGTATCCAAAATAAATTTGAAATATTTAATCTAGGACAAAGACATTATCATTGTGGGTATAATAGCATGATGCATATTTGGATATAACAAGCAAGATAACAAATGGCTTTGAATATCGATGTTAGAGTTCGACTCTTTGTACTTGAAACGGTATTGCTCTGTTATGGTGCACACGGTTCAGCGACATTTCGTTTATGATTCGTGGTAGAAGAGCTTCAAATCACGAATCCACAAACCACTAAAAGCAATCGAAACTTGAACAAGAAATAAGATGGACAAGATGCACATATTTGCTTTTTTATCTTGTGTTTGATCAGAAAATGTAGTATAAAATTTATCTCAAAGTGTATCTCAGGGAAAAATAACAATGGCTTCAAAATAAGTTTTATGTCGAGGCGAGATTTGTAATCTCCGTCCTTAAGACAATATTGCACCGCTATGGTGCTAACGGTTTGCTATGGCAATTTGTTTACCAAGATACGACTTATGCTTGTGATAGGAGCACTCCAAATCACAAGTCCTCAAACCACTCAATTTGATGAACAACAAATGCTCTCAAATTTCACTAAAAATTGTGAATGGGTTTCGAAATTCTCTTTTAAACAAGTGGGGATATGTTATATATATAGTGAACCAAAAATCAAGTTCAAAGGACACCATTTGGAGGCAATATTTGGCCAAAAAATCGCACCACAAACGTGAATTGACAAACCATTTCACAAATCTGAAACATGGCTCGATCGATCGAGCTCCCGGCTCGATCGATCGAGCTCCTGTAGCAACGCTTCAACAGCTTTCTAGTCCGCTCGATCGATCGAGCATGTTTAAAAAAATTTAATTTAAACATTACACTTTTTCCAACAATCCCCCACATAAATTAAATAAATGCATGTATGTAATTGAGTGCTTTGACGAACTATTATGGCATCTGGAGAGATAACTTGCGGCTTTGAATCTTCCGTAGTAGTATTCAATCGGATTTACTTGACTTAATAGTGAACTTATAATCTTGAACTATTTACTCGTTGGTGTAAACCAAGATAATTGAACACACACCATAATAATTCTAACATTCGTATTGGTTTCTCACGGTTGTGTCCGTTTCGACCATGGATCACGCTTGATTTCATAAGTGATTTCCATTCTTTGAAGCGGTCACACTTCGCACTTACGTAGGTGATCTCCTAGAAGAGTATCCCGCTATACTCCAACATATTCTAATATGTCTTAGGAATCATTAAAGGCCTTTTGCCTATCCTTGTACCCTTTTTGCAGGCTACACCCCTTATCATATGAATGGGTCGTAGATTAATTCTCCAAGGTGCTTATACAATCTTGTAGTTTCGTTGTCCCTTTTGAACCTAGATCTTGGGATCTCCAGTCACATAGGTTGGGTATCCACCACAAGATTTGATTATAGGGTATAATCCCATTCCCCTCGATAAACTATATACTTGATCTCTAGGCAAGCTTTTCTTGAGCGGATCCACAATATTTTCCTTTGACTTCACGTAGTCAATGGACATAATGACATTTGAGATCAACTGTTTAATAGTATTGTGTCTACAACGTATATGTCTAGACTTACCATTATACATGCTACTATGTGCCCTTCCTATAGCAGATTGGCTATCACAATGTATTTTAATTGCAGGCACATGTTTTTCCCAACAAGGAATTTCTTCCAATAAACTTCTAAGTCATTCGGCTTTTTCTCCCGCTTTATCCAAAGCTAGGAATTCAGATTTTATAGTGGATCTAACAATACAAGTTTGCTTGGTAGATTTCCACGACACTGCAGCCCCTCCAATGGTAAACCCATAACCACGTGTCGATTTGGAGTCTTGAGTGTCCGATATCCAATTAGCATCATTGTATCCTTCCAATACAGCAGGTTATCTTGTATAGTACAATCCATAGTTCAAGGTATATCTTAAATATTTAAGTACCCTCGTCAATGCCTTCAAATGGTCATTGTTTGGATTGCTCGTGAATCTACTTAGTTTGCCAACCGCATATGCAATATCAGGACGTCTACAGTTCATGAGATACATGAGACTGTCAATTATCCTTGAGTATTCTAATTGCATGACAGGGTCTCCTTTGTTTTTCACCAATGTAGATTCGGGTCATATGGTGTTTTTACAAAAGACGTATCATTCGCGAGAAATTTCTCAAGTATTTTCTCAACATAATGAGACTGTGACAACACTCGTTTTTCGGATATCTTGGAGATTTTAATTCCAAGTATCACATCAGATTCACCCATATCTTTCATTTCAAAATGTTATATTAACATTTTCTTTGTCCCGTTGATGATTTCTAAGTTGCTTCCCACTATGAGCATATAATCAACGTACAAGCACACTATTACATATGATTTAGGCGTGTTTTTCATATATACGCATCTGTTACACTCATTAATTTTGAAACCATTTGACAACATAGTTTTGTCAAATTTTTCATGCAATTGTTTTGGCGCTTGCTTAAGCCCATACAATGACTTAACGAGTCTACACACCTTTTTCTCTTGTCTGGGAACAACAAACCCCCCGGGTTGTTTCATATAAATTTCCTCTTCAAGTTCCCCATTGAGGAATGTCGTTTCTACATCCATTTGATACATCTCTAAATTGTTTAGAGCAGTGATATCAATGATCACTCTAATGGACGTAATTCTCGTGACTGGTGAATATGTATAAAAGTAATCAAGTCCTTCTTTTTGTCTATATCCCTTTGCCACGAGTCTCGCCTTGTACTTATCAATTGAACCATCGGACTTGTATATCGTTTTAAAAATCCATTTGCATTCAAATGGTTTACTTCCAGTTGGAAGGTCTACCAATTCCCACGCGTGGTTTTGCATTATGGATTCTACCTCGCCATTAATAGTCTCTTTCCACATAGGAGCATCATGGCTAGATAAGGCGTCACTAACCGATCTTGGTTCATTGTCCAACATATATGTCATGAAGTCAGGACCATAAGTCTTAGCCACTTTGGTCCTCTTGCTACGTCGTAGCTCTACTTCCTCAATAGAGTCACAGTTAGCATCTTCACAAACCATTTTCTTAGGGCTCGTTTCCTTGTTAGTTTTGTAAGGAAATACTTCTTCAAAAAATACCACATTTCTTGATTCCATAATTGTACCTTCATGCACATCACTTATTTCAGATTTATGTACTAAAAATCGATATGCACTACTATTGTTAGCATATCCAATAAATACACAATCTATTGTTTTAGGACCGATTTTCACTTGCTTTGGTTTTGGTACTTCTACCTTAGCAAGCACCCCCACACTTTCAAGTATCTGTAGGAAGACTTGTGACCTTTCCATAACTCATAAGGAGTTTCATCCTTACTTTTGTATGGTATTTTGTTTAGAATGTAGTTGGCCGATATGATTGCTTCCCCCACAACTTCGGGTAGTAACGAACTGCACTGGCGTTCAAACTTTCGTGTTTTAAGTTCTAAGCGCTACCGTCTTACAAATCCGAATTCAAGTTTTTATTTCTTAAAATTTCGGATTTAAGCGTACTTGCTTACAAAAGTTGAAACTTGGATAATATTCTCAAACTCGGTTCACAATTTACAATTTAAGCGCACTAACTTAGAAAACTAGAATTCAAGATTTTAAATCTTGCAAATTCATGTTATAAGCGTACTAGCTTAGAAATTCAAAATGAACCAATTTGAGATATTACAACGCCTAATCAAAAATTGTGGCTTTAATTTATCACTTGTGTTTTAAGCGTACAAACCTTAAAAACTCGAATTCAAGATTTTATAGTCTTGCAAATTCAAGCTTAAGCGTCAAATTCTTAGACAACACAGTATAATCTACTCACAATTTCCCATAGCAAAACTCATTTGCTAAATTTTATTCCAATCTCATTCTTGAAGTGTTTAAACACCTCACTGACATTGTTTTTGCTTCATTGCAATAAAGTCACAACAATATCATGTGCAAATATTGATAAAGTAACAATATACTTTTCTCACATCTCTAGTTTGCACAATCTTTCCATCACAAACATCATTGTGAGTAAACTCTAGAGACGTTACGATTCTTCTAACAAAAGAATGACGACTTTGTTAACTTAGTGCACATATAAGCAATAAATTTAGCATTACAATTTGTGTTGCGAACTATGGTTTAAATGATCCTAACAATCATGCCACAAACCATAAGATTCACTACAAGAAGTAATACATAAATTTTATTGCTTTCAACAAATATCGTCATTACATTTATTTAGAATAACTCAATTATTGGAGTTTACAGCTTTCAAAGATACACAATCTAATTTAAGCGGTAAGCGCTAGATCATCCAAATCAATTGAGAGACGATATTCTTCGGTCACATTGACTTGATCTTTTGCTTTCCCACAAGTGTCTTTGTTACGACAATCCTTTGCTATGTGATTGGGCTTTCCACACTTATAGCATTTTCCTTTGAGCTTTTTCGCCTTTCCACTGTTGGAGGTCGTACCGTTAAACTTACGCTTTGATCCGGTTCTTTGTTCAACTAGGTTAGCCCATGGTTCCATTTGAAACCTACCTGCCTTCTTCTCAGAAACTTTGTTGTCCTCCTCGATTCGTAATCGAACCACAAGGTCTTCAAGACTCATATCCTTTTGTTTGTGTTTCAGATAGTTCTTGAAGTCCTTCTACATAGGAGGCAATTTCTCAATCATAGCAGCGACTTGGAATGAATCACTTAGACTCATTCCCTCCGCATGAATGTCATGCAAGATCACTTGTAGATCTTGCACTTGCGCCATCACAGGCTTGGTATCAACCATCTTGAAATCCAGGAACTGTCCAACTATGAATTTCTTCATGCCGGCATCCTCGGATTTGTACTTCTTTTCCAGCCATGCCCAGAGTTCCTTTGCTGTTTTCACAAGACAATAAACATTATGTAATTTATTGTCTAACCCATTTAGGATGTAGTTCTTGCATAGGAAGTCGCTTTGATTCCATGCATCCAGTGCCGCACTCTTTTGGGTGTCAGTCTCTCCTTCTTCAACCGTAGGAGGCTAATCGGTTAAGAACCTTGCCAAACTCAGTGTGGTCAAGTAAAATAGCATCTTTTGTTGCCACCGCTTGAAATCGTTCCCATTGAACTTTTAAGGCCTTTCACATGGTGAACAGGAGTCGTTGTTGCACTCGATGAAGCCATTTGTATTGCTCGAATATTGTCTTACGATTTTTGTATAAAATTTATCTCAAAGTGTAAGGAAAAAATAACAATGGCTTCAAAATAATTTTATGTCGAGGCGGGATTTGTAATCTCCGTCCTTAAGACAATATTGCCCCGCTATGGTGCTAATGGTTTGCTATAGCAATTTATCTCCCAAGATACAACGACTATGACTTGTGATAGGAGCACTCCAAATCACTAGTCCTCAAATCACAAAGGTTCAAAACACTCAATTTGATGAACAACAAATGCTCTCAAATTTCACTAAAATTATGAATGAATTTCGAAAATTCTCTTTTAAGCAAGTGGGGATGTGTTATATATATAGTGAACCAAAATTAAATCCAACGGACACCATTTGGAGGTAATATTTGGCCAAAAATCGCACCCCAAACGTGAATGGACAAACCATTTCACAAATCTGAAACATGGCTCGATCGATCGAGCTCCCGGCTCGATTGATCGAGCTCCTGTAGCAACGCTTCAACAGATTTTTGGTCCGCTCGATCGATCGAGCATGTTTAAAAATTTTTAATTCAAACATTACGCTTTTTCCAACAGAAAATCATATGTTTAATTCATCCAATGATTGTTCTATACATACTATACCAAGATGTATTATCAACATACACCATTTCGAGGCACCAATTCATGAAAAACTCATCACAGCGTGAAGGGATGCACCCATCTGCACAAACTGTAAAGGTCGCGAGACACTATTTTCAATTTTCTGCAAGGTGCAATCAATCGCACAAAGACATGGTGATTTATCCCTGCCTCCAGATGCCCCAGCAAACGAATTCCTCTCGTGATGCCCCAGCAAACGAATTCCTCTCGTTTGGTTTTCGATATTTAATTATAATTCAATACTGTCTTTTTTTGCCAACAAACATTATATTAGGTTGAACTCGTCTGTTCCGCAGAATGATTGAAAACTGCAGTAATTTATGATGCTACTAATATCCGACATAATAATAATAATAATAATAATAATAAATAAATAAATAAATAAATATCTAGATTGCTGTCGTCATGCGTCAATTTGTTTTGAATTATAGACAAAGTCATTGGTCCCCATTTTGTCTTTATATTCAAAATCTGAAAATTCCTAAATTTACTGAAGTTTTGTGTTTTTTTGGGTTGATTGGTAATTTTGGTTAAGCATACTAAATTGCGACTACTTTGACTAGACTGGATTGTTTTTCATCACGATCTAATAAATTGCTAATTTAGCAATTCAAAAATATTATTCAAACTCATTGGCAAAAATCCCATATTAAACATTGAAATTTCTTCAAGTTAAACATTGAAATTTTATTATTATAACTATGAAATGCAAAAAATTTCTAATAATAATTTATCATATCAATATTATAAGTAAACAGAAAGTATAGCTATAACCAAAGATTCAATAGTTAAAAACAGTTACGTAGTGTTTGATTTAAGGATAAAGATATGATAATTTTTGGGTTAATTTTTTTATTCCATATTTATTTTGATTTTAATAAAAATTATCCCATCATATTTATCTTATTTTAATCTCACACTATAACAAAAAGTACTAATATACAATTTCCCTTCTTTTACTACTATTTCAAATGTTTTGAAATTCCTACCAAAGATTTTAAATTACTTCCTATAACTTAATCCGAAAAATTTTAAATTTTGAAATTCCTGTCAAAATTTGAAATTTAAATTTTTCAGAGTATTTTAGTCATTATACCAAACAATAAAATTAATCTATCATATTTTTTAGCATAAATTAATCCATCATTTAAAATCATATAAAACATCATATAATTTATCACAGTACATTAGTTATAACTATCTCATAATTTTATTCCGTCTATCACTTTTTTTATCACCCACTCCAAACGGTACATAAATCTCAATTTTCTCAACTAGTTCACGTTTTCTCTTTCGTTAGTTTACATATACACCATCAAAGCACGAGAAGTAAAGCTATTCCCATGTAAAAATGGAATTTTTTAAAATAAAAATGAGGTTAAAAAGTAAAAAAACCCGCTTTCCTTTTCACTGAAAAATACAAAAAAGCGTGAGTTCATAATTGAAAAAAAAAATAAAAGCGTAACAACCGACAACCTCACTCGTGAAATATCATCTACAACCACCCGTCGCGCATTTTAGCAGAAGTCACCATCCGTGGTGGTCGCCGCCGGCGGAATCTCGAAATGCCACAGCCTCCCCGCAGCTTTCACCAAATACTTTTTACATAGAAACCTTTCTGCATACTGTTTCTCCACCGTGCGATTCACGTCGTGCAGAAATACATGCGTTACACCAGGTTTTTTCCTGTTCCTTGCCATTATCGCAGCCGAGTAAATCGCCGCCATCCTCCCCGGCGCCTCCGGGAAGTACCCCCGCGGCGCGTCCACCATTATCAGGTCCCATTCCGTATTGTACACCTTATCTGATAGCATGTTCAGTGCTAATCTGCAACCATAGTTACAACTTTCAGAAAAGTTTTTTTCTTAAATTCTCGGAATTATAATAAAGTCAATAGAAAAGTTATCGTTCATTTAATGCGCTACAAAATAAGAAATTCTTCTGCAATTTGCAATAAAAATTAATTAAATGAACTGTCACAAAAATAGATCTACTAGTAGATCATACCAGAAACTTTTTGACTTTTGTATAAACTTGAAATTCTTGCTCGGGTTCGAGTCGTATATTGTGCAAAAAAATATTTAATCATTCACAATCTAAAAAAAATTTGTGGCTAAAACCCACATTCCGACTGTAAGGAAAATTCTTGTATGTATTCATTCGTACTTGTGTTCATATATTCAGAATTTGATCCATACAAAATTTTTCTCGAAATTAATGAATGTATTCATTTTAACTGGGTTTGTCCCCCTACAAGATTTTGTTAATTAAATTATATAAAGTTGACATTTTTCTTCTCGGTGATCTTAGAAAGATTCTAAAATCATATAAAAAAAATTCGAGTTTTGTATTTTACATAAAAAAAAATTACTTCTATAAATAAAATCTAAAACAAAATCAAAAATTGATATCAACAACACATTTGAAACTTGAAATTTGTCACTGTACCTGCATTTATCGTTGCCGCGCAAGAAAGATTTCTTCACGGAACAGTCGGGCTCCGCCTTGTAATGGCGGAGCAACTCACCCGCCTCCGAGAGTTGAGTTCTGTATTTCACGGTATCCGCCTTCAGGGCCGGCGCGTCTTTCAACACTGTCTGAACCCACTTGGGGTCCTCCTCCAGGAACAACGTGGTGCCACGCGGATTCAACGATGCCCACATTAGCGAATCGTGGCCCAGCCCGAAAACCAGGAAATTGCAAGGAGCCGTGGTACTGAGAACGTCGAAAGATACGGTGATCTCGTCGAAGGACTGCTGGGGGACAACGCGCGATGTCGCGTAGTGGCGAATCGCTTCCATCTGGAGCGACGTCGCGTTGCCGGAATTATTTGGTCGCCACGCGCTGCTGCCGCGGCCACATGAGAGAAGGGAAGAGCTTGAGGTACTTAAGAAGGAAGTAATCAGAATCACGCTGCCGATCAATCCAACCATCGCAAGGGCAAGAGACCATGTTTTTTCTGGGATGAATTTCTTGTATCGCAGATTCTGGGAACTGATTTTATCCATTTTTTTGAGGTTGATATTGGTTTACCCGGTTTGAAGATCTGAGGATTAGTTGAAATCAACGACGACTGCAATCTGGTGTTGGATATTCCATGGATTAGTGTTTAGGTTGATAAAGAAGAGTTCGAATGAACTCCATCTTATCGTAGAAGGTAACCCAAATAGAGTGGACTTAGATAATGAAAAATAGATTTAAAATCTTTAAAAGATTAGCACGAAAAATATTATATTTTAATATCGAGTTGATTTCGAATATTGATGATGAAGATCCAATCCAATGGTCGTGACTGCATCGCATGTGAAAACATGAATGAGATCTCTAATCTACAATAATACGTACAAAGAATAATAATTAAATGGAATAATTATAAATTGAGAAAATGGACCCGTGAATTAGTGAATGTTTTTTTTAAGGGAAAATTTCGGGTCGGTACCAAGAGGATAAAGTTTTTTCATTCCAGTCAACCAAAATATTTTGCTTTCAACTAGGTCCAGTTTAGGTCAAAATGACTAAAATATCCATAAACTATCATCTTCCTCGCTGTGTCTCCAACAAGAATCGTCTTCTCCATTTTATCTCTGTAATTTCTCCATGTTACACAGAAAAATGCTCAAAGTTTCCTGTAATTTCTCACTCATTCCATCGAATCATTTTCTTCATGGACTAATGCGCGAAGATGAGGTATTCGCATTTCCATAAAAGATGAAGCCGTACAAAAAATTACGTAAAAAAATAAAATTGGTTGGGCTTTCTGAAATGAAATAAAACCATACGTAAAGATGAGGTATCCACAAAAAATTTCCAATTATCATCAAATGACATATTTACTGAAATGAAATAAAACATCTCATTAGTTGGGCTTTCTGAAAATGTCAATGGTTTCAGAAAATTGAAACTATTGGTGTATCTAACAATGTTTTTGGTTAAAAGACAACCCTGAGTCTACCGGTGCATGTAATTTACATGCACCACATGAGATATGCATCGCATCAGTCTAGCGGTGCATGTAAATTACATGCACCGCTAGACACAAGAAAATGAAAATGATGAAAATAATGAATAATGTGAAGATTTTTCTATTTTTAACTGAGATTAGTTTCTGAAAATTTATAATGATGATGAAATACATTTACAAATGGAATTAGGAATTGATTATTGCAGTCTTGTTGATAAAAAGTGTTGGTGAATCAAGTTATTTACATACACCACATGAGATATACATCGAATGAGTCTGGCGGTGCATGTAAATTACATGCACCGCTAGACACAAGAAATGAAAATGATGATAATAATGAATAATGTGCAGATTTTTCTATTTTTAACTCATATTAGTTTCTGTAAATTCATAATGATGTTGAAACTCATTTACAAAGGGAATTAGGAATTGATTGTTGTAGTCTTGTAGATAAAAACTGTTGGTGGAATCATGTTATTTACATTCACCGCATGATATATGCATCGCATGGGTCTAGCGGTGCATGTAAATTACATGCACCGCTAGACACAAAAAGTGAAAATGATGATAATAATGAATATATGAAGATTTTTCTATTTTTAACTGAAATTAGTTTCTGAAAATTCATAATAATGATGAAATCCATTTACAAACGGAATGAGGAATTGATTTTTGCAGTATTGTAGATAAAAACTATTGGTTGAATCAAGTTATTTAGATGCACCACATGAGATATGCATCGGATGAGTCTAGCGGTGCATGTAAATTACATGCACCGTTAGACACAAGAAAGTGAAGATTGTGATAATAATGAATAATGTGAAGATTTTTCTATTTTACTGATATTAGTTTCTGAAAATTCATAATGATGATGAAATCCATTTACAAAGGGAATTATGAATTGATTGTTGCAGTCTTATAGATAAAAATTGTTGGTAGAATCAAGTTATTTACATGCACCTCATGAGATATACATTGCATGAGTCTAGCGGTGCATGTAAATTACATGCACCGCTAGACACAAAAAAATGAAAATGATGATAATAATGAATAATGTGAAGATATTTCTATTTTTAACTGAGATTAGTTTCTGAAAATTCATAATGATGATGAAATACATTTACAAATGGAATTAGGAATTGATTATTGCAGTCTTGTTGATAAAAAGTGTTGGTGAATCAAGTTATTTACATGCACCGCATGAGATATACATCGAATGAGTCTAGCGGTGCATGTAAATTACATGCACCGCTAGACACAAGAAATGAAAATGATGATAATAATGAATAATATGCAGATTTTTCTATTTTTAACTCATATTAGTTTCTGAAAATTCATAATGATGATGAAACTCATTTACAAAAGGAATTAGGAATTGATTGTTGTAGTCTTGTAGATAAAAACTGTTGGTGGAATCATGTTATTTACATTCACCGCATGAGATATGCATCGCATGGGTCTAGCGGTGCATGTAAATTACATGCACCGCTAGACACAAGAAAGTGAAAATGATGATAATAATGAATAATGTGAATATTTTCTATTTTTAACTGAGATTAAGTTTTGAAAATTCATAATGATGATGAAATCCATTTACAAAGGGAATTAGGAATTGATTGTTGCAGTCTTGTAGATAAAAACTGTTGGTGGAATCATGTTATTTACATGCACCGCATGAGACATGCATCGCATGAGTCTAGCAGTGCATGTAAATTACATGCACCTCTAGACACAATAAAGTAAAAATGATGATAATAATGAATAATGTTAAGATTTTTCTATTTTTAACTGAGATTAGTTTCTGAAAATTCATAATGATGATTAAATCCATTTACAAATGGAATTAGAAATTGATTGTTGCAGTCTTGTATATAAAATTTGTTGGTAGAATCAAGTTATGTACATGCATCTAATGAGATATACATCGCATGAGTATAGTGGTGCATGTAAATTACATGCACCGCTAGACACAAGAAAATGAAAATGATGATAATAATGAATAATGTGAAGATTTTTCTATTTTTAACTGAGATTAGTTTCTGAAAATTCATAATGATGATGAAATACATTTATAAATGGAATTAGGAATTGATTGTTGAAGTCTTGTTGATAAAAAGTGTTGGTGAATCAAGTTATTTACATGCACCGCATGAGATATACATCGAATGAGTCTAGCGGTGCATGTAATTATCGAATGAGTCTAGCGGTGGATGTAAATTACATGCACCGCTAGACACAAGAAATTGAAAATGATGATAATAATGAATAATGTGCAGATTTTTCTATTTTTTTACTGAGATTAGTTTCTGAAAATTCATAATAATGATGAAATCCGTTTAGAAACGGAATTAGGAATTGATTTTTATAGTCTTGTAAATAAAAACTATTGGTGGAATCAAGTTATTTACGTGCACCGCATGAGATATACATCGAATGAGTCTAGCGATGCATGTAAATTACATGCATCGCTAGACACAAAAAGTGAAAATGATGATAATAATGAATAATGTGCATATTTTTATATTTTTAATTGTAATTAGTTTCTGAAAATTTATAATAATACTGAAATCTATTTACAAAGGGAATTAGGAATTGATTTTTACAGTCTTGTAGATAAAAATTATTGGTGGAATCAAGTTATTTACATGCACCACATGAGATATGCATCACATGAGTCTAGCGGTGCATGTAAATTACATGCACCGCTAGACACAAGAAAGTGAAAATGATGATAATAATGAATAATGTGAATATTTTTCTATTTTTAACTGAGATTAAGTTTTGAAAATTCATAATGATGATGAAATCCATTTACAAAGGGAATTAAAAATTGGTTGTTGCAGTCTTGTAGATAAAAACTGTTGGTAGAATCATGTTATTTACATGCACCGCATGAGACATGCATCGCATGAGTCTAGCGGTGCATGTAAATTACATGCACCTCTAGACACAATAAAGTAAAAATGATGATAATAATGAATAATGTTAAGATTTTTCTATTTTTAACTGAGATTATTTTCTGAAAATTAATAATGATGGTTAAATCCATTTACAAATGGAATTATGAATTGATTGTTGGAGTCTTGTAGATAAAATTTGTTGGTAGAATCAAGTTATGTACATGCATCTAATGAGATATACATCGCATGAGTCTAGCGGTGCATGTAAATTACATGCACCGCTAGACACAAGAAAATGAAAATGATGATAATAATGAATAATGTGAAGATTTTTCTATTTTTAACTGAGATTAGTTTCTGAAAATTCATAATGATGATGAAATACATTTATAAATGGAATTATGAATTGATTGTTGCAGTCTTGTTGATAAAAAGTGTTGGTGAATCAAGTTATTTACATGCACCGCATGAGATATACATCGAATGAGTCTAGCGGTGCATGTAAATTACATGCACCGCTAGACACAAGAAATTGAAAATGATGATAATAATGAATAATGTGCAGATTTTTCTATTTTTTTACTGAGATTAGTTTCTGAAAATTCATAATAATGATGAAATCCGTTTAGAAATGGAATTAGGAATTGATTTTTATAGTCTTGTAAATAAAAACTATTGGTGGAATCAAGTTATTTAAGTGCACCGTATGAGATATTTATCACATGAGTCTAGCGGTGCATGCCAATTACATGCATCGCTAGACACAAAAAGTTAAAATGATGATAATAATGAATAATGTGCATATTTTTATATTTTTAATTGTAATTAGTTTTTGAAAATTTATAATAATGCTGAATTCTATTTACAAAGAGAATTAGGAATTGATTTTTACGGTCTTGTAGATAAAAATTATTGGTGGAATCAAGTTATTTACATGCACCACATGAGATATGCGTCGCATGAGTCTAGCGGTGCATGTAAATTACATGCACCTCTAGACACAATAAAGTAAAAATGATGATAATAATGAATAATGTTAAGATTTTTCTATTTTTAACTGAGATTAGTTTCTGAAAATTCATAATGATGGCTAAATCCATTTAAAAATGGAATTAGAAATTGATTGTTGCAGTCTTGTAGATAAAATTTGTTGGTAGAATCAAGTTATGTACATGCATCTAATGAGATATACATCGCACGAGTCTAGCGGTGCATGTAAATTACATGCACCGCTAGACACAAGAAAATGAAAATGATGATAATAATGAATAATGTGAAGATTTTTCTATTTTTAACTTAGATTAGTTTCTGAAAATTCATAATGATGATGAAATACATTTACAAATGGAATTAGGAAATGATTGTTGCAGTCTTGTAGACACAAGAAAGTGAAAATGATGATAATAATGAATAATGTGCAGATTTTTCTATTATTAACCGATACGAACTAAATAACAAAGGAAGTGAGCGATTACGAAGGGGAAGAAATAATTTACGGCCAACGCCATTATACCCATCAAATAATCCACGTTGGAAGTCATACAACAAAGTGGCCAAGAAACTGTTAAGAGGATTGCAGAACAAAATGTTGAATCGGCTCATTGGAAAGGCTCTCGTTCAATCAATTCTATAAAACACTTAACAAAATTCTATGTAGCTTTAGACAAATCTTAGCTTCTAATTCATGTTAGTTCATGTCAATTTCTAGTTTGTAAATCCATTACCCTATCGCTTCAGATTTTAGCATTGTTTACCTTTCATTTCGCAATCCTTTAGCTTGTAATAGATGTTTTATACATTTCTCATCAGAGACTCATGTCTATCAATGAATGTTCCTCGCTGTTCCCATTTCATCTATTTTCTTCCGGTTTTTTTTTTCCCAAAATACATCGAGGTGATGATAGCTAATGATCAAATCGAAAGTTACATAATTTGAGTGTGGCTTGCTCGAACTTTTCATCCAATTTAATGGATTCTCTATCGACAATTCTCATGTAATAAAGAAGAAGCAGATCGATTTTTTTTTGGAATTAGTTATCATAATTTGAATTTTTTTCCCGATTCTTCCAATTGTGTATTGCGTGTGGTGTTTGCAATTTCATGGCAGAAGCTTGGAGCGATGATCGCTGGAGGAAATTTTCAAGAAGAACAACCAAAAATTTCAGAGATATAGAAAAACGTGAATGGTGGAAAGTGGGCAAATGTTTTGGGATGAAGGTGTAGAGCAAGGGTATTTTAGTCATGATTAATGGACTAATTAGATTAGAGTTTGATAAAATGGACTTAGTTGAAATAAGTTTTCTAAAATATATATTTAGTTGAAAGAAGATTTTTTTTGGAGATTTAGTTGAAAGATATTTTGGAAAGTGGTACCTTCTTGTAATTTCCTCTTTTTTAAAATATTGATTTAAATATCATTCTTATTTAAAATTTTGAGTTCAAGTTCATTCGTTTAACAAAATTATTGATCAAAAGGTATAATTTGAATTCAAACATATGTCATTAATCTAAATTTAAATTTATATAGCAAGTTTCTATAAAATCAAATTATAAGTAAGTTAATTTATTTTTTTGAAACAAGAGATAATATATTAACTAAGAACAGCCAAATCGGCGAACACAAGAGAGATTACAGAGAAAAGCCATAACGACCACACTGCTGGATGAAGTAACACAAGGGAACCTGCGGTTACCAAACTCGGACAAATAACACTACAATCATGTGATGTGCAAAAAGGTCGAATAGATAGGAGAAACTCCACCATTGCAAAAGAAGATCGCGTTGCAGGAAAGTCGCCAACTGTCAAATAAGAATACACAGACAGATATTGAACAGAGACAATAATTGATATATAATCATCAAAGGAACAATTTATCTCGACAGTAATCAACTCCAATTTCCAAATCCCCACGAATGGCTGACACCATTGGATTAGTTGTGAAAACACGTGACATTCTTGGGCGTTAAACCAACCTTCAAACACTGTCATTTCTACGGTTTCAATACTTTAACTTCATCTTTCAAAGGTAGAACATATACATGCATTTTCATCGATATCATTCAGTTTCAGTTCAATCTATCTTTTATTTCACAATTTCTTTCAACTTTTTATTTAATAATTCATCATCTCTTACTCAGTATTAGACAGGGTTCTCATAAGATGATTTAAATTTTCACACACATGTGTATACCCTTTCATTACGTAGCAATATGCATCGCATCTCATATGATGCCACATTTCAATTATCACATGCCCTCACTCATTAGTTTAATAAATTCATAATGACTCATTTTAAACAGAGTTTTGTCTTAATCACAACGCCACTTCTTTCATGCGATCAACATCGCTAATCATTTACCAACATTTCATTATTATCTATTTTTGTGGATTACCGTCAACACACTATCAATTATAGCCAATAGAGTAGATCGAAGGTCCTAACCCGCGTAACCAGTGCCAGAAAGCAAGAGCTCCAAGGGCAGCAAAATGGTGCCAAAAAAATGAGCTGCAAGACAACATCCTTAACCAATGATTTTTTATCATCCAATTGATTTGCATTGTCAAGCTAATTTATTGACCAAGGAAGAACAAAATAATAATTAAATTTTATTACAAAGAGTAAAAATATTTTAGGTAATAATTTATTTTTGTGCCCCCTTTCCTGAGGGTGGCTCCACCCTTTGAGGCAACCCTTTAAAACTTGATCATATTTTGTATACTTTTTGGTAAAATTTAAGTTTTACACTTGAATCATAAAAAATTACATCATCAAATTTGTGGGCTCCCGACTCCGTCGGTCCTTCAATATGATTACTGAAAAATAAGAGAGATATTTAATCTCTATCAAAAAAATTTGCAAGTCATCTTTTTCAAGCAAAATGTTGAGTTTCTTCCTCTTGATAAAACTTAAAAAATGTGCACAGTTTGGCACAGAACGAGCCTGCCCTTTTACTAGGCTCAAGTGTTTCAAGTACTTAGGTCTTGTTGATACTGCCCATAAAAACACGATCTTAAGAATAGATTAAACATTGGATGAGAATATTCTCATACAATTTGGCTGTGACGTTGATTTAGTTTTGTTTTAATATCACAATTAAGAATTATATATATATATATATATATATATATATATATTATAAAACTTAAATTAAGTTTATATTCCTTTTTTTATTCTTTTAAATTTATATGATTTAACTTTTAGTTAATAATAATTTTTAAAATTTAAGTTTCAAGTTTTTTTTAATACTTAAGTTAAATTAAGTCATGAAATAAATTTTTAAAGAGTTAAATTAAGTTAAAAAATTAATCAAATTTAAATTTAAAATAAAAGAATTCAAGGATAGAATGGGAACTACAGATTATGTAAGCCAGCCCTTAATCGACATTCCGGTTAGGTTGATGGTCAGGAAATCCCAACCCTTCGACTTGCTGATTGCAATCCAGGAACCAGTGGGCTTTGAACAATGGTTGGTCTTTAGTTTGGATTATTAATGAATTTAATTCGAATAAATTATATTCTCAATTAGTCGTTAAACTTTTAACAATCAAGATCAACGATGTAGTGTTTGGAAGGTGGGTTTAGGTATGCTGGGAGGTGGGTTTAGGTAGGATAAGTGAGTAATTAATTAGATAATCTAATGTTTGCTTTGGTCTTTAGCAACCCATGCTTATCCTGAAGGCTCGTGAAATAGGTTGATTAACACCTTGAAAATAAACTCACCTAACGCCTTGGTATAATTTAAAGTAAAATGCATAATAGATTTGATAAGGTAAATTAGGACAAAAATGTTTGGGTATCAGAGAAATCAACAAATGTTATGCAGCGGATATCACAATCACATAAATAACAATTGAAGAATATGAACACCAAGATTTATAGTGGTTCACCTCAAATTGAGCTACGTCCACTCAAGAACCCTCAAAGAGATTACTTCTTTATTGATAACAAAGAAGACAAGAGAATTGAGAATATAAAGTATTTCACTCAAACACTCTGATTTTAAGACTCATTTTCTCTCCACTAATCATATTCCTTTCAAGGATAAACTCTCTTTAAGAAATTCTCACACCCAATCTCATTTTTACTACCACACTTTTGTTTATATGAAGGGTCTTGCTAAACAATAATGCTAATATACCGCGCCCACACATACACCGAGATCGCTTTCGTTCACTACGTGAACTTAAGCTCTCTCTGTTCACTATGAATTTCACTTCATTTCGTTCATAGCTCGTGAACTCGAGCTCTCTCTGTTCACTATGAATTTCACTTTATTTCGTTCATAGCTCCTTCCGGCTAGCGGAGGATGACGGCTTTCAGCCTCCATCTTCGAGCTATGAGCTCTTCGGTCGCCCTTCGAGTTACCCACACAGCAAAAGATGAGATTTGTATGATTTTGGGATGCATTTTGGAATGAACAATTGAATGATATTTATAGGTGGAGTTTAGGATAAGAAACAAAAATTAATAGGCCATTGCTTACTTAATCAACCTAACATTTTTTTACTAACAAAACATGTGCTAAATAATTTGTCAAGTGGTGTGTTTGATTTCCAAAATGGATGGCTTGATTATATAGCAATTCTCCCCATTAAGCTCATGTGAATTCGATCAAACCAGCAGCTGCCCTACAGTATTCCATTTTCCATTTTGGCAATGTCTTGGTCATCATATCAGATCCATTTTTATCTGTGTGGATCTTCTCGAGTTTTAACAATTTCTTCTCCAATACATCTCGTATCCAATGATAACGAAGATCGATATGTTTGATCTTGAATGCATTGAAGGATTCTTCCCAAGATGGATTGCACTCTGACTATCCCAGAAAAACTTGTACCGATCTTGCACAAAATTTAATTCCCCTAAAAATCCTTTCATCCACAGCAACTCCTTACATGCCTCAGTTGCTGCAATAAACTATGCTTCAGTGGTTGACAATGCTACACACTTTTGCAATTTTGACTGCCACGACACAGCTCCCCCTGCAATTGTAATTAGGTACCCTGATGTTGACTTTCGGGAATCAACATCTCCGCCTATGTCCGCATCTGTGTAGCCCACCAGCTCAACTCTAGATCCTCCAAAACTCAATTTGTGTTTAGAGGTGCCCCGTAGATATCTTAATATCCATATTATTGCAGTCCAATGCTCCTCTCCCAGTTTCGAAAGGAATCTACTCACTACACCAACGAAGTGAGCTAAATCTGGCCGAGTACATACCATGGCATACATTAGACTTCCAACTACTGAAGCATATGGAACATTTCTCATCTCTTCTTCCTCATCCTATGTAGAAAGACTTTGATGTTAATTCAACTTGAAGTGGTTGTTGGCAAGAGGACATCCAACCGCTTTTGCCTGGTCCATGTTGAATCTTTGAAGTATATTCTCAATATAACTTTCCTGCGACAACAGGTCTTCTTCGCATACATGTTTCACTGGATTTCCATGCCAAGAATTTTTTTTGTTGGCCACAAGTCCTTCATTGTAAATGTTTTACCTAATTTCTTCTTTAGGCCTTTGATTTCAGAGTATCTTTGCCAACAATCAACATATCATCTACATAGAGGAGAAGCACCATCGATTCATCATCAGAGGTTTTTCTAACAAACACACAATAGTTTGCAGTAGTCTTCATGAATCTGTGTTCAGTTATTATAGATTCAAACTTCTTGTAACATTGTCTCGGTGCTTGTTTGAGATCGTACATACTCTTATTTAGTCTGCACACAAGATCCTCTTTCCCCTTCTTTGCAAAACCCTCTAGTTGCTCCATGTAAATTTCCTCATCCAAATCTCCATGAAGGAAAGCGATCTTGACATCCATTTGTTCTACCTCCAGATCTCGCTCTGCTGCTAACCCCGGCGTAATCCGGATGGATGTCATCTTCACCAAAGGTGAGAAAATCTCGTCAAAGTCGACTCCCTGTTTCTGACTGAAACCTTTGACGACAATCCTAGCTTTAAATCTTGGTTGACTATTATGCTCTTCGTGCTTCAACTTGAACACCCTCTTATTTTTCAAGCTTTCTTGCCTTTCAGCAACTTCACCAGCTCAAATGTATCATCATCATGCAAGGATTGTATTTCATCTTGCATGGCCTCCATCCACTTATCCCTGTGTTCACCGGTAATAGCTTCATTGAAGCTTTCTGGTTCTCCCCTGTCATTTAGCAGAATATGTTCATTCGGTGAATATCTGGTTGAGGTAGGGTCAGATGAACTTGAAGATTCAGGATTCCGATGTTGGTGGGCTGGCCGTGGTCGATGAAAAGACCCTAGAATTTGACAGATTCAACTTCTTTGTTTCTTCTCCATGCGTGAACTAAGATTGTAATTTGAAATTGTGTTTTGATGGAGAAGAAGACGATAACCTAGTTTTTTTAATTTTTATTTTAAATAATGGTATTTTAGGGAGAGAAAAAAGGCTTGTTTTCTCTCCCTATTTTATTTTAAATAATGGTATTTTAGGGAGAGAAAAAAAGCTTGTTCAATAAAGAGGAAAGAAATGAACTTAATTGAATAAAATTTGTTGCAAAGTAGTTTATAGGATCGAACGCTTACCGATTTACCAATAACTATAGTTAAGGGTAATGACGCAATATCAATCTTTTTAACCATACACTGACACAAGCACCACGTGTTCGACCGATCACAAAGCAGAGACAATTGTTGAACCCCAACAATCCCTCCCCCAATAATTGCATTCTCTGCAACTCATGGGAATCGAATACGTGACATTGACTCTGATACTAATTGTAGGATGAGCGCTTACCGCTTTACCAATAACTATAGTTAAGGATAATGTCGCAACATCAATCTTTTCAACTGTACACTGCCACAAGCACCACATGTTTGACCGATCACAAAGCAGAGACAATTGTTGAACCCCAACATAGTTGAAAAAAGTTTGACCTCCTAGTACCAAAATTGATCGAGTATTTGTAAAAAACTAATAATTCTAAATTCTTGATAAACGATCCAACACCAATATATTAATATAATTAATGTATATTATGACATATAGAATTATTTTAATATATTATAATGCATATAAATCCTAATATAATTTGATGTGTCGTAAGAAATAATGTGAATTTTCTTATTTTGTTCATCTCTAAATTGTATTTTTTATAATATTAATAAATTGAGATGAAGAAATGGGTTAAAAAGGGCCATTTTAGTATTTTTAAAGTATGTAAGAATATTTTTAAAAATGTTAAATAAAGAAGATTATTTTAAAAATACAATTTTGAGTTCGGCATTTTTTTTTTAATGTCGTTAATTTGGTTACACCTCTTTCTTACCCTAATGTCGAAGATCGCTCCTGTGCCAAAACCCTAGTTACAGAGCAAGAAATTTCTATCGTTTCCTCCAGTTATATAGGGTTATTCTTACCATGTCTCAGGTGATGCAATTTTTTTCTCACTTCGATTCAATATTTTTTTTTTGGAATTGATTGGTAGAGTTACATTTTATTTTTTGAGAAACTGTTCGTTTATATCTCTCGATTTGTGGTAGTTTTCGCAACTGGGAGTATCTGATTAGGTTCTTGGTAATTTGTCATATATTTTTCATGAAATGGCGACAAAGATTTGTATTTCGAAAATTGTCCACCGTCTCGTTTGATGCATGGTTAATTTGATTTCTAATCGAAAACCCTGTGGGTTTTTTTATCTACAGGTTGATAACAGAAACTCTTCAGCAGCTAAGCGGGCCCGAACTGATGGTATAAGTTTTATGCCCTTGACGTATTTTGATTTTGTTTATGGTTATAAAGGCGCACCAATGGAATGTTATCAATGGTTCTGGAATTTATTATAGCCTGTTGTGTTTTTAGGTAGCCGCAGGGAAGATGACTGGACCTGCCCTAGCTGTGGCAATGTGAATTTCTCGTTTAGAACAACTTGTAATATGCGTAACTGCACTCAGCCTAGGCCAGCTGATCACCATGCTGTAAGAATTGACTTCTATGCATGATGAAAAGTTGCATGTTTTAATAACATAAATCTTAGATAATTTTTATATGGTACGCTACTTGTGATGCTCTATATATGTATTACAGCAAGATTTGGGATTTGGGATTTGCATTTTGCTTTTTTTTTTTTACCAAAACATGAGCATCATCTTTGAGTAAACCCCCTCCATTTACCAGGAAAAGAAACACACATCAAAATTCAGTTCTAAACTTCTCCATAATTGAACAATGGTATAAGCGAAATAACATCGACTGGTCTAGATCTTTTATTCTTGCCCACATAGATATCGTAAGTAAAATATATTTTTCTGCTATAACTTCAGACTATTTAACTGTTGTTGAGGGGCAAGTTTACTCTTTTAATATTAATTGCGTACGCTGATATCTGTAAATTTCTGGTGTCTTTACCTTATCAACTTACGGAAGTATCTGCTTCAGAAATCTGCAGTCAAGCCAATGCAAGCACCTCATGGATACTCATCTGCAGCACCCTATGTTGGCTCTGGTACACCCTCACTGTATATGGGTTTATCACCTTATGGTTCTTCTATGTTCAATGGAACATCTATGCATCCTTATGATGTTCCATTTTCTGGGGGCTCGGCATATCACTACAACTATGGTAGTCGTCTATCTGGTGGCAGCCCATATCAGCCCTTGCATTTCTCCGGTCCCCCTCCGTACTCAGGTGGATCGTTGATGGGAAATGGTACTCTATCTTGTTTTTTGACATGCTTTATTCACCAAATATGATAGCAACAGCGATAGTCTTCTAATGTCCTTGTTGTGAATTTATTGCCATTATTCTTTATTTCCTTACAAAATCTTATGGTAATAGTATTGTTTGTTGATTTGTGTCCTAATTGTTCTCCAGGTGGTATGTATGGTGTGCCATCACTGATGGATCGATATGGCTTGGCTTTGCCTATGAGCCCTGCCATGGTAAGTTTGTGTGTTTGAACTTTCTCTTTTCGTTCTATCTATAAAAGTGAAGGGTTTTATCACGTGACATGTGTCTGGTACCTTTGGGTATCAGTAAACGTCTTCTGCAAAGAGCCACGTTGTAGCAAGATCTCACATCATGTTGGTTAATGAGAGGCAGACCCAATGTTTATTTGTTTTGGTTGCCTGTTTCTTCCTGGGGAAAAAAATCAAGTATTAATGTGAGAACACCAATTATTCTTTGGAAAGTAACCTGTCCTTTAACATGGGATAATGAACTTTTTTAGGGGCCTAGACCTGGGTTTTTCCCCGAGGATAGCTCTCAGAGGAAAGCTGGTGGTATGAGATTCTCCTTGTCAATTTAAATCTGGTTTCTAAACTTATTTGTTATATTTTTTATCGAATTACCACATGTTTTTATCATCTTAGATGGAACTCGTGATAGCGACTGGGCTTGCCCAAAATGTGGCAACGTCAATTTTTCATTTAGATTGGTTTGCAACATGAGGAAGTGCAATACACCTAAGCCTGGATCTCAGGTCAACTTCCTACCTTTTTTCATACATTACATGTGCTGATACTACAACTAATTGTCTTTTGTCAAGATTGGATGCATATGAATTTATTGCTTGACTTATATTTAATTGGAAATTTGTTTATGCAGGGTGCCAAACTTAACAAGAATTCAAGTATGTATAGCATAATTTTCCCTCTCTTCTAGTAATGGTAATACATCATTTTTTGTTACCCTTATGATGGATTGGCTAATATTGTGATTTAGAACCAGATATGCCTGAGGGAAGTTGGAAATGTGGGAAATGCAACAACATAAACTATCCTTTCAGAAGTAAGTGTAACAGACAGAACTGTGGAGCTGATAAACCTTCTGATACAATGAACTCCCCACCAGAGGCAGCTGGCGCAGACGATCAGGTCTGTGGTGCAATACGTCTAATTTGTATGACTGCTCATTTAAAATCGTCTGTTTCGTTTTGTACTCTCCAGACATGTATCACATTAAAAATACTGAGAGTGGCAATTTACGTGCGAGCACACTATTGTTGGAAGCTGTTACTGAATTTCTATCTCCTGCTTATTTTGATTCTTGAAGTGTTTGCTTGTTCATCTTCTAGTTGTTTGTGTCCTTTCATTAATTAACTACAGTTGTCTAATTTCCAGTGAGTACTAGGCATGTTGAGAAGGTCCAGAGTTGTCGTCCAGCGTTGCTCAGTATGGGTGTCTGAAAGTCAGTCATGTCATCTTCCTGTTGCAGCGGTTGTCAAGTTACTCTGCCTTCTCCCAATTCGTGTCAAGTTGTGTATTATTTCTAATGGTATCTTGTGGTCTATATCTCCTTATAAAGTTGCATCATGTGTCTGCAAGATTGTCTTTGCTAGATTTACAAATTGGTTGCCATTCGCTAGGACTGTTCTTTGGTATCACGTGATTAGTGTATGAAGACATGTGTTTCAGCTATATTCTGTTGGTCAATTCGGTTTTAATGGTCTCTGTGCTGTTGAAGAGTTCTTTGTTCTAGAGCAGGTCTTCAAAGTCATTATTATGATTTTAACCGAGCCTTTCTTGTTGGGTGAAAGTTGTCTAGTCAGTTTATAAAATCGCTTGCACTTGTTTTGAACCTTCCATAGTGTGTAGTTCTATATTTTTTTTTATCTTCGTGGTAGCTTTCTGGGCCGTATTTCCCCAGTCTTCAATCTGAAGTGTGAATCGTGTTCATTGTGTAGATCGAGGTGGCAGTGCCTTATCGCTTGTCTACCTTGCGGTAGGCTAGTGAAAATTCAACTAGTTTGATTCCAGAGTCTAGTGAAAGTACCTCTATTTTCTCAAACAATCGTGTTGTTTAAGTATGAACTTATTCGAGCTGTGCTCTCGTGTCACGTGGTAACCAAAGTACCACTTAAAAAGATCAAAGATATAGTAATTTTGTAGGGTCAATTTATGTGTTTCTTCCATGATGGTGCCCTAATGCAACGTGGGCTTCTTGCTCCCCTTGCATACATCCTTTTGTGTTCTTAACTGCAACACTTTGTGGTGCAAAATTTGTTTGTTGATGTACTTACGGGTTCATTGTGGAATAGGTGCTCTGCTCCTTGGAGTAAAATTTGAATTGTTATGGTTTCTTGACTTCTTCCTGTTGATTCCACAATGGATGTTAAATTTGGTATAATCCCCAGTTCTTAATTACAGACGCTGGAAAATAAATTGCTTTATTTCGTTAATGTGATATCTAGGTTGGCCATTAGTATCCGTCCATATGATTTCTATTTGCCCTATTATTTTTTCCCAACACCTACATTGTTCCAATTTAGTTTCATATTTTGTCCGTTAAACAAAAATACCGGCTGTCTGATACTCTCTGCATGTGTATTAAATTCATGTAACATTAAATTTATTAAATCATTTTGTTCCGTTGGCTTACGAATGGCATTCAAAAACCTTGGGAAAGGAGCGGCACTTTACACCTCTCTTGTAGTAATCTGACACAATGAAAAAATAATGAGAGGTGCCTATTTGAATCAAATTGCCAAGGCATCAATTGGAGATGTTAAACTGTCTGATGACGAAAAATCCCTGAAGTTCAATTTGTTCAAGACCAACATAGAAACCATAACTTAAGTGCTACCAAATAGTTGTAGAAAGGTTTTGATACTTCAATGAAGACCAATCAGTTCAATACATTGGAATAGAAGGCTTCATATGGAGATTTGAGGAGGGGGATTTCCTGAAAGTAGTTGGTGGTGGGCACACGAGGATGCAGTCCGGCCATCCAGAATTCTGAAGAAGAGAGGGGCATGGCTTCTGGCTGGCACGAACCCCATGAATTGCTTGACAGAAGAGAGAGAGCATGGTGGTATTCCGGTGCCGTATCTACGTGGGAAGAGATCTTGGAACCTGAATTATCGAAACTGCATAAATTATCTGAAAATCCTTTGACATAGCACCTGAAATTGGAAACCAACCTGAATTAAAAACCCTGAAGTGGAATTCTGGGATGCCAAGTATCCTTGTGGCTCATCAGTACTTCCATCTCCAAAAGACTTCAAAGCATATCCTTCAGTGATAGTGAACTCCGAGCTATACCCTATGGGATTTGCAGGGATTCTAGACTGTATAAATGGAGCATTGTTCGGCAGAAAACTGTTGCCTTCCTTCTGTGACTGGAAAACAAAATCAATCAGATCAGTATTAATCGAGAGATTTTTTGACACACAGGTCATTCACACACTGACCATAGGGTTTCAGCTTTTGACTGAACTTCAAAACATAAATTTAAGTACAATACCGTAAAATGGCGATCAGAGCCTTGCTGAATCAAATCGGACGGTTTCTTTCTGTGGCTTGCGGCGCCTTGCGTTATGATCAGAAAGCCTTCTTCGATAACTACGCTTCTTTCCATCAAATTCGGACGAACTATGGAACCTTCACACAGAAACAAGATTTCGTCAGTCTTTAAAATCTTCTCACATTTGCTATTTGCAAGAAGTGAAACAAGAGGCAGCGATGTGAAAACCACTGTTGGACTTGGAAATAATTGTACATACTACGCTGCTGGCAAAATCGACGTTCCAGGCCTCCAACATAAACCTTAGGACATTTGGAATGGCTTTCACAAACTCGATGCTTTTGGTGATATTCTTTAGCCATCGAAAGATCAAGATTTCAGTCCTCGACTTCTGACCAGAAGATTTGTTTTCTTGGGTGTGGGTGTATTACTGGATGGAACAGGCATGAGTCATCACAGATAAGGAAGCCATCTTACCACCTTCACTATTCTCAAATAATTCCGTTTTCCGAGTTTCAAACCGATCCAACAGAAGCTCCAAAGGTGGAGAAATCCCAGAAACCTGGGTTCCCTTCATTTCTATGTTCGTGATAAACCTTCCATTGGAACACTCAAATTTCATGAACCTGAAGCTATCCTTTGTAGAAGAGTCCGTAGAAGCTGAGGCGAAGCTCTTTGCTGAGGAATCACGACCACCATCAGAAGCAGATGCGCCACTATTCCTGTATTCCCCAGAAAAATTGAATGATCCAGCATCGATTTCTCCATCATCAACAATCATCCAGTCCGCTAATTGCAGCTTCTCGGGAGTCAATTGGTTTCGAACCAAAAGCAGTAAAGTTTTAGCAATCGCACTCAGTACTCCAATCCATCTCAGAAAAGCATCTCATTAATCAGTGAACTATCTTGTACATGGAGTGCATTATAAACTGACTCATGATAAGGTGAATGAAACATAAAGCACATTTAGATCATGCTCATAAAGGACGAGATGAAGTAATAAATCTCATAACTAACATAATATCCAGATACTATATTTTTGGAAGCATGACCAAAAAAAGGAGTTAGCAATTAAAGGTTTCAAGAAATTATCAATAAACTTTTACCTTTGAAACACCGGTTTTGAGGGTTAATGGTGAATTACTCCATTTGGTTTTGCAAATATGCATGTTATACCCCCTGTGGTTTGAAAATATGTATTTTACTCCCCTGTTGTTTTGAAAATAGGCAGATTATCCCATTGTGTTTTGAAAACAGGTATTTACCCCTTGTGGTTTTCAAAATAAGCATTTTACCCACTCGTGGTTTGTGAATATGTGCAAAATACCCCATCTATGAATGCCATTTTTGCAAACTACAAGGTTTTAAAGTGTCTATTTTCAAAACCACGGGGGGTGAAATTACTATTTTCAAGCCACATGAGGGTAATCTGCCTATTTGCAAATCACATGTGTAAAATATCTAATCTCAAATTAAATGGGGTAATCTGCATATTTGCAAAACTATAGGGAGTAATCCGCCACTAACTCCAGATTTAAAGTATAAGTTGCGAATAAAAACCTATAGTTCCCATAAAACCACAGGTTCTCTAAAACATCACCAGAATTAAACAAAAATCAGCCCAAAATTTCCACAATTCGAAGTGACCAAAAACAAATAAGTTTCCAAGAGTCAATTAAATACACAAAATACTCCACCCGTAAAGCTTCGACCGAATCAAGATTCTCAAAGCATTGAATTTCAAGGTGATTCCTCACAAATTTCTTCCATGTTTCAAATTGCCAAACATGACCCACAAATCATCTCGCTAGGCTTTTAAGTCCTCAACAACAAATGAACATAATACAAAAAGATTTACTCAATTTTACAAAGTCGTACGATTTTATTAATAATAAGTAACGATTTTAATCCTCGTAAGTCTTGTTTCAGATTTTACAAGGTCGTGATATATTGTTAAATCTTTTTAATTCTCTGGTTTTTTAGGCTCAAATAAATTCTCGTTTTATTCTATGTTATTTTTACCTTTGAAGTAATAAATAAATAAACGAGTTAAATATACAATTTTTTTAATTAAGTAAATCAATTGAATCAGATTTCCTAGTTTAATTAGTGGGTTTATATGTACTATATCTATTAGATCACCACGTACACATCCAAACAACATAATTGTTTTAGTTATTAATAAATCAAAAGATAATATAATCTAAAATTACTTGAAACCAAAGCTATCACACTTCTGCATCCGATATAGTGATACCAAGAAATAATTTGGTTTTGTATTTTGTATTAAATTTTTTTATCAGACAATACATATGGTAATTCAAATTCAGTTCTTTTTAAAATAATTAATATATTGGTTATTTTATTCCATGTAGTGTGTTGCATTCACCCACTTAAAAAAACACTACTTATGTATTAAATTGCCAACACTTACATAAGTGATCTCCGACCACTACTTTTCGAACAGTTTACTACATGTTTATTATATGGTTGAGCATTTTCTGTAGGCGTTTCGAGTTTGGACTTTGGAGTATGAATGAAGATATTGCTCGTGTTTTCAAAAAAAAAAAAAAAAAACTACTCAAATAAATCAATATTTATTTACAAATAAATAAATTAAACTATACATATCATAAATAAATAAATCATGTGCCCATAATTGAGTCTCGAGTGTCACCAGGCCTTCCAAAAATTGGGAGTTGAGACGGAGTACAATAAAAATGGTGTTTGGCTTTGGTATACTCGTTTGCTAATTGAACTCAATTACAATATTTAAACATATCAATCAAGAATTTTTATTTTTATTTAAAAGAATAAACATTTAATCACTGCACGCAAATATTGTACACGGTGCACGCAAAAGAAACACCTACATGCACATATTGAGGAAGTTTGTCCATGCGCACCAACTGTATCTACTGGTTCATGCATAATACGTGCACTGATAGATTCAATTTGAGCATGTGATTACATGATTTTTATACTTGTAGATGTATATGAGTTGGGCTTATGACCCAATGCCCAATATGCATTCATTGGGTTGGGCTTGTGGCCCAAGGCCCGATATACACCCAAATTTGACTCAGAGTCAAAATCCTAAGCTAATATACGCATTTAGGGTTGGGCTTGTGGCCCAAGATCCATGACGCACATAGGGTTAGGGTTTGGTCCATATATATAAGAGTCTCCATCACATAAACAGGCACACCAAAGTTCACTCTCATTCTCATATCACGACACATCCATATTGGAGAATCACCAACGATTCCAAGGGCTTAAGGTGTGTAATTAGAGCAGATTACTCTAGTAGTAATCTACCAAGCCAAAGAGAGGTTGTTCAACGATCGAGGCTAGTAGACAAGCTTAAAGACATCTGGGATTATCTTCCGCTGCAGTCAGGTATATCGTATACCGACTATTTACTGCATTTAATTCCAACAATACTCATATCACTTTCACCAAAAAAATATCAAATTTTATGTGAAAATCTACATAATAGACACCATTTGCAAAAGGACATATAAATATGCACCATAGATATCTTAACAGCAGTCCGAAAATCACTTAGAAACGAAACGACATGTAATACGCACACCCTAATCCAAAACGATTCGACATGTAATAGCCAAACCATAATCGAATCTACGAAACTATCTAACTCGTTGTTTCTCATGTTTTTTGTTTCCTGTTGAGTGCACCAGTGGATTACTCTTCTTCGCTTTTGGAGCCATCTTCGTTTTTGGTGTGCAGTATTTTTGGTGATGAACTTCAAAAATTTCTTTTAATCCTTTCAGATTATGTAATTTCGAACAGAAATTTGCAACAGAAATACTTGAGGAATTTGTATTTTGTGATGATGGGAAGACGAAGCTCAAGGTTTTTTGAATTTGGCTTCTGGTATGCTTTGGACTTAAGCTGTTGGAAGTTGTTTTGGTAGACTTTGTCCAATTAAATTTTTGCTACTGGTACCGGCCTGAATTTCTCTCAGTGCCCAGCCCTGATGAAATTCCCGAGTATTCTACTTACATCAACTTTTAAGGCTCCAGATTTGGGTTAATTCAACGAATGATTTGGGCTCATCAATAAAGAAAAACTCGTCTATTAAGTGGGCTTGGCCCAATAGACGTGAAACACCTTAACATACAATTATCTGGTTCGTTAAGATCTCGTACTGACCCGGAAAATTTGAACTAAATGGAATCGGGTCAGGTCTTCCACGATCCATCTGATTAAGATATAAAAGTGGTACTAGTATATCATAAGTTAAAAAAAATTATGCTGATAATGATAATTGTTCATTAATTATTTGTGAGGGGTCATTTTAAAAAAAATTGTTTCAGTAATTGAAGAACCCTCGGGTGAATTTAGAATTTATATCGTGGGAGATAAATAATAATAATATAAAAAATACGGGCAAAATTAATTTCAGGAGGATAATATATGATTTTATATATAACGTGATCTTGCCCACTAACAAGCAGTAGTTGACAATTACTCGAGATTACACAAGGTTATATATATTTTTCACATCACAGTCATGATGATCATATTGACATGAAAACATAACCTATCCGATCCCGATTGGTTTGGATAAGGGTCATGGGCGGAGCCAACTTATAGACTAGGGTAAGGTTTAGCCCATATAAATTTTAAAGAAAAATTAGCGTTAATTTTTGATAAACAATTATCATGTGCGATTGCTTATTCAAAGCAATTTTATGTTGCTTTTGCTTAAAGTTGGAAAAAGTTGATTTTAAGCAAAAGCATTGAGTGTTTGTTATTTAAATAAAAAAACAGCTTAATAAACTTAAATTAATTACGAAATTGCCACAAAACAACTTAAAGCAGTCAAAAGCATGTCATGACCTGCTTCTCTGCTTCTGTTTTTTTCTGCTTATTTTTAGAGAAGCAATAGCAGAAGCTAACAAATGAAACATCCAAAAACCCAAAAACTGTTTTTTTTTATCTGAAAAGTAGATAAACAGTTTTCATAAACAATTGCAAACATCTACTTAAAAATAATCCAAAGAATAAGCAGAAAAGCACAACTTAGCCGACATATTTAAGTGTAATATTATAATATTGTTGAAAATTCAATCTTAATTAATTTTTTTCTTAGCGTGGGATGTAGGTGTCCTATTTGCACCCAATACGCGTCACAAAAAGATAATATCTCTCGTTTGATTTCATTGGCTGGTTGGCTCTGATCATGAAAACCATTTCAACACGACAACGAATTGTCATAGCTAATTTAATATGCTGCTATTTTAAATTTAAAAAATAAAATAAAATAAAATACTTTCAATTTTTTTTAACATCGATCATTTATGTAAGCTTAAAAATATTATATATGAGCTTCCCGATTTCTTAGCATGGATAATAATTCATGTCCACTCTAAATTCTTGACGGCGATGATTCGTGGGAAATAAAGTGGCAGTAGCGAGTCGTTGACGAGGACTTCAAAATAGCATACTGAATTATATATTCTTTTTCCAAAGTTAAGTAGAATGGCTAAAATGGACTCTGAGGAAAAAGCTCAAGCACCAGTAACGCCGCCAGCATACGGCCAACCATCGCCGGCAACAGGCATACCTATGCCGGCTCTGAAAGGTGGTCAAGGTGGGGTTCCAAAAGAATGGTCCTCCGGCCTCTGTGATTGCTCCTCTGATCTCCGCAATTGTAAGTACCTCGATCGTAATATTCTAGTTCTGGTAATTCTATTTAAACAAAAACCTGATGCGTACGTGTTAGGATCGATGGTATGGGTTGAATATACACTCACGTCGAAACTTAAACTACGTCACCCATTCATCCTTTGCAGGAAAGTATGATGAGAAGATTTTGGTTTATAGTAACAGATACAACCCACTTAGGCCAAGTCATGTCGGAAAACTGTTAAAAGTAAAAAGAAATAAATCTCTTGCTTTGAATTCATAAAGAAACTAACATTTGACATGCACAGGTTGCATAACATGTTGTTGTCCATGCATCACTTTTGGACAAATTGCTGAGATTGTTGATAAAGGATCAACTTGTGAGTCATTTTATTATTCTTTTAATTCCTCGAAATCCAATTAGAATTTTTTAAATGAATAAATAAATAAATAGATGATTAAATATTGAATTTTAATTTTTGAAATAGCTTGCGGAGCGAGTGGGGCTTTATATGCCTTGGTAGCAGCAGTGACAGGATGCCCTTGCATATATTCATGCTTCTATCGGTCTCGAATGAGAACTCAGTACATGCTGCCAGAGACACCAGGCGGAGATTGCTTGGTTCATTGTTGTTGTGAACTATGCGCCCTGTGTCAAGAGTATCGAGAGCTCCAACACCGTGGATTCGATATGTCTCTTGGTAATCATATATCCTTTTAATGCTATTTTTACATGGTGACAAATAGCAAAGCAAGAAAATATACATATTTACATGGAGAATCGGGAATTTCGATGCTACCGTTAGGATATTATGGTAGCATTAAGAGCAAAAATCATTTTGGACTTTGGGTTAGGTCAAAATATTTTGGACCCTTTTGATCAAGAGTTTATTATATCGAATAATTAATTAAACATACTTATCATAGAGCCGTCGATCCCACAACCCACCCATGATTACTGGTGGATTCCAGAACTAGACAGAACGATTCTTTTGATGCGGTTTTTATTGACAACGCATAGGGGTGCTTATTGGCTCAACCCGATTCGGACGGTTTCGGATCCAAAAATCCCAGAATCGGTCCGATCCGTTAAAGAACTGGATCCGTTTGGTTCGGAACCGGTAAGATACCGGAACCGGATCGTAGAACCGATCCGGCCCGATATCTTATCGGGTCCAGACGGGTTAACCCGATTTCGGTTTCGAAACGGGCTAACCGGTCCGGTTTTAGGTCGTGCTGGATTGATCCGACCCGTTAAACAGCCCTAACAGGCATTGTAAAGATTCCTTCACCGGTCCTCTTCTAGGGGTTGGTCTCAGACAGCAAGAGGAGTGGGACAGGGCATCTACAATGTTACTTTCGATTTAAATACCTAAAGAAATTTTTCTTTGTTAAAGGAATAGACGATGGTTGGTTGGTCAACTGTGGCGATCTCATGAGGAAACTAATGCGATAACTTTGATTTCTCATTTGCCACGCAATGATAAAATATTCTGGGTGGTCGATCACTATCGTGGCGTAAAGATAATTGTAGAAAATAATCATTAGTAAACTGATATCTAATCTTGCATCTTTGAAAATACGTAGGATGGAATGGCAATATGGAGAAGCAAAATCAAGGACAAGGGGTGACAGCTGCCCCATTTGTTGGAGGAATGAACAGATAAGCATTGACGAAGACTACCGAGGTTGCAATATCAAATAATTATGTATGGTAAATGGTGACAGCTGCCCCATTTGTTGGAGGAATGAACAGATAAGCATTGACGAATACTACCGAGGTTGCAATATCAAATAATTATGTATGGTAAATGTGTGGATGTACTATGTTTGGTTAATGTTTGTTGTTCAATTTTCGAGTATGTAGTACTTTCAAATCTCAATGTTTCATCGTAAATAATAATAATATACTCGTGTTCATATAATTTTTCAAATAGATAATTTATATCCGTAGTTGTAGACAATTTATCCACCTGCCAAATCGACAGTTTGCCCTGTTAATTCTAGAGAATCAACGATGAGAAAAGAAGAGGCTAGAGTTTCTCATTTAATAACTTATTAAAATAATACATCAAAGTAGAGTTTCTATAGAAAATTAATAAACAACTATCTACCAAGATTAATCTACCTTTTAAAGATGAAGATAAAGATATAGATAAAGATAAATAAACTAATTTAATCTATTTAACATTTCCCCTTAAACTCATGATGCTGCTGTAACAATCATCGAGAGTTTGCTAATCAAAAAAACAAAAACGCGAAATAGAATGTGATTTTGTAAACAAATCGGCATCTACATGGAAGAAGGACGAAAGGTATTGTGATAATGCCATGTTGATAATGATGCCTGACATGACAATCGATCTCAATGTGTTTGGTTCGCTAATGGAATTTCGAATTGCGTACAATCTGAATAGCACTTATTGTCACAATATAATGAAGTAGGCTGATGATGAACAACACCCATATATGCAAGCAACCAACGTAACCAAACTCTGTGGAAGATCGAGAAACAACATTTTGTTTCTTACTCTTCCAAGAAATAAGAGAATCACGCCAAAACAAATACAAAATCCAGTAGTAGACTTGTGATCTATAGGATCGCTGGCCCAATCAGCATCGGCGTATGCACGAAGCTCTAAGGATGAAGTTGACGAAAGCAAAAGGCTCTGAAATTGGGTGCCCAGAAGATACCTCAAAATACAAAGAACAACAGCCCAATGAACAGTAGTATGCGAAGTAACAAATTGACTGACAATATGAACAACATATGCAAATCTGGACGAGTAATCGTGAGATAAACCAAGCTGTCAACAAAAGTGCGATATAGATTAAGATCTGGCGATGAAAGACCATCGGATGGAGAATATCGAGCATTAATCTCAAGAGGTGTATCGACAGTCTTATTATCACTTAGATGAGCTCGCTCAAATATGTCAGCTATATACTTAAACTGGGACAGAAGATACATTTTGGAGATGAGGCAACTTCAATTCCCAGAAAGTAACGGAGGGAGCCCAAATCATTCATTGCAAAACAACGAGCTAACTTAAGACTGCAATCCCATTAACATAATCACCAGTGATAATCATGTCATCAACATATAAAGAAATCAAAATATGACTGGCAACTGTACATCTGATAAATAACGCTGAGTCATGATGGCTAGGACAGAAACCAAGCGAAGTAATCACGGTAGAGAACTTCTCAAACCAGGCTCAAGGTGCTTGTTTGAGACCAAAAATAGCTTTTCTGAGTCTGCGAACTTCACCAAGTTGATGAGAAACACCGGGAGGAGGAACATGTAGACTTCTTCTTGAAAGTCACCATTCAAAAGACATTTTTCACATCCATTTGAGATATTTGCAATTGATGTACAGAGGCAACTGCAATGAGAGTGTGAACTGTAGTCATTTTTGCAACATGTGCAAAAGTCTCCTCATAATCAATGCCGTACTCCTGAGAGTATCCCTTAGCGACAAATCGGGCTTTATATCTTTCAATAGATCCATTTGACTTGGTTTTGATTTTATAGACCTAACGGGAACCAATTGCTCGTTTACCTGGCGGTAAAGGTACCAAGTCCCAAGTTTGGGTTTGATGTAGAACCTTAAGCTCATCAGCCATCGCATCCTGCCAAAGTGGGCCACAAACTGCCTCTCTATAGAAAGAAGGCTCAGAAAAACTGTGAAAATATGAAAGAAAAGAAATAAAAGTGTTAGAATAACAAGAGTATGCAAAATCAGGTAGTGAGTGGATTTACGAGTTCGTGTAGGATAGCGACAAGGAGGAGGATAAACCGCAGTCTCAGGAGGTGATTGAGCAACTTCAGGGGGAGACGAATGTATGACTTTAACAAAAGTACCAGCATCAGCAGAACTATCAACTGGAACCCTACATGAATCATGATCTGAAATGGGAGTATATTAGTGTGGAGGGGGTGAGACAAAATCGATATCAAGAGTAAAAGGATCAATGCAGACAAGATCAGACCTGGTCATATTATGAGAACTAGCAGAGATAGAAAAAAAAGGTATATGTTCAAGAAACACAACATGATGATAAACATATAATTTTTGATTAATTGGATCAAAACAATGATATCCTTTTTGTCCCACACCATAACCCTAAAAGACGCAAATAGCAGACCTTGAAGACAATTTACTACGCTCGGCATGAGAACGTAGTACAAAACAAGTAGAGCCAAAAACACGTAGAGAAGAATAATCAGGAGCATATTCATATAATTTCTCAAAAGGTGACAAACTGAATTGTGTGATGTTGGAATCCTATTAATAATTGCTTCTCCCCAAAACTCACTAGGAACATAGGTAGACAATAATAGATAACGTGCAGTTTCAACAAGGTGTCTATGTTTCCTTTCAGCAGCATCATTCTGCCCGGGAGTATTTGTGCAAGCAGTTTGATGAAGAGTTCCAATCAAAAGGCAAGTAAGAAAAGACACTAGAAGTATACTCGCCACCCAAATCACATTCAAAGCACTTGATTATGGCAGCATGTTGAGTTTTGACAAAAGTTCGAAATTCATTGAAAATGCTAAGGAAGTCAGAGCGATGTTTCATAAGATAAACCCAAGAATAACGAATATAATAATCAATAAAGGAAACATAATATCGTGAACCCTCTTCGTAGTTACAGGAGAGGGTCCCAAGACATCAGAATGAACAAGATCAAATGGAGCAATCGAATAAGAAATACTTTCATAAAACGGTAAAGCAAAATACACTTTTTATGCAAGATCAAAGTCACTGCATACACATATTGTTCATCACTTGTTCTTGTTGAAGTGTCTTTAAACCTTTGTGGTTTGAAGACTTGTGATTTGGAGTGCTCCTATCACAAGTCATAGTCGTTGTATATTAGGAAACGATTGTCGATAACCGTAAGCACCGTAGCGGGCAATATCGTTTCCAGAACAGTGACACCAAATCTGTCTTGACAAACATTTATAAAACCATTGTTGCTTTGCTTGCTATTATTTCAAAGATAGACATCAATACTAAGAATCCTACAATCTTGAAACGATATTTGTAATAAATGGCTTAATCGAGTGGAACAACGACTACCGTTCATCATGGAGAAAGGCCTGAGAAGTTCAACGAAACCGACTTCAAGATATGACAACAAAAGATGTTGTTTTACTTGACCACATTGAGTTTGGCAAGGTTCTTAACCGAATGATGCTCCTACATTTGAAGAAGGAGAAACTAACTCCCAAAATAGGACGGCTGTTGATGCTTGATAAACAAACTTAGTGTTTGTGGGAAAAATGTTATAGTATTGTTCAAAATAAATGCTAACTTAAAACATAAGCGTGTGACTTGTGTGGGGAATAGTTAATAAAAATTGAACCCACACCATAACAATTCTAACCTCCGTATTGGTTTCTTACGGTTGTGTCCGTTTCGGCCATGGACCACGCTTGGTTTCATAAGTGCTTTCTATTCTTTGAAGCGGCCACACTTCGCACTTACGTAGGTGATCTCCTAGAAGAGTATCCCGCTATACTCCAACATATTCTAATATGTCTTAGGAATCATTAAAGGCCGTTTGCCTATCCTCGTACCCTTTTGCAGGCTACACCCCTTATCATAGGAATGGGTCGGAGATTAATTCTCCAAGGTGTTTATACAATCTTGTAGTTTGGTTGTTCCTTTTGAACCTAGATCTTGGGATCTCCAGTCACATAGGTTGGGTATCCACCACAAGATTTTGATTATAGGGTTTTAATCCCATTCCCCTTGATAAACTATATACTTGATCTCTAGGCAAGCCTTTCGTGAGCGGATCCGCAATATTCTCATTTGACTTCACGTAGTCAATGGACATAATGCCATTTGAGATCAACTGTTTAATGGTATTGTGTCTACGACGTATATGTCTAGACTTACCATTATACATGCTACTCTGTGCCCTTCCTATAGCAGATTGGCTATCACAATGTATTTTAATTGCAGGCACAGGTTTTTCCCAACAAGGAATTTCTTCCAAGAAACTTCTAAGCCATTCGGCTTCTTCTCCCGCTTTATCCAAAGCTATGAATTCAGATTCCATAGTGGATCTAGCAATACAAGTTTGCTTGGTAGATTTCCACGACACTGCAGCCCCTCCAATGGTAAACACATAACCACTTGTCGACTTGGAGTCTTGTGTGTCCGATATCCAATTTGCATCACTATATCCTTCCAATACTGCAGGATATCTTTTATAGTACAATCCATAGTTCAGGGTGTATCTTAAATATTTAAGTACCCTCGTCAATGCCTTCCAATGGTCATTGTTTGGATTGCTCGTGAATCTACTTAGTTTGCCAACCGCATATGCAATATCAGGACGTGTACAGTTCATGAGATACATGAGACTGCCAATTATCCTTGAGTATTCTAATTGCATGACAGGGTCTCCTTTGTTTTTAACCAAATGTAGATTCGGATCATAGGGTGTTTTTACAGACGACGTATCATTCGCGAGAAATTTCTCGAGTATTTTCTCAACATAATGAGACTGTGACAACACTCGTCCTTCAGATATCTTGGAGATTTTAATTCCAAGTATCACATCAGCTTCACCCATATCTTTCATTTCAAAATGTTTTATCAACATTTTCTTTGTCCCGTTGATGATTTCTAAGTTGCTTCCCACTATGAGCATATCATCAACGTACAAGCATACTATTACATATGCTTTAGGCGTGTTTTTCATATATACACATTTGTCGCACTCATTAATTTTGAAACCATTTGACAACATAGTTTTGTCAAATTTTTCATGCCATTGTTTTGGCGCTTGCTTAAGCCCATACAATGACTTAACGAGTCTACACACCTTTTCCTCTTGTCCGGGAACAACAAACCTCTCGGGTTGTTTCATATAAATTTCCTCCTCAAGTTCCCCATTGAGGAATGCCGTTTTTACATCCATTTGATGTATCTCTAAATTGTTTAGAGCAGCGATAGCAATGATCACTCTAATGGACGTAATTCTCGTGACTGGTGAATATGTATCAAAGTAATCAAGGCCTTCTTTTTGTCTATATCCCTTTGCCACGAGTCTCGCCTTGTACTTATCAATTGAACCATTGGACTTTTAAGAATCCATTTGCATTCTAATGATTTACTTCCAGTTGGAAGGTCTACCAATTCCCACGTGTGGTTTTGCATTATGGATTCTATATCACCATTAATAGCCTCTTTCCACATAGGAGCACAGGACTAGATAAGCCATCATTAACCGATCTTGGTTCATTGTCCAACATATACGTCATGAAGTCAGGACCATAAGTCTTAGCCACTTTGGTTCTCTTGCTACGTCGTGGTTCTACTTCCTCAATAGTGTCATGGTTAGCGTCTTCATACACCCTTTTCTTAGGGCTCACTTCCTTGTTAGTTTTGTAAGGAAATACTTCTTCAAAAAATACCACATTTCTTGATTCCATGATTGTACATTCATGCACATCACTTATTTCAGATTTATGTACTAAAAATCGATATGCACTACTATTGTTAGCAAAACCAATAAATACACAATCTAGTGTTTTAGGCCCGATTTTCACTTGCTTTGGTTTTGGTACTTCTACCTTTGCCAAGCACCCCCACACTTTCAAGTATTTGTAGGAAGGCTTGTGACCTTTCCATAACTCATACGGAGTTTCATCCTTACTTTTGTGTGGTATTTTGTTTAGAATGTAGTTGGCCGACAGGATTGCTTCCCCCCACAAGTTTTGTGGTAATCCAGAACTTATCAACATAGCATTCATCATCTCTTTTAGAGTACGGTTTTCACGTTCGGCAAATACCATTTGATTGAGGTGAATAGGGGGCAGTGGTTTGGTGAATAATGCCATACTCAGTGCAAAATTCTTCAAACGGTGCTCCATATTCTCCTCCTCTATCGCTTCGAACATTCTTTATCTTTTTGCTAAGTTGATTTTCAACTTCATTCTTGTATTGTTTAAATACTCCCAAGTGATGTCCGGGGATTAATGGCGTTAATCCCGGTGTGGTAATAATCCTTGATGGATTTTAATTGTGGCAATTAGGAATTAATTGCGGTTTTGGGTCTCCCGAAGTTGTTAAATCGGGCATTTGGGACCGTTGGATCCAAAGGTTGAGATTGTATTCTCATTTTGGTGGAAAAACCTATGTGTTGGGTTTTTGGTGGGACTTAGAGTCCGGGATGCTTTTTGTTGGGGCTGGTATGGGGATTTGATGTTGGAGAGAGAGTTTGAAAATAGATGATTTTTAATGAATCATGATGTATTTGTGGAGGTATTGGTATTTTGGGGCATTTTGCTATATATACCAGATGGACTCGGGATTCCGTCATTTTGGAATCCATTTCCTCTCCTCTCTCCCCTCTCATGCGATAACCATCCCCAAAACCCTTCCCCTCTTTCCCCTTCAATGGAAATCGTTGGGAACACGATTTAGGGGCCAGATTTCTTGAAGAAAAGTTGGTAATCTCCTTATCCTCTCTTGTAGCTTTGATTTGATTGTAATTTTGTTGAATTTGGTTGAGTTTTGGGTTTGATTTGGTTTGGGTGATTTTGGTGAAAATCATAAAATCTTTTGGGTTTGTTTAATTTGAGTTTAACACCCTTGTGGGAGGTCCTTGGGTGCGAATTTGTTGTGGTTTTGGGTTGGGAGGAGTTGGGGTATGGTTGGTGGGGGTTTCAAGCTCTTAAAAATGGTGATTTTCGGGTTTCAGGGTTCTACCGATCGATCGGTAGGAGTTACCGATCGATCGGTCGAATGCCGTAGCGAAATATAAAAAATCTGGGTTCTACCGATCGATCGGTAGAAGCTACCGATCGATCGGCAGGGATGAATAGTGAAATTTTTTAAAAAAATAAAAATAAAAATTCTCAAATTTTTTTGGGAGCTTATATGGGTACATTGATGATGTATTTGGAGGTTTGATTCATGCTTGGGTATATGTTGTGTGCTCATAAATAATTGTGAGTTATTTTGTGTGTTAGCACATATTAATCGGGTAACGGGACCAAGACAAAGCTTGATTCGGACTACGGAATTTTAAGGTACGTATGACGTACGAGCATAGCCTATTTTAGTATTGCAACTGTAAAATGCATGGTGTGTGGAAATTGTACTAAATGGGTATTGGAACACATGGTGTGTGATAATTGCGTTATATGAACATTGAAACATGTGGCATGTGGAAATTGCATCGGATAGGTATTGAAATGCATGGTGTATGAAATTTGCTATAAATGGATAACAATATGCATGGTAAATAGTATTTGCGTCAAATGGTTATACATTGGGAACCATACAGTGCCGCTATTGAGCGAGCAATGATTTGGGATGCGATCGCCGTTGAGCGACCATCGGTTATGATGCCGCTATTGTTGAGCGTGCGCGAGGTTTAGTATGCCGCCATTGTGGAGCGAGCAATGAAACGGGAATATGGAATTATTGGTTAGATATATGTGATATCTATGGTCTTTTACATTATGTTTTTACCATATTGATCGTGGAACTAGCATAATAGAACGGTATTAGTTAATCTATGTGACGATTAACTGGTTTTGGGAATTTGATGAGTTTGGTTATTTTGAGAACAGGGACAATACAGGGGATCCCGGATGAGGGTGTTACCATCCAGGGAGTATCATTTAAATTATAGCATTTACATTCTGTATTTGAATTGCAATGTTATGCTTATTGGCTTGGTGGTATTGGTATGCTCACCCCCGTGTGGGGGCTGTCTCTGTTGGGGCAGGTAACACAGGTGCAGTGGCAGTAGCTCTGGAGTTGAGCTCGGGCTGATGATAGAGGTACTTCCAGGATCGAGGTACCAGAGCTGGTTGAATAAGTACATAGATCCAGTGTTGAGATCGAACTGTACTTGGGAGGTGCTTCCAGGATTGAAGTACCAGTAACGGTATCCGGTAGAGTGTTTTATACATCAGATACACGCTTATTCATTGGGTGCTATTATGTGAGTACATTTTACGTGTATATGGAATGTATAAATGGGCTACGGCTTTTCTCTGTTCATTTATGGGTTGCATGCAATTAAATGTGGAATTGATAAATGAACTAAGAGCATGTTAGTGTATTATGAGGGTGCATGTCATATATGTAATCTTGGTTGGGGGATTTGCATATTATGTGAGTTGAATGCAAGAAATTTTATGGATCACTAATATGGTGTAGCACTTGCACATGGCTTTTCCCCATGATTTTATGATTATATGCACTAATGGTATGGATTAATACACTAATAGCGGGTTAAAGGCACGAGGGTCCTTACACCCAAGGCCTCGTCTTTGCTTCTTAGCAAATAGACGTAACAATATCTCGTACAATCATCAATGAAAGTAATGAAGTACTTTTTCCCAGTTCTAGTTTCCACAAACTTTAGATTACATAAATTCGTATGAATTAATTCAAGAGGTGCCGTGGTTCTTTCAATTGAATGGAATGGCGGTTTCGTTAACTTGGCCTCGACACAAGTCTCACACTTATGTTTCAAGTTAACATTCATTTGAGGCAATAAGTTTAACTTCACTAATTTGTTAAGTGAACCATAATTTACGTGACCTAAAAGATCATGCAATAAATTACAAGACTCAATCAAATAAGTAGAATCATTCACTTTATTGCTTTCAAATTGACGTTTAACCGTCATTACATTCATTTTGAATAGGCTTTTATCCATATAGCATTTTCCTACAAAAACTCCATTTTTGGAGAGTACAATTTTTCCAGATTCTAAAACTAGTCTAAAACCCGCCTTGACTAGAGCCGATCCGGATATCAGGTTCTTTCGGATGTCGGGAACATGTAGGACATCAATCAAAGTCAATTCCTTTCCCGAAGTCATCTTTAGAACCACCTTCCCCAGTCCAATTACTGGAGATGTTGTGGAGTTTCCCATGTAGAGTTGGCGCCCACTTATTGGAGTGTATGTGGAGAACATGGCCTTGTCCGAACACACATGTCGGGTTGCACCGGAATCGACGAACCATTCCATAGGGTTGTCCACCAAATTTGCTTCAAAGATCACAGCGGTTAACATTAGATCATTCAAATCTTCCGAGATCCGATCATGTTCAGTCACGTTGACTTAATCTTTTGCTTTTCCACGAGTGTCTTTGTTACGACAATCCTTTGCCATGTGATTGGGCTTTTCACACTTATAGCATTTTCCTTTGAACTTTTTCGCCTAGCCATTGTTGGAGGCCATACCGTCAAACTTACGCTTTGATCCGGTTCTTTGTTCAACTAGGTTATCCCGTGGTTCCATTTGAAACCTACCCGCCTTCCTCTCGGAAATTTTGTTGTCCTCCTCGATTCGTAATCTAACCACAAGGTCTTCAAGACTCATCTCATTTCATTTGTGTTTCAGATAGTTCTTGAAGTCCTTCCACATAGGAGGCAATTTGTACTTCTTTTCCAGCGATGCCCACAGTTCCTTCGCTGTTTTCACAAGACAATAAACATTATATAATTTATTGTCTAACCCGTTTAAGATGTAGTTCTTGCATAGGAAGTCGCTTTGATTCCATGCATCAAGTGCTACCCTCTTTTGGGTGTCAGTCTCTCCTTCTTCAACCGTAGGAGGCTCCTCGATTAAGAACCTTTCCAAACTTAGCGTGGTCAAGTAAAATAGCATCTTTTGTTGCCATCGCTTGAAGTCGTTCCCATTGAACTTTTCAGGCCTTTCACCATGGTGAACAGGAGTCGCTGTTGCACTCGAAGAAGCCATTGAATTGCACGATATTGTCTTAAGATTGTTGTATATAATTTTCTCTCTAAGTGTATCTCAGGAAAAAATAACAATGGCTTTTAAAACAATCTTTTATGTCGAGGCGAGATTTATAATCTCCGTCCTTAAGACAATATTGCCCCGCTATGGTGCTAACGGTTTGTTATGGCAATTTGTCTCCCAAGATACAACGACTATGACTTGTGATAGGAGCACTCCAAATCACAAGTCCTCAAACCACAAAGGTTCAAAGCACTCAATTTGATGAACAACAAATGCTCTCAAATTTCACTAAAACTTTGATAATGATTTCGAAAAATTATCTCTCAATACATGTGGGAATGTTATATTTATAGTTAACCAAAATTCATGTTCAATGGACACCATTTGGAGGCAACTTTTGGCCAAAAATCGCACCCCAAACATCAATGGACACACCATTTCACATAGTTAACCAAAATTCATGTTCAAGGGACACCATTTGGAGACAACTTTTGGCCAAAAATCGCACCCCAAACATCAATGGACACACCATTTCAAAATTCATGTTCAAGGGACACCATTTGGAGACAACTTTTGGCCAAAAAAAAATTGAATTCATTTTCTCATTTTTTCCAACAGTTATGAACTGCACTATACAAGACATCCTGCTGTGTTAGAAGGATACAACGATGAGAATTGGACATCGAATACAAAAGATTCAAAGTCCACAAGTGGTTATGTGTTTACCATTGGAGGGGCTGTTGTGTCGTGAAAATCTTCCAAGCAAATTTGTATTGCTAGATCCACTATGGAATCCGAATCCATAGCCTTGGATAAAAAGGAAGAAGAAGCCAAATGACTATAAGTTCTTGGAAGAAATTCCTTGTTGGGAAAAACATGTGCCTGCAATTATAAGATATTGTGGCATCCAGTATGCTGTAGAAATGGCACAAGGTAGTGTGTCTAATGGTAAATCTCGACATATAAGTCGTAGACGTGATACCATATGGCAATGATCTCTATAGGCATAATCTTAATTGGTTATGTGAGAAAATCACGGATCCGCTTATGATTGGTTAAACAAGAGATCATGTAAAACGTTGATCGAGGGGAATGAGGTTAAAATCCTATAATCAAAATCTCATAGTGAATACCCAATCTTGTTGACTGGAGATCCCAAGATCTAGGTTCAAAAGAACAACTAAATTCTGATATTGTATAAACACCTTGGAGATCAATCTCCAACTCATTCCTATGATAAGGGGTTTATCCTGCAAAAAAAGGTACGATGATATGCAAAAGTCATTTAATGATTCCTAAGACATATATATAAATATGTTGGAGTATAGCAGGATAATATTTTAGAAGATCACCTACGTGAGTGCGAAGTGTGTCCGCTTCAAAATTGGAAGGCACTTATGAAACAAAGCGTAGTCCATGCCTGAACTGGACACAACAGTAAAAATCAATATGAAGGTTAGATTTATTGTCTCGATTTACACAAACGACTAAATAGTTCAAGACTTTAAGTTCATTATTAAGTCAGTAAATCCGATTGAATACTACTACGGAAGGTTCAAAGCCGCAAGCTACATCTCCAGATGCTATAACGATTCGTTAAAGGCACCCATTGCATTCATGCATTAATTTTAAATTATGTGGTTGTTGGAAAAAATGTACTTAATGAATTGAAATTAAACATGTACAAGTCGAATACTTAATAAATGACAAAAGGAGCCAAAAAAAAAGAACGAGAAAAAGCTGCCCTAGAAACCCCAGGCAGCCCGGGCGGCGCCCGAGCGCTGCGCAAAATTCTGGGCAGCAGGGTGGGCGCTTGAGCTCTAGTTACGGGTGCTCGAGCGCCCAATGTTCTGTCAATAATATTATGTGGCAGTGTTTTCTCGAAATGGTGTGTCCTTTCGTGTCCAGATGCGTTTTTCCATGAGAAATTGCTACCAAATGATGTCTCTTGGTAATGCACATTGATCAAATATAAATATAACAACCCCTAATTGAATTGAATACACTTTTTTATGAAAGATTAAATTCATTTTGAGAACAAAATCTGTATAGACATATTGTTCATCACTTGTTCTTGTTGAAATGTCTTTAAACCTCTGTGGTTTGAGTACTTATGATTTGGAGTGCTCCTATCATAAGTCATAATCGTTGTATCTTGGGAAACGATTGCCGATAACCGTAAGCATCATAGCGGGACAATATAGTTATAAGGACAGAGATTCCAAATCTCGCATCGACAAACATTCATAAAACTATTGTTACTTTGTTTGCTATTATTTCTAAGATACACGTCAATACTAAGATTCCTACATAAGGATCATGCTCGTGGGGATGCTGACTAAAAATGCCGCCACATCCACATGTTTCTGCATTTGGGGAGCTGCAAAAGATGACTCTTTTGTGGAAGGAGGTCGACAGAATGCCAAACATATGGTGCTTGGAGTTTTATGGAAGAACGTTAGAATGACTCGTTTTGGTAACAAGGGCTTACTCGTGCTATCACTGAGAGCAAGATAAACGAATAGCCTCGTTTCCTATGATTTATCAAGCAGGGAAAGGCTCATGGTTCCTGGCTGTGTGCAGCCACGCGGGAGGAAGAAGCGATGGATTGCTTAAGGCACTGTTTTTCACCCTTTGTTTGACTGCGGTGGTTTGATTTCTAAAAGCACTTCATTTAAATGGTAGCTAGATCTCAAATTTGTGCGTCTACTACTATAGGCTCTACAGATTGGTCCTATACATGTGACCCGCTATGAGGAACATAATTGCAATAGCTAAATGGTTGTGATGCAAACAAATGTATACATATAGATATATTTGAATGTGCGATGATATATAAGTTCACCCAATGCATAAAAAAATAATCCTCAAAAGGGTGTTTAGACGAGAGGCTGAGAGGTGTTATATTCTTGTTGCAACTACTTTTAGTTTATCCAACATTATGGTTGAACTGCAAGTTCCTTTTTACAAAATAAAAATAGTAAGGGGAGGGGAATTTTATTGTATGAATTTCTCTAGCAATATGTATCTTAGGAATGTAGACTATGGCTTGTGATAGGAGTACTCCAAATCACAAATTCTCAAACCACAAAGATTCAAAACACTTAATAAGAAGAAATTTGATGAACAAACAAAATGCTCTCAATTTGATCTTTAATCTAATGTATTCGAAATTCTATGTTTAAACAAGTGGGGAATGTCTTAGTTATAGTAAATTAAATATTTGTGTCCAAAAGACATCATTTAAATGCACCTCTATCAAGGAAAACAACGCACCACAACATGAATGAACACACCATTATGTCAACAGACACATGACTCGATCGATCGGCACCTGGAGCTCGATCGATCGAGCTCCTGATTCCAACAAACGGAATTTTTCTGTCTTGCTCGATCTATCGAGCGCCTTTTCTCTCTTTCTTTTCTTTTAATTTACTTCAAAATTCCAATAAATTTTTTTTATAAACAACAAGGCTGGAACTCGAGCAATTCTCAAATGTGGGAGGGGTGACAACCGTTCATGAGTCATAGTAATAGTTTTCTTTTAATTTTGAAATAAATGTATAATTTGTTATATTTTATGATTATATTATAATGTGTACAGCTAGGTGTTTATTATACTTTTTATTTACTTTGAATAGATAATGGTTTTCTTTCCACTGGAAAAATCACGTCAATGAAAAAACTTTAATCAAATAATTAATCTTTTATTAGTACAGAAATTTGGGCAAATTAGAACAATTATATTTCTTTTTGGTGTGATTAAATTCTCATACCAGATTTAATAATAAATTTAGTCAAACCACTATTCATGTGGGAAAATTTGAATTTTTTAAATCCGTTACCCAATAAGACTTTTCGAATATAATTCTTCTCCCCGAACTCCTGACATGGTATGAAGCACAATTGACTGAACACGCTTGAATGAGGTCGAATTCGAAACACAAATTTTCCTACCCATAGTTGATGTATTTCCAGTTGGTGTTTCCTCGCAAGAAATTCAATTGTATTGAGTTTAATTTCAATTAGGATTGTACACGGATTGATAGGCATTAAAAAATCACACAATTCATATACGTGGGTTGCTGAATTGTTAAATCGTAACAACATAATAAATATACAAACCCGCTTGTTTCAGGTGGATGCGGCATGCGGGTGCAGGTTGGTGTGAGCGGTTAGTAGGTCAATATAAATAAATTACAAGTAATGCATTTTACAAATTCTTAAATAAATATATTTACTGTATAATAGCATAAAACAATAAAAAAATTAAATCATATGAACAAAAATATTATCGGAACATAATTTCAAAATTTTGCAATCGAAAATCAAATAGTTAAAACGATAGATCACCACTCATATCATCATCATCCTAAAACTATATTTATCTAAATCATTGAAAATGTTTTCTCACAATACGAAACAAAAAAATATAATAAATTAAGGTATCAAAATCATCCACTATCAAATTGGTATATCAACAACTTTAAACATTTACATGTATAAAAGAAAATGACAATTCATAATTCACAAAATAAAACATTTCTTATTATTACAAGATCCATAGTAAAAGAACTTGAAACTACTGTTTTTGAATGAATCAACAACCTTTTTTGACTCGTCATACAAGTTATACTCTAAAATAATACACAAGAAATACACAAGCCGAAGCATTAGTGTGTTTAAAATTACAATTTGCATTACGTGCCCACATAAATACAGGTTGCTCAATTTTAACCACAACTCTTTTTTTAGAATGTTGGTGAATGTGGGTAGAGCAGATGGGTTACCAACCTATGGCATTCACTTCACAAGTTTTCTGGATTTCAATTTAAGGATATGTGGCTTGGATTCTCCACAATGGAACTGTTGATGATTTAAATATATTTGCATTGGTTTTGTTGGAGTCTTTGGTTGGCTCGCGACCACTTCATTTTTCAAGATCGTATGGATGATGAATGTCATATTATTAATCGTGGAGATAATACATGATATGGTCCTTCTTGTTTGCACTCAATCCCGATTTAGTCCATATTGTTTACACTGGTCCGATTTAGTCATTTTAGTTTTATAATTTGTCTCAAATCAGTCCTAAACGTTAAATGCACCGTTAAAACTAACGGATAGGGACTGAATCGGGTCACTTCAAACTTTAGTGACTGAATCGAAAATTGACGCAAACATTAGAGATTGATTTGGGTAATTTAAAAAGATTGGGTTAATTCTTTAAATTTTGAATTATTATAGTAATTAATATAGTTACTTCATTTATAATTTTGATAATTTTTTATAATTTTTTTTATTTAAATAGTTATATAATATATTAAATTCGACATAAAACTATTTTTTCACTCAAACAAAACAAAAGAAAAACCAATAGCATATTGATATATAAATATTTCGATGACTAGTTTATTATTAAACAAGATATATTTTTGATTACATTATGTCTGTCAGATGTGTCATCAATTTATAAAATAATTATTTTATTTTTGATAAATTAAATACTTTTTTTGATAAATTAAATTGTTTGGATAAATAATTCCAAGGTACTAATATTTTTTTGTATAATTGATATAATTGCCCATAAATAGAATTTAGTATCAGTAAATTAAATAGAAATCAGACGTTAGAAGCTAAAAATACATTCAGTTGGTAACAACTTAAGAATGAAATTAAAGTAGCTAGTGAAATTTGTTAACTAAACATATATTCGAAAATATTCCAAATAAATGTAGCCAAAAGAGTAGAAATTTTGCGAAAACTTTAATTTATCAAAAAAAATTAATTCAATATCAAATTACCCGAATCAGTCCCTAATGTTTGCGTCAATTCCCGATTCAGTCCTGACGTTTTAAGTGACTCGATTCAGTGCATTTTCGTTAGTTTTAACGGTGTATTTAACATTTAGGACTTATTTGGGACAAATTAGAAAACTAAAGGGACTAAATCGGGTCAGTGTAAATAATATTGACTAAATCGGGAATAAATGCAAATAAAAATGACCATTTAATGTATTATCCCTTAATCATGCATTATCCTTTGATTTCCATTTGTTGTCTCCATTTCCACATTATGTTGGGTCACATACAACTTGTAGCTCAAGTTCACATGGCCTGCTCCTCCGCATGGTACAATTAAATTAATATGGACGCATCCTGTTGATCATAAATTTATTGGTGTCAGAGTTGTTACTAGAGATGATCTTGGTGTTCTACTTTTAGTGCATACTACCAGAATTGAAGGTGATTATTCATCTCTTGTGGCGGAATTTCTTGCGGTTCATGAAGGACTTCTTAGTACCCAACAACACAGCTGGTTTAATGGTTTTTCTGGACACAGATGCAGAAATGGTTGCCAATGCAATTATTAATCCTAAGGATGCACATTCAGAGGCTTCAATTATAGATTATGTTTGCTGCTTAAGCAATTCGAATGATGGTTTTGTTATATCACATTGTCGTAGATCAGCAAATCAGATCGCTCATGTGTTAGCGGAACGTGTTGTCACTCACGGGCATATTCCTGCTATTGTTAACTTTTGTCCTTTATTTCTGCAGTCTTGTACTAAACGATTTAGCTTCTCTTCATTAATATATTTCATTTTCCTCAAAAAAAATGAGAAGTCAGATATTATTATTATCATATCAAACAAAAAATATATATAAAAGACTAATCGTGAAATATAGATAAAATTTTATATTTAATTATCTGGTCGTGGATGATATTTGCTACCCACATTTAAACAACTCGTAATTAGGGTGAGTATGGCATCAAACTTTAGGTATCGTATTATCAAAAGCTAGATGAGACTTCAGGTTTAATCGGGTTAATAAATTTTGCTTCCCTTTTCGGGATAGACTCAAAACTAAGTCGTGTGGCGCCCTTTAAAAACTTTGTGAAAACAAAGAAAAAAAAATCAGAAGTTGGTTGAATCGTTGACATATTTTTGTAAAATATTTTCCTCTTGACGAGTTCCATAACTACATCAAACAACTTTAGTTAGCTACTTCTCCTAATACATTACATAACACAATGTATTTATTAAAATATAATATAAAATCTTTAAAAAAAAGTATTCCATTAAATTAACAGCTCAAATTTATAAATTTTGCATACATACACGAAATTTATCTACATAGATGAATCGATCGAATAATTAAAAAATAAATTAAGATGTAAATCATTACCTTAAAGATACATCATACCATTATATGATAATATTCACATTTAATATAGATTTCTTAAGGATAGTGTTCGTAGCAACCAATAATCCATATATCGAGAAGGTTAGAATTATTTATACTCTAACTTATGTTAATCATATTCTATTTAATATATAAAATAATAAATGAAACGCAAATAAAAGGAATATTTTTATGTAAATGATGAAATATTCTTAGCTATTATATAGGGTAGTGTCAAATGAAATATATCTAATCATTTAATATAAGATATATTCTCAATATTAATATATATTATACATAATTGGATCTATTTTATGCGGCATTATCTATTATCTGTTGGATAACAAAGAATAAATCGTAAAATAATAATCAAGAACAATATATATGCTAAAATTAGGGGAAACTTTGTTGTTACTTAAGGGCGCTGCCCTTAGGAGCAACATTCACCATCCAAATGGAATCTTTTTTTACATTTTAAAAAAAATATTCCAAATAAATGATAATAATGCCTCTAAAGATACTACTCTTACAGGCATCATGAAACAGACCAAAATTAGGATAGCGTCTAACTCCCTGCCAGCCAACGGTCTCCTTAAAAGCTAATTGGACCAACCAATAGATGAATGCCACGTAAAGAAATGACGCGTTTTACCCAATCGCAAGAGAGGCGGTGAGAATTCTACTCCCTATAAATATATACCTACTACGTCACGTACACGAAAAAATAAGAAAAAAAATATAAAACTTTATAAATAAAGAGATCGGTGCCTTTCGCCTTCGCCGGAGATAAATCATTTGCGATATCTGCGGCAATTTTTGTTTTGAGCTTCATCGAGCAACCGATCTCTCGAACTCATGGTATAAATTTGTTTCTTTTACTCTATTTTACTCTCTTTTGTTGGATGTTTGAGTTTGTGATTGTGATTTTCTATATGTTTCGTGATTTTTATTTGTTTTTTCTTTCTGGTTTCATAATCTATGTGAGATTTTCTGTTCATATTTAATATTTGTGATTATTGCACTTTATTTGAAATGTTGTTACCCTTAATGTAGGTTGTGCGGCATAGATCCTTTATTTTTCTTTTCATTTGAGGGAAATCGACGAATTTTTTGTATGGGCTTCAAGCAATTGCCGAAACGTTACCTTCTCATTGATCTCGTTAGGAATTTGATTGATTTTTTCTCGAATGGTGAAAAAGGATCTTAGCAATTTGCTTTGTGTTTGCAATGCTCTGATGTTTTGTTTGATTTTTTGAAGATGACTCGGTGTTGTCGATTCAAAGAAAGAACAGAGCTTTCTCAGATTATTTGCTGATCTGATTTTTGCTTTGAAATTTAAAGATTGTAGGTTTCACCAGTGGATTGTACTTTGGAATCTGAAGCTAAGCTACGTGTTCAGCAATGCAGTTTTTTGCATTTTATATTGCGTTTGCATGCACCATGATTGTCTTCACTTTTTCTTTTGATTGTGCTATTAGGATGTATTTGATTTACATTCTGAATTTTGTGATCGGTACCTGTTATTTGTTTTCCCTCTTTGGATATACTTTTACGAGTTCGCTTCATCTGTGATATATGACTCTTATACAGACAACTTCAAGGAGGCTTGCCGACAGGAAGATAGAGAAGTTTGACAAGAATATTACCAAGCGTGGTGCAGTGCCTGAGAATACCACAAAGAAGGGAAGCAACTTCTCTGTTGGCCCAATCTTGCTGGGATTTTTCGTTTTCGTTGTCATTGGATCATGTAAAGATCTCTGATCCTTGTCCCTTTATCAACTTGTCAAACGATCATCGATTTGTTGCTTCTACTAATGATGCTTTGAAAGCAAATCTTTTTACTGATAAGTTTGGTGGATTTAAAACCGAATGTCATTTAATTTGCGGAAGTAATTTTTATGAGCAAAGAAAGTCAAGTTTCTAAATGAAGGATACATAAATATTTCTATCCCGGTTATCCTTACATTTAAACAAATGCGGTTGTCGCCCGTGGCTACGCTTTATTTTGGGTCTTCTGGCACATTGTGTCATCTTAATTTTGAATATAGATAGACAGATAAGCAGACTGGCATCCAAGTTTGATATCTCCTTTTGTTTCTCAAAAATCAATTTTCACTTGCAATGTTTGCTCTTGCGTTGAGACGTACCTCTGATTGTTTTTTATGTTACTTTGCTAGCGTCTTGTATATCAACAATATGACCTCCTGTTTTGCTTGTATATCTGCAGCGCTATTTCAGATAATCAGGACGGCTACTACTGGAGGCGTGGCTTGACCACTTTCAAGATTTTTTATTTGTCGCAAGTTAAGACCGTTCTTCAGTGTTTTTTTGGTTTCTTAATTCTGAATGTGGATCTATGTAACAATGTACTCTCTCAGTGATCATCAAATTTAAAGTTCTCGTTAAATATTTTACTGCGGAGATGACTAAATCGAATAAAATGGAAATGGGTGTTCCGTGTTCATCATTGTTCGATAAAACATAAACTAGAAAAACATACAATTATTCACAAAAGGCTGTGTCGTCATGTTTTGGAGAAACTGGCTGCATTCAGCCTGAAGTACTTGAAAACAATGTTTATCCGAAGATTCAAGCATAAACTCTATTTGAATGAGCAAATTCACATTTTGTGTGGATCCCACGCCCCCAAAACAGTCCGGGCCGGCCGTCCGATCTCCATGAGCGCATACTACCCTTTTTGGAGAAGCTGGCCGCACTAGGCCAAAATACATAAAGACAAATATGTTCTTCCGAAAATGCAGGCATAAAACTCTATTTGAACGAAAAAAAAACATGCACACATGTAAACAATTCAAAGATACTTTCATACAAAGGTCCTTTCGATGTTAAATAAGGTAGTGCTATTCGGATATATCCCAATAATCCCATTTCTTTTGGTAATGTGAGGTCCAGATATCTTAATTTCAAGAATATATTGGTTAACATATTTGGAGTAGAGAAATAATTTATCCATAACATCTCAAAAGGCTGTGATGCATCTTTTTCCCGATGCCTTATATCGACCTTCCGTCTCCAATGGCGTTTCAGGGGTGTTTCGGTTTCTTTAACTTGGAAATTTACATCCAAGGTTCTTCAAGAACCTCCACAATGTTGCATTTGTGTATTTCTTCATCCTTAATAAGCACACACCACTCTGCGGACAAATCTCTGTCAAAGCACCCAATATTGGTATTCTAATGCGGCCAACTCATCCTCACCTTGAACGGGTATAAAATTTAGAGATATAACATTTTTAACCATGGCATAATGCCGTGGTATCCCATCATCATCATCATACAAGGATCATACTTGTTCGTCTCCGAAACATTGCACCCTTCTATAATCATGAAAATCAGGATCTGGAACAGATAGACATTTGGTCGACTGGTTCCCGGTCTAGATAGAATCCGAACAGTTTTCAACATTTAAATAGCCACTTATCTGACAAAGTCAGTAATTCACTTTGTATTTTGTTTGTAATGGTATGTGTACTAACTTGAAGAGTTAGTAATCTGATGAATGTTATAGAAAGAACATTCTTCCATTGCAGCTTGCTTCTCTACGCAGATTTAATGTATTACCAGGATTCTTTCTGCTAAAATGTCTTAGCCGATACTTATAAATGTGATGGAACTCTTCAAGCTTTACCAGATAGCACTTGCTCCATATCTTCGTTCCTTTAACTTTATTTAATTAACTTTTCTAATCAATCTCTACGCTGATTTCATTTTCTCATCTGCGATATCTGCACCAATTTGCTAACTTGTGCCAATGCTTAAGAAAACTATCTTTGTGAAGATAATCAAGAGTCGGTATCAATTTATGTGGGGTCCTCGTTACTTAATCCATTATGTATCAATTAAACATAATACGTGAGTCTGAATTAAGTAAAAATAGGCACTGATTAAGAGTTTCTGACTAGTTACGTTGTTCCAAGGTTATAAAACCTAACCAACTATACATCACATGAACAAGTAACAACCTAATCCAAGATAACTCCTATGCAGTGGTTCAGCTCGCAGCGGAATATGACTCACATCCCGTCTTCCCACGTCTATGAGTCCCTACAGAAACATTCACACAACGTGAGTATAGATAACAACTATCTCAGTGCAATACCAAAACACAATATTAATGATAAGCACAATAACAATCATCAAATGTGAATGCTCTGTATCATGCATCAACAAATGCATCATGTCATGACATGTCTCAACAATCACCCTATTATCACGAGCCCCATATGATATGTCTATTTAGCTCAATATGTCAGTGGAACCACATCACATCTTCATATTAGCAGCACATATCATAGTACCGTACTCATCTGTGATAATAGCCAGAGCCTATACCCAAACCAGGCGTATATCTCTCAAGCCAAAGCATATGTAGTATATCTATCGTGGCAACGATCCCAGCCAAAGCATATACCACCCCGGGCATATCTATCAAGGCAATGATCTCACCAAAGCATATACACATATCTATCAAGGCATCCATCCCAATCATATGAAATCCATGTATGTACATGCATATGATACTACCAATCATATGACACAAAGCTAACATAAATAATATGATATCAAAACCATAACATCATCATCACATAATATCTATACTTCGTACGTCAACACGTACCTTGTCTACGACAACAAAAGCGATAAATCAGGCGTTAATGGCTAATTGCCTCTTTGCCCCGTCCCTTGCGATGATGCTACAAACATATGAACAATATATCATGTTATAAGAGGCTTCAAAAATAAATGCTACAAAAATTTAACATTTTTCAACAATCTGCCATCACCGATCGATCGCCCCAGATTCTCGATCGATCGCCGAACTGTTCACTCTTCACCGACCGATCGAACAAAAGCACCGATCGATCGCCACATGTACCGATCGATCGCCGCATGCTCAAACCGCCTTCAAATGTTTCTGTCAGCGTCGATCGATCGAAAATCCTTACCGATCGATCGCTGCGCTTCGAACATTTCAAACCATGGCGATTTCAAGCATATCTTCATGGTATTTCTTGCACAATTCATTTCCTCTCATTTAACCACCTTTCATGAAATCCCTAGGATCATATAAACATGTTTCTAACATCCTAGAATCCAATTCTTGGCAAAGAAACAAGTTATGATTCTAAGCATAAATATTTGATATTCAAATTCACATATTTCAACACCAACTACACAATTCAAGTGTAAAACCATAAATTCCTTACCAAGATGGTACAATTTCACTTTACACAACTTCCTAGCTCAATTCACAAGTGAATCCCAAGCTCAAACCAACAAGAACTTGAAAGAGATGGAGAGGAGCTTGTGTAGTGTTTTAGTAGGTGTAAAATGAGACACTATGTGATTCTCCTCCCCAAATCACTTGATATAGGGTCATTAACTCCCTAACTCACTTGAAGTTAATGACATGTTAAGTAACATGTATTTGAAGATTAAATCCAAATTCAAATGCAACTCCAATTCAAATTCAATTCACATGCATATTCAAATGCCTACTAATCCAAGTTGCTTGATATGTCACTACACTTGCTTTAATTCAATCATTCATATGCACTACATCTTGTGCATAATGTTTCTTTCCTTGTCATATATCTAATATTCATTTCATGTATGTGTTCATTAATCCTTGGTTCAACCCGAACCTGAGTCCATATCATACCGAATTTAATCATATGAACGGTATCATCATATGACACGTGTATAAAGCAACTCGAGGCATTACAATTTATCTCCTTGTGATATCGTTAATAGACACTTTACGCCTCGTGTTTTTTAGATAAGCGGTTTACACCGATGTGATTTGAAAATAGACAGCTCCCCTGTAATTTTTAAAATAGGTATTTTATCCATATGTGGCTTGCAAACTCGCCAGTGATATGTATAGATTTATGTCCCAAGCCAGGGTAAATGAGGAGGGTGGTGGTAGGCATGTGACAGCCAACCAGATAAAATAGGCACATCTCATGACATGAACTATAAGATGAATATCTTTGGGCGTTCCTTACACAGCGACACTCTGCACTGGATCTCGGGTGTAGTGGTAAGTGGGCAAGGGTTGCTAGGTCGTCGCTCATAAGCGACATGCCACATCGCCGCCTGGGTGTGGTGTCAAATGAGCAAGGGTTCTCTCACCTCGAGCGAGTGGGGGTAAAGAAGTTAGCTCGAAACCGAGACCATATGATTCATTTAGCCTATTGGAATGTAGGTTCCCTTACCGGTAGATTAGCAGAGTTAATAGAGACTATGAGTAGAAGAAAAATCAATATTTTGTGTGTGCAAGAAGACTAAATGGGTAGGTGAGAAAGCTAAAACTATAGCTCATTGGGGCTATAAACTTTGGTACATAGGTAAGGATAAGAACCGTAATGTGGTATATGTAATCGTAGAAAATAAACTACTCGAGTATGTAGTTGAAGTTAGGAGAAATGGAGATATGGTAATATTAGTGAAGCTAGTTTTAGGTAATGATATTTTTAATATAATTAGTGTTTATGCACCACAAATTGGTCTAGATGAGGCTATTAAACGGAAATTTTGGGAAGATCTAGATGACGTGGTGTAAGGAATACCCCTTAATGGGAAAATTTTCATATGAGGGGATTTCAATGGCCAGTAGGTTCTGATCGGGATGGATATGTGTGGGGTCCTCGTCACTTAATTCATTATGTATTCATTCATAAGTACATATGTGAGTCTGAAGTAAGTAAAAAGCATACACTGATTAATAGTATCTTACTAGTTATGTTGTTACAAGGTTTACAAAACCCTAACAAACTATACATCACATGTACAAGTAACAACCTACTCCAAGATAACCCCTATGCAGTGGTTCTCCTCACAGCAGAAATCATGACTCACGCTCCCCACGTCTATGAAACCCTACAGAAACTTTCACATAACGTGAGTATAGATAACAATTATTTCAATGCAATATCAAAACACAATATCAATGATAAAAGCAATAATAATCATATCCAATGTGAATGCGATGTCTCATGCATCAACAAATGCAACTATGTCATGACATGTCTCATCACACATCCTATTATCACGAGACTAAGATGATATGTCCATTTCCGCTCAATATGTCAGTGAAATCATCTCACATCTTCATATTAGCAACACATATCATTGTACCGTCGTCACATGATAATAGTCATAGCATATACCCAAAAACCGGCGTATATCTCTCATACCAAGTATATGTAGCATAACCGAGCATATACCCAAACCAGGCGTATATCTCTAATGCTAACGTCGCATACCCGAGCATATACCCAAACCAGGCGTATACCTCTAATGCTAACTTATATACCTCATCCATCTCAAATACATGATATCCATGAATGTACATGCATATGATACTACCAATCATATGATACCAACATAACACAATTCATATGATATCAATCGCATAACATCATCACACAATATCTATACTCCGTACGTCAACACGTACCTGTAAAGCGACACAAACGAGATAAATCAGTCGTCACTGGCTAATTGCCTCGTTGTCCTGTCCCCTGTGATGGTGCTACAACAATGCTAATAATATATCATGTAACATAGGCAATAAAATCAAATTCTACAAAAATATAACATTTTTCCAATTCTGGACCCTGGCGATCGATCTCATGTTTTGAGGCGATCAATCGCCTAAAGTTTTGGTCCTAGGCGATCGATCTCTTAATTTCACGCGATCGGTCGCCTCCCCTTTGGAAAACATACTGCCTCAAGGCGATCGATTGCCACATGAAGCGATCGATCGCTCAATGCACCGCCACTCTCATGTTTAGCCACAGGCGATCGATTGCCTCATACGTCGCGATCGATCGCCTACTCTGTTTTCTTGAAAAACATGGCGATTTCAGGTATACTTCCTAGGTGTTTCTCCCACACCTTACTTCCTACCATTACACCTTGTATTATGTGTTTGATATCTGATTTTTACTTATTTATCAACTCTCCAAATGCAAATTAAGAATTCAAATGAAACTAAAGGCATAGGAATTTCAATTCAAGTGCATACTAGTCCATGTTACTTGATATGTCACTACACTTGATTTAATTCAAATCATTTCTATGCATTATATTTTGTACACCATGTTTCATTTCTTGCCATATATCATTTTATACATGTATTACTTCATCCTCGGTTCAACCCGAACCCAAATTCCTATCATATCGAAAAACGATATAATCATATCACACGTGTATAAAGCAAATCGAGGCATTACAATTCTCCCCCACTCATTGAATTTCGTCCTCGAAATTGCATATACAAACATAATACATGGTTCACATAACAACACATATGATATATGCACCATAAGAAACATGTAAAAATAACATATTCACATACCAGAAAACAAATCTGGATATCGTTGCATCATATGTTGCTCCGTCTCCCACGTTGCCTCTTCGACACCCCTTCTGTCCCACTGTACCTTAACCATAGGAATCACTTTATTACGTAACCTGCGTTCAGCTCGATCCAAGATCATCACTGGTCGTTCCTCATACGATACATCTGTATCCAACTGTATATCAGGTAGTTGTAATACATGACTCGATCTGGTTCATATTTCCTCAACAGTGAAACATGAAAAACATCATGAATACCACTCAATGCCGGCGGTAGTGCCAAGCGATATGCCAACGTACCAATACGTTGCAACACCTCATACGGACCAACATACCGTGGAGACAATTTTCCACGCTTACCAAATCGTACTACACCTTTAAAAGGTGAGATTTTTAAGAACACACGGTCACCAACTTGAAACTCAAGTGGTCTACGTCGCTTATTAGCATAAGCAGCCTGTCTGTCCTGAGCAGCTTTAAGTTTCAATCGAATTAACTTCACTTTCGCTTTCATTTCATGAATCATATCCGGTCCATGTAAGGAAGATTGATCCACAGCATCCCAATACAATGGCGATCTACATCGTCGCCCATATAGAGCCTCAAATGGTGCCATCTGTATACTAGATTGATAACTATTATTATATGAAAATTCCACTAATGGCAATGACTCTTGCCAAGAGGTATCAAACTCTAATACACAGGCACGCAACATTTCCTCAAGCGTCTGTATCGTACTCTCTGTTTGTCCATCTGTCTGAGGATGATATGTTGTACTCAACCGTACTTCAGTTCCCAATGCTGTCTGTAACCCTTCCCAAAAATGAGAAGTAAATCTCGGATCTCTATCTGACACAATGGAAACTGGTATACCATGTAGTCTCACTACATGTTGAATGTACAACTGTGCCATTCGCAGATATGTAAATGTCATACAATATGGCACGAAATGAGATACTTTGGTGAGTCGGTCAACGATCACCCAAATGGCATCACAACCAGAAGACGTCCGTAGCAAATGAGTCACAAAATCCATTGTGATATGTTCCCATTTCCACTGAGGACTTTCCAAACTGTGTAATTCACCTCCTGGTTTCTGTCTTTCTGCTTTTACTTGTTGACAAACTAAACACCGTTTCACAAAGGTCAACACATCATGTTTCATACGTTTCCACCAAAATTGAGTACGTAAATCATGATACATTTTCTTTCCTCCAGGATGTATACTGTATCTACTACAATGAGCAAGTTGTAGGAGGTCTTGGCGTAGTCCCAATGAAGCAGGTACTACCCAACAGTTTCTGTATTTAAGAATCCCATCACTTGTAAGTATATATTATTTATCATGTCCTTCCATTGTTGTACCTCATCATCAGTATTTTGTGCTGTCTTGATTTTCTCAAAAATATCAGGTTCAACCAATAATGTTGATACCCGTACTGGCACTGTTTCCACATCAAACTCATAACCCAAAGTACAACAAGAAGTCATCAAGGCAGATAAATGAATCATCTCATCAGCTGTATGATGTACTTTTCGACTCAAGGCATCTGCTGTAAGATTAGCTTTTCCTGGATGATATTCAATCTCACAATCATAATCTTTCAACAGATCCATCCATCTTCTTTGCCTCATATTCAATTCTGCTTGAGTGAATAAAAACTTTAAACTCTTATGATCTGTGTATATGGTAAACAACGTACCATATATATAATGTCGCCATATCTTCAAGGCAAAGACAATGGCAGCTAATTCCAGATCATGTACTGGATATCGCATTTCATGTGGTTTCAATTGTCGTGATGCATAAGCCACTACATGTTTATCCTGCATCAATACACAACCCAAACCTAGTAATGATGCATCAGTATATAAGGCAAACCTGTCATGTTCCGATGGAATGATCAAGACTGGAGCTGTAGTCAATCGATGTTTCCATTCCTGAAAACTATGCTCACAAGCCTCTAACCATTGAAATGATACTCCCTTCTGTGTCAAATGTGTCAATGGTTTGGCAATCGCTGAAAATCCTTCAACAAACCGTCTATAATATCCAGCCAAACCCAAGAAACTACGAATTTCTGGCACAGAAGTAGGTGCTGACCAATTCAACACTGCTTCGATCTTTTTCGGATCAACTGATATACCCTCTTTCGAGATTACATGCCCCAAAAAGCTGACACTAGTCAACCAAAACTCACACTTACTGAGTTTGGCATACAACTGATGTGACCATATGCAAATGTTGAACATGTTCTGCATCACTCTGCGAATAGATCAGTATATCATCGATAAAGACAATGACAAATCGATCAAGGTATTCCTGGAAAACCCGATTCATTAAACTCATAAAGACAGCTGGAGCATTTGTCACTCCAAATGGCATCACCAGAAACTCATAATGTCCATAGCGAGTTCGGAATGCTGTCTTCTGTACATCACCCTCTCTCACACATATTTGATGATAACCAGATCTCAAATCAATCTTCGAATAGATTTTTGATCCCTGTAACTGATCAAATAAATCATCAATACGAGGAAGAGGATATTTATTCTTAATGGTTACCTTGTTCAATTGTCGATAGTCAATACACAATCTCATTGTCATATCCTTCTTCTTAACAAATAATACCGGAGCACCCCAAGGCGATACACTAGGACGTATGTACCCCTTGTCCAATAAGTCTTGCAATTGAGTTTTCAATTCTTTCAATTCAGTCGGTGCCATCCGATAAGGAGCTCGTGAAATTGCAGAAGTACCAGGTATCAAATCAATACCAAATTCCACTTCTCGACTCGGTGGAAATCCAGGTATCTCATCCGGAAATACATCAGCATATTCTGCAACCACTGGTATCTCCTCCACTTTCCTTTCTATTTTCTGTTCAGTTACATCAAGAGCATAAATCAAATACCCTGCATGTCCACGTTCTAACAAACGCGACATTTGGATTACTGATATCAAAGGAATCCTTGCCCTCGATCCCTGGCCATAGAAGAACCATTGATTTCCAGTATCAGACTGAAATCTCACTGTCTTCTAACAACAATCCACAACAGACTGATATGTACTCAACACATCGATTCCAAGAATACAATCAAAATCTGTCATGTCTAACACAATCAAATCAGTTTGTAGTCCATCCTCAGTCTCAAACTGAATATCACAATCAGACACCCTCTGACAAGCCATCACAGTAGTTCACATGGGTGTCGAGACATAAAGAGGCATCAACAGTGGAGACGAGCATATATGATACCTATCAACAAAATTTTGTGCAACAAAAGAATGTGATGCACTAGTATCAATCAAAAGTAAAGCTGGATAAGTACATAAAGTACACTTACCCGCTATCACATCATCAGGAGTTGCCTCTGCTTGCTCCCTGTTCAATGCAAATACTTGAGCCTGAGGTGGTCCTGCCCTCTGTCCTCCACCAGATTGTGGTGCACCCTGTGGTCTTTGCTGCACTGTATTCTCTGACATTGGTCATCTCCTCTGTTGTCCACCCACTTGAGGACAATCACGGATCACATGTCCTGGTTTCCCACAACGGAAACAAACTACTGTATTCAATTGAGGACAATCTCGTTTCAAATGTGGTCCACCACATTTAAAGCATTGCACACCACTACCACTACTACTACCTTGGAATTGTCCCTTAGCTCTTCGGTCATCCCCTTTTCGTGGTCCAAAACGTTTCCCACTAAATCGAGAGGAAGAAGCACCACCTCGTGATGACTTAAATGGTTATCCTCTCGGTCTCATACTATCTGATGTAGGTATCTGAGAATGTCCCACATCCTGATAAACACCAACAGCAATCTCAGCCATTTCGGCTCTCATCAACGCTTCCTCGTATGAACAAGGGTTATTAGACATCACTCTATCAAATAACTCTGGCCTCAAGCCCTTTACAAATTGTCTAATCTTTACTTTGGTATCAGCGGCAATATGTGGTACATATCGTAACAACGACGAATAGTGCACCGCATACTCAGACACGGTCATATTACCCTGTTTCAGATTTGTAAGCTCATCTTCTTTCCTCTGCCTTGCAGCCACAGAGAAGTAGTGAGCAAGAAAACGAGTTCTGAAAACATCCCAGTCCACAGTCTGACCTTGAGCTCTCAGTTCAATCAATGTAGCTTTCCACCATATCATTGCTTTCTTAGCCAACTGAAATTCAGCTAAGCGTAACCAAGCAGTCTTAGCACATGGTGTTGACACAAATATCTGTTCCACACGTTCCAGCCACTCCTCTCCCAGTTCCCCTGATTCAGTACCCTCAAACCTGGGTGGCTGATAACTCAGAAATTGCGTCAATGTTAACTCGCCAGGTAACAATACCTGTTCCACTGGCCCTTGCCCAATCGGTGGTGGTGGTACAGGCGCCATCCTCACACTAGCATTGCCACTCATGGCATCCCCAACATCCTCATGTGGTACTCTGTCTGCCATTACTGCAAATACAGGTTACCAACAATAATAAAAATAATAAAGCATGTCAGTAGAACATCATATCATAACTCCTAACATGCTTTCAAGTGATTAGGCAACTCCCTAATACACTTCCTCTACCCTTGTTCACCCGGTTCTCGAACCACTACTCTGATACCACTAATGTGGGGTCCTCGTCACTTAATTCATTATGTATTCATTCATAAGTAAATATGTGAGTCTGAAGTAAGTAAAAAGCATACACTGATTAAGAGTATCTTACTAGTTATGTTGTTACAAGGTTTACAAAACCCTAACAAACTATACATCACATGTACAAGTAACAACCTACTCCAAGATAACCCCTATGCAGTGGTTCTCCTCGCAGCAGAAATCATGACTCATGCTCCCCACGTCTATGAAACCCTACAGAAACTTTCACACAACGTGAGTATAGATAACAATTATTTCAATGCAATATCAAAACACAATATCAATGATAAAGCAATAATAATCATATCCAATGTGAATGCTCTGTCTCATGCATCAACAAATGCAACTATGTCATGACATGTCTCATCACACATCCTATTATCACGAGACTAAGATGATATGTCCATTTCCGCTCAATATGTCAGTGAAATCATCTCACATCTTCATATTAGCAACACATATCATTGTACCATCCTCACATGATAATAGCCATAGCATATACCCAAAAACCGGCGTATATCTCTCATACCAAGTATATGTAGCATACCCGAGCATATACCCAGACCAGGCGTATATCTCTAATGCTAACGTCGCATACCCGAGCATATACCCAAACCAGGCGTATACCTCTAATGCTAACGTATATACCTCATCCATCTCAAATACATGATATCCATGAATGTACATGCATATGATACTACCAATCATATGATACCAACATAACACAATTCATATGATATCAATCGCATAACATCATCACACAATATCTATACTCCGTACGTCAACACGTACCTGTAAAGCGACACAAACGAGATAAATCAGTCGTCACTGGCTAATTGCCTCGTTGTCCTGTCCCCTGTGATGGTGCTACAACAATGCCAATAATATATCATGTAACATAGGCAATAAAATCAAATTCTACAAAAATATAACATTTTTCCAATTCTGGACCCTGGCGATCGATCTCATGTTTGAGGCGATCGATCGCCTAAAGTTTTGGTCCTAGGCGATCGATCTCTTAATTTCACGCGATTGGTCGCCTCCCCTTTGGAAAACATACTGCCTCAAGGCGATCGACTGCCACATGAAGCGATCGATCGCTCAATGCACCGCCACTCTCATGTTTAGCCATAGGCGATCGATTATCTCATACGTCGCAATCGATCGCCTACTCTGTTTTCTTGAAAAACATGGCGATTTCAGGTATACTTCCTAGGTGTTTCTCCCACACCTTACTTCCTACCATTACACCTTGTTCCATGCAATCTTTAGTATCATATAAACATGTTTCTATGAGATTACAACTCAATTCATTGACTTCAACAACATATGAATTCCATCTTCCTTCAAACAATTACATGCTTCTTAAATTGCATAACAACCACCATCCTAAGTTAATACATCCACTCACTACATAAAGTAGGGCATGTAAGTTCTTCTTACCACATACTTCAGTTTGAATCAGTTCCATATGCTTCCCAAGCTAGAACCAAGCAAAGAAGGTAAGGGTTTTGGGAGAGCACCTTGTAGAGATTTTAAGGTGAAAAGATGTGTATTATGTGTTTGATATCCGATTTTTACTTATTTATCAACTCTCCAAATGCAAATTCAACTCACATCCACATGCTAATGGAATTTCAAATGAAACTAAAGGCATAGGAATTTCAATTCAAGTGCATATTAATCCATGTTACTTGATATGTCACTACACTTGATTTAATTCAAATCATTTCTATGCATTATATTTTGTACACCATGTTTCATTTCTTGCCATATATCATTTTATACATGTATTACTTCATCCTCGGTTCAACCCGAACCCAAATTCCTATCATATCGAAAAACGATATAATCATATCACACGTGTATAAAGCAAATCGAGGCATTACAATATGAGAGTATCCATGGTGGTTATGGCCTTGGCGAGAGGAATGTCGCAGGTAATTCACTTTTGGATTTTGCCATGCCATATAACAATCATAGCGAATACCTGATTTAAGAAGAGGTCATCTCCTATGGTTACCTTTAGAAGTGGGTCTTGTGCAATCCAAATAGCTTTCTTTTTTATTAGAAGGATAGATATAGTTAAATGTTTAGACTGTAAGGTAATTCCAGGAGAGAGTGTAGTTAACCAGCACCGACTTTTAGTTGTAGATGTTAGGATTAAGAATATGGCTGCTAGAACTAAACATAAGTTAGAACCTAGAAATAAGTGGTGGCGGTTAAAAGAATGTAACACTGGAGCTTTTATAGAGAGGATAGCCAAGGAAGTTAATTGGACGCTAAGAGATGATCCCGATACCATCTGGAACAAAATGACTCGTTACATTAAGTTGGTAGCTAAAGAACTGCTTGGTGAGTAAAGAGGACATGCTCCACCAGGTAATGATGCATCATGGTGGAATGAAGACGTGAAGAATGCTATTCGAATAAAGAGTGATGCTTACAGAGAGTTGAAGAAGAACAACAATGAGTCAACCTTCGAAAGGTATAAGCTTGCCAAAAAAGAAGCGAAGATAGCGGTTTGAGATGCTAGAGCTAAAGTCTACAAAGAAGTATACGATAAATTGGACACCAATAAGGTAGAATAAGATATCTACAAGATTACTCGAGCGAGGGAGGAAGAAATGAGACTTATGTGAAATGCATAAAAAAAGAGAACCATAAAGTCTTGGTTAGGATGAAGATATAAAAACAAGATGGAAGAATTATTTTAACAGCTTGTTCAACGGTGACTTTAGCCAAGATTTAGATGATTTTAGCATCCATCAACATGATATAAACCCGAGTTTACTCACAGAATGTGACACCCCTACCTTTTCATTACACATGACACGCATATCTCTTTTATACACGTGTAAATACATGAGGCATGTCGCCTAACATTTATCCTGTAAGGGCGTCACATTACGTATATACATACACATGACTGTGACTATAGCATTACTATAGTACCATATTTAATTCGTTGCAGCGAAAATTTTACTTTATAACATGTAAATTTAAAACTTTTCCATAACCATATGTACATGGCATATATGCCACAAAAATGGACTGATGCTGTATCTCGCATTACCCATACCAAAAACCTATACACTTATATGTACAATGATGAGCAGAGGGAGAAGAACTACAGATCAGCCGGCCAACCTTGTATCCATACTGGAAAATACTTCAAAAAGACTTCTAGACCTTCCTCTAGAGTCGACTTTTACTTTGGATTATGTGAAACAAAACACTTCACTGAGAATATACAAATAACCAATATTCAACATCACATAAGTATATAACTCATCAAAACTGTAGTAATACTTGTACAACAAGTAATTCACATGTACACATGTATGTATGATTATTTGTTCTTCTGTTATGGATCCACTAGAATCATGAACAATTTGTGATCACAAGATGGCCATGGCACTCTGTAGATCCCCTTTTGCGTTCTCAATTAACTCGGGATCGATATTCTTTGATTCTGTAATTCTGACCGTACTCAGAATGCATTAACACATGGTTCAAGATCCTTAGCATCCATAACAGAGTTCATTAATCTCTTATGTATGCACATGAATGCACAATTCATAATCACATTTCAATATAATGAAACATCACATCATATACAACACGTATGTACATCTTTTATAAACGCAATTCATAGAACATAAATCATATACTTATGTACAGTTAAATACCAAGTTATAGGATATACTCACAATCGATACTCCTATAGCGTAGGAATCGCTTTTTCGCCTTACTGGTGACGGTATCGCGATTAGAACCTATAAATGCATTTCAAGTGTACAATCAATCTCAATATTATATTTCTATTTTGTTTTTTTTTATTCAATATAACCATGTATCGCTTGTTCCACTTGTTCGAGTATAAGCTTGGAATTATCCTATTAGTATTTACTTTATTCATTCTCACACAGTAGATGTTTTGGAAAGAATCCATAGAAATCATTATCACTACAACTTCCAGCTAAAAATCTAAGGATATCCATAATTTTTCTTCAGCTAATCGAAAATCATGAAGTACAAAGATTTAATAACTACTCCATTATCATCATAACCAACTTGAATTCCATTGATTAAATGTTAAAGAAATTATAGCACCTTAATCCAACCACTTATTGCTCGCCACATAAATTCAATAAGCTTTTGGTTTCAAGTTTGTAACGAATTGATTAAGGTAATCATTTGTTAACTAAATTTATTTAACCTATTCATATTCAATAAATAAAATAAATCAAGAACTTACAGTAAATTTGTCTACCGCACAATTTGTAATCGCATATCCATGGAGGTCGAAGCTCAGTTTGACTAAACAGAAGAGATAAGGACTCATATAAATTGTTCAAATCATAGTCTTTTCAAGGGGTGCAATAGTATTAAACCATGTGTGTCAATAAGAAAGACTCAAGCACACATTTTTAAATTGTATACATATGTCATTCTTCCATGTATATCTATATATCTTGACCAACTTGATATCAATATTTTATTATTCTTTGCTAAAATGAAGGGCATTTCTCTCGATACTTGTATAACCCACTAAAATATTAAATTAATTCTCTTGTAACAACTTTATACCATTGTATTCTTTTCAAATTTATTCATTATTTTCATATATCTTAATGTAGTAATGTTATGATTCCGTATAAATTATATTATAATATAATAACAGAATAAGCAATCAAAAGGTATGCAAGTATGCTTATGAATGATTTAATATATATCGTGATGCGTACGCATGATCATGTAAAGTGTCGGGTCATGACACAGAATTAGCGAATCTGATGTTAAAGAAGTTTTGAACAAAATGAAAGCACGAAGAGCAGTTGGTCCTGGTGGAATCCATATTGAAGTATGGAGATGTTTAGAACCGATGGTGGTAAAGTGGATAACATATCTATTTAACAAAATTTGGAGGAGTAATAAAATTCCAAATGAATGGAGAAAGAGTACTCACATCCATATATATAAGAACAAAGGTGATACTCAGAGTTGCACCAACTATCGTGGTATAAAACTAATGTGTCACACAATGAAGCTTTGGGAGAGGATAATTAAATGTCGGTTAAGGAGGGAGATTAATATCTCGGAGAACCAATTCGGGTTCATGCCAGGACGGTCAACTACGGAAGCTATCAATTTACTTCGTTAACTTGTAGAACATTATCGTGAGAGGAGTAAAGATTTGCATATGGTCTTTATAGACTTGGAGAAGGCCTACAATAAAGTCTCAATGGAGATATTATGGTGGGCTTTGATGAAGAAAAGAGCTCCCATCAAGTATGTCAATTTAATCAAGGACATGTACGATGGAGTAGCATCCAATGTGAGAACATGCAGTGGGGTGACCAGTGAGTTCTTGATCACTATTGGAGTGCACCAAGGGTCTGCACTGAGTCATTTCCTGTTCGCCCTAGTGATGGATGAGATAACAAAAGGCATAAAGACTGAATTACCTTGTGTGAAGACCCGGAATTTTGGTCAAACAAATTACGTGATACCGAGATAACATTGAAAAATAAATAAAAATAATAGATTTACATTATGGATGGATTTAATTATATTATTCAATCTTATGGACTTTTAATCACATATTTAAGTTTATAACTTATTAGAGTTGTGTAAGAGATAATACATAGGTTATATGATTTTAGCTTATAAACTTTTAAATAATTTAAAGTTGTAGATAATTAAGAAATCATTGAAAATAATATTAATAATAATAACCAATCTTAAATCTTGCAATGAATAGATAAAAGTTTATGGACTATAATTCCTACACTAATCCTACATTTTTGAAAGTGCATAATTAAACCATTCAATGGACTTGCCCAATTCTTATCATTAGTCATTCAATGACATTTAAGTGCTTAACCCAAACCTTGCCACCATTCAATCCTATTCAACCACAATCAATCCCATATAATGATATTAATGGTTTGCTTAAATCATGCCATTAGATGCCAAAGTTTTGTAATTGTGTTTGCTCAAATTATGAAAGGTGATGACCATTCATTAACCCATTCAACTACATCAATAATATCATAATTATCATAATGACATCCAATTATTATTTAACCCCAATCTTGTTAATAAAAGGCCAAAGTTATGGAATTGATAAATTGATTCACATTAATAACCAATTGTTGACCACATTCAATACTTGCTCAAATCATTTCATTACATGGCAAAGTTTTTGAAATTTTTAAGGAATGCCTCATACATTAAACATATTACCCTACCAAAGAAAAACTTATCCTACCAAGAGACATATTTATATTTATTGTCTTGCCAAATTCTTTGACACTAAATGGCCAAGATTTAGGATCAAAGTAAATGCCTCTCCATCTTGCTCCTATATTTTAAAAACAACATCATAAACCTACCACTCAAGACCCTAGATTTTGAAACCTTCGCCTACTCACACACACAAGAATTCGAAAGCTTCAAGGCAAGAGAGGAGATGATTCACACCACTTCGTAATCCGGGATCCATTCTACCATACTTTGTATATACGACTGTAAGTGGGTTTTTGCTACAACTTCATTTCGTTTTCAAAATATTATCTATGATTTAAATTCTCGATTGAACATCAAACATGAAATTATGTTTTAAATCTAAACAAGTATATGACATGATCATGAATGAACGGACTTTACAGAGCCACCTTTTGAATCAAATAACTCGTTATGTGGATATGTGCAAGATATGTGTTTATGTGTAAGAAATGTGTTAATGTGCCAAGATCTATGTTTTGACAAAGAAATATTAAAGGATTTTTGCTATGATTATATGTATATTTTTACTATGTTCAATCGGCCCCTACTTGCTGAGTGTTTTCCCAAACGCTCACCCCCTTACCTCCCCTCCCAGACAAAGACGAAAAGAAGAGATCGAGGAAGAAGAACAAGAATAATTTTCGGAGATGATGATCCACGGAGAACCTTCCAGAAAATTTATTAGTTTTATTTACGCTTTCGCATCTTTGACTTAATCCTAGACAATTGTATTTTGTAATAGCAATTGTAAGGACAATTCAATGATTTTGGAATAAATAGACTGTTTTTTTCAAAGATCTGTATACGAGGCTTGTTGTATTCGAATTTCATATTTGGATTCAACGCCAGTGTCACGCGCTCCGATTTCGGGGCGTGACACCTTGGACCATGCTTTTTGCTGACGTGAATGAGACCAGGGCAGGGGTAAATGCCAATTAGAGTTATGGAGAGAGATCTTGGAATCAAAGTGTTTTAGATTAAGTAGGTCTAAAACGGAATATATGGAGTGCAAATTTAGTTGTCGTATCTTTCGGGATCCCGATGTTGTAGAAATCGATGAGCACCAGTTTCGATACCTAGGTTCTGTTATCCAAAAGGATGGAGAGATTGACAGTTACGTTAACCACATGATTCAGTCAGGCTGGTTGAAATGGAGAAACGCCACCGGAGCCTATACAATTGTAATATCCCGTTGAAATTGAAGGGAAAGTTTTATATAACCGTCATTAGACCTACAATGTTGTATGAGACTAAATGATGGGCACCCAAGAGGAATCACATCCAAAATATGAGTGTGACAGAGATGCATTTCGTTGGATATGCGGTAAGACCAGAAGAGAGAAAATAAGGAACGTAAATATTCGAGCTAAAGTTGGTGTAGCTTGTATAGAATAGAAGATGCAAGAAAGTCATTTATGTTGGTTTGATCACGTACGACGTAGGCCCAAGCCAGCATCTGTGCGTCGAGTGGAGTACATGAACTTCGACCATTTTCGGAGAGCGAGAGGACGACCGAGGATAACCGAAGAAGACATGGCTCGAAGTTATACGCAAAGATTTGGAGTTCAAGAATATTGAAGAGGATATTCTGACTGATAGAAACGCTTGGAGAAGACTGATGCACGTGTTCGACCCGACTTGATTCTCTCTATTGTTCATTTAGCCTACCCCAATTCATTGGGATTGTTATTATTGTTTGTTGTATTCCTATGTGGTTTGCAAAATAAAGCACAATACCCCTACATAGAGGGGGTGTTTTACACCTATTCACAACCCACATTACGTAAACTGTCTATTTTCATAACACAGATGGGTAACCACATATTTTGAAAACCACGGAGTTTGCTTACAGTTCGAACATCTCGTTTCACCAAAATTGATTACAAAAAATTATATCAATTTGCCTTTTTCTGAACCAGTATAAAACACGTGCGATACATATGAATATTAATAAGATTACTGTATATACTATTTAAAAAAAAATCTAAAATAATATATTAATTTGATTTTGTATTATTTTTCATACATAATATCTTCTGTTATTGTTACATTTAACAAAAAAATATTTGTTAATTTGATTTGATATTATTGATAAGTGTGATTTTTACACTTAATTTGATATAAGATTAGGGGCGTTTTTGTAGTGATTCTTGGAAAATATTATTATTTTTGGTTTATATTTGTATATTTCAGGAATCCAGGGCCAATGCATAAAAGTGGAGGAAATAGGCTTAAAATGATGGAAAAGGACCAAACTGAGCAAACCTGGAAAAGGAGGGGCAAAAACGTAATTTGCAGAAAATAGAGGAGGCGACCGATCGCCTCAAATGAGGCAATCGATCGCCTCCAGGCAGTAACAAGAGGCGACCCATCACCTCATTTGAGGCAATCGATCGCCTCGACTCGAAAATTCAGGATTTTGTTTCCATCTTGGTTATTTGGTGTCCAAACTTGGTGAAACTCCTCCTACCATAAATATGGATTATCATGGACGTTTTTGGGACTTTTTGGCTCACTTTTGACCTACAATACACAGCCTCCATCACTCATCATCCTCTCCAACCATCCATACACCATAACCATTGAAGAAGAGACGCATCGGAAGAGACGGGACGACGGAGCAACGCAAGGAGTCAACGCCTCTTGTTATTTCCGTATTTCTAACTTTAGTTCTATATTTTCATTAGATTTTAATGTTTAGAATGTTGCAAAACATGTTTATGCATTGTTATTTGATGGAGATTGTTGGCAAGGTTTGTTATCAAGACTTAGGGGATCCTTTATATGAACCCATGATTTTAATTGAATGTTTTTGATTGATTCTTATTATCTAAGTGCATAGATCATTGTTCTTCATGCTTTTAAGGGTTTGACCATCCTTGAATGATATTAAATAACAATTGAGATCAAGAGATAAAATTGTGATTCGATATAGTGATTTATGCCGTGGATTTCAGACTGATATCGAGAGATGAAGTCAAATACATGTGTGATAGCTATAGATATCTAGTAATCGAAAGTTAGAAGTTTTCACGGATCTTAATACAATATTGTGTTGTAAAATAAGTACATGAGAGTGACTTACTGCAATTTGATATTAGGTTTAATATAACTCGAGAGAGTATATTAGAAAAATTTGGAAAACTCGTCACCTTAGATTGTTTGAATTCGATTATTAACTAATAGGCGAATTGTGGGGGATTACATAGGTGAACCGAAAGTCTTGATAATTGTTTCTTTTGATTCTATTCTTATTCGTTCTTGTTTGTTTGGGTTGATTTGAGTTAATTAGTCAATTTAGTTAATTAATCACAATCAGTTATCGTAGACTAAATATAGTTAAACTAGTGGAGTTTGATAATTATTTCCTAGTCCTCGTGGGTTCGACACTCATACTTATCATATCATTATACTAAAACTTGACACCATGCACTTGCGGTAGAGAATCGCTACACTGGAATATACTGTTTAAAATAATAGCGACCAAGTTTTTGGCGCCGTTGCCGGGGACTAGTTTTAATAATATCAAACGAGATTAGTTGACTGTAGTTTAGTCTTTCTTTTTTTTTAATTTTTCGATTTTTTGTCTCTTCTACTGTTTCTTTTCGTTTTGGTTGATTGTTACAGGGTACTATCTCTTGGTACATGCTAAGGAGTAGCAACCATACACTTGAGCCTTTTGATCCCGAGATCGAACGCACTTGTCAAAGGAGGCTAAGGCAAGCAAGAACACTAATGGCCAATAACGAGGAAGTTCCAGTAGCACCAGTGGCAAGGTCACTCATGGATTACACACACCCTTCATTCCATGGATCGATGTCGAGTATCACGAGACCCACCATCCATGCCAACAATTTTGAGATCAAGCCTGCTATCATACAAATGATCCAGCACTCGGTGCAGTTTGGGGGAGCGATCACTGATGATCCCAACACTCACATAGCGAATTTCTTAGAAATTTGCGACACCTTCAAGCATAATGGCGTCACTGACGATGCCATCAGGTTACGACTGTTCCCTTTCTCTTTAAATAATAAAGCTAAATTTTGGTTGCATTATTTGCCTACAGGATCAATTACCACTTGGGATGGGATGGTGCAAGCTTTCTTGTCCAAATACTTCCCACCATCAAAGACTGCTAAGATGCGAAATGATATCACTACATTTGCGCAACATGATCCTGAAACACTTTATGAAGCATGGGAGTGCTTCAAGGACTTACTGAGGAGATGCCCACATCATGGCCTCCATATTTGGCTGCAGGTACAAACGTTTTATAACGGTTTATTTTATGATAACCGTTCTATGATTGATGCAGCGTCAGGAGGAACTGTGATGAGGAAGACGCCCGAGGAGGCCTATACGCTGTTGGAGGAGATGGCTGCTAATAGCTGTCAATGACAGTCTGAAAGGAACGTGACAAAGAAGCAAGTCGGATTGCATCAAGTGAGTGAGTCACTTCCATAGCTACCCAGTTGGAAGCGCTGAACAAGAAGATGGATAGTTTGAGCATGCATGCAATGCAAGTTCAAACTGTTACATGCGAGCTTTGCCAAGGAGGACATCCGAGCACTGAATGCCAGGTTGGTAACCCATTCATTACTACTAATGAAGCTGTTAATTTTGTAGGGAACAGACCACCACAGACCTACCCCTACCCAAATACGTACAATACTGGGCAGAGGAACTATCCCCAACCACCACCGGGGTATGCACCAAAGCCAAGCATGGAGGAGCTGCTAACTAAGTTCATATCATCGGCTGAAACAAGGATGAACAATCATGAGGCATCGATAAAGAACTTGGAAGTCCAAGTGGGAGAGTTAGCAAAGATCGTAGCCGAACGAGCACAAGGATCATTATCTAGTGACACTGAGACGAAACCTAGGGAGCAAGTCCATGCTATCACGTTGAGGAGCGGAAATGAGGTCGCTGAGAAGAAGGATGTGCACGTAGAGTTAAGAGGCGAGGCAGACAACAAGCAAGAAGAGGTGCAAACACGCGACAAATGTAAGTCTACTAAGACCCCTACACCCATCACACCTACTAAGGTAGAGATCCCACTCCCATTCCCCGCTGCGTATAAGAGAGCAAAGATTGATGCTAAATTTGCTAAATTTTTAGAATTGATTAAGAATCTTCATATTGAGATGCCTTTCATAGATGCTATTCGGCACATGCCGAATTATGCTAAGTTTTTAAAGGAGATTCTATCGAAGAAGCGGAAACTGGAAGAGCATGAGATGATAAACTTAACTGAGGAGTGTTCTGCTGTCATTCAAAATGATTCACCTCCAAAGTTAAAGGATCCAGGGAGTTTCACTATACCTTGCAAAATCAATTCTAAATCTTTCAATAAATCTTTATGTGATTTGGGGTCAAGTGTTAATTTAATGCCTTTGTCTGTGTACAGGAAGCTGGGCTTAGGAGAGTTAAAAGCAATCAATGTCTCATTGCAGATGGCAGACAAGTCCATTAAGTACCCGCATGGGATAGTGGAGGATGTACCGGTCAAGGTTGACAAATTCACCATTCCTATGGATTTCATGGTGCTAGACATAAAGGAGGAGGCGGACATGCCATTGATATTAGGAAGACCATTACTAGCTACTGGAAGGGCATTGATAGATGTCCAAGAAGGGATGTTGATCCTCCGAGTAGGGGGGATCAAGTGACTTATGATATGTTCAAAGTTGTGAACAGTACACGCACTGAGCACCGATGTTTTAGTGTCAATATAATTGATACACTATCTGTTGATGCGATGCAGGGTAAGAGTGAGAAGAAGGTGGAGGTCACATCGAATGGCCAACAAAGAAGAGGTAAATTTGGTGTAGGAGACTCGGTATTAATGAATAGAAAAAAGATGAGATTTTTTCCATGGGAGTCTGACGCACCATGGGCTGGACCATTCAAAGTTGTCAATGTTTTACCATTCGACACCTTCAAACTGAGAGATAACCATGGGGGACTATTCACGGTGAAAGATAAGTGGTTACGACATTACCACATGGAGGATGGAAAATCGTCCCCCACTGGCCCTTGCGGCACTTGAGCGTAAATGGTAAAAAGTCCAGCTTGGGACTATAAATCAAGAACTCTTTCCTATCCCTTTGCTTTGTTTTAGTTTATTTTGGTTTGTTTTTGTTTTTGTTTTGATTTTGGTGAGACTCCATGCGTGCTGTGATCTGTCCAACACTATGCCCCACGAGCTGACGAGGAATTGGACAACGATCACTGACGGTCGTTGTCAACGGTAAATGCTTTGTCTCATTTTTCATGCCTATTACATTGAGGACAATGCATGAATTAAGTTTGGGGGAGTGCATTACTGTGTCATGCTTCTTATTTGGAAATTGATCGTTTATTGAGCACCAACAAAATTTTTCTTGAAAATGAGTTCAATTAGTAAGATAAGAATAAATCATTGTAGTGGTCTCTATTCCATGATGATATTAGTCTCACTTTGCATGTCAACTTAAGTTTTGATGATTGTAAAACTTGTTTGTGAATATCTTGTTTTGAGTAGCATGTCAAAGATGAGGAATATTTTGAGCACATTTGAGTCATAATCTTGTGAATTGCATTTGTAGTAGTGAAAATTTTTGTGAACTTGATGAATTGTTTTTGAGCATCTTAGAGTACCTTAGAAACTATTTGATGATGACACTTTGAGGCAAAATTTATAGTTATGAACTTGACTTGGAAATGATTTAGGCGATCTTTGGACCGTTTGAGCCTTTCAAGCTTACCATGTTTACATCAATCTCTAGTATCCTAATTTGAGCCTAATTGAAAAAGAATTGAGTATGTTTAACATACTATTAGCCCCCATTCAACATTCTTTGGCAAACTCATTATACCCACCTAATTGAGCCTAAATTGAATTTTTTATCTTCACCTAAGGGAGTATAATGATTCTCATTAGATGCACATGATTTGCTATATTTTGATGAGCTTATTGTAAAAAAAAATTGATGTATGAGAAAAGAAAAAGATAGATAAAGCCTTGAAAAAAAAAATCTAATTAAGACCCAAAGTGGCCAATGCTAAAAGAGAAAAAAGAAGAGAAGCTCAAGTTGTGCTAACAATATAAACATTACATGCTTATACTCTCTTCTTTGTGCTATCCTATCCTTTCTTTGAAGCCAAACACCTAGGCCTAACGCTACAAGCTTAAAAATACCTATTGATCCAAGTCTAGGGAGTGGCTACATTAGTGGAGAAGTGTTTGAAAATAGGACTATAGGGTGCTCAAGGATAATCTTACTTTTCATTGACTAGCATGATTTGATCTATGAAATTTGCATGGAATTTGAAGGTGACAATAGCACATAATATTTGTCGAGCAATAAATAAGATCAATTATTTGTCGTACATAATATCTTCTTTTATTATTACATGTAACAAAGAAATATTTGTTGGTGGCTTTAATTTTTCACATTCTTGGATAGAAAAGTTTATTCATTTATTGAAATTGATTTTAATCATAAATATATCATTTATAGTTTTTTTTATTTATATGAAAAAATGGTTCATTTTCTCTTTTTCACAATTTGAAAACATAGTCCAAGATCCAACTAATCATCATTAAATATCATTGACAATTTAAGATGATAATTTTGTAATTGAAAAGTAATTTAGTATGAAACAATAAAGAGATGTAATCAATAATGATATAGTTTCTACAATATCTATAAGTTATAAGTTGCAATAAATTTTATTTTACATTTGTACCCTAATTTTTGTAACTCTTTTCCATCTATGTCCATCAATCTTGACCATCCAATAGATAGATTAATGGTAAAATATGATAATTAGGGATGACAACGGGGCGGGCTGGACGGGTTTGGCCAAACTCGAGAACCGCTCCACTTAGGGAAAAAATCCAAGACCTGTCCGCCCGGCCAAAATAACCCTCCCCGCCCCGCCCCGCCCCGCTAGAACCCGCGAACCCATTTCCTTGAAAATGCACAAAGACTAACAAGATGCTCAACAAGAAATAATGATATTCAATAGAACCAACAAGAAACCCAACTTTTGTGCCACAAAAATTGAAACATTCCTACTGATATGGTATTGGAATAAGCCATTAAATTAGTTTAAGACAAATGCAGCAACAAACATATTAGAACTTCAATCATATTAAAACTTCAATCGCTATTATCTTCGGATCGTGTTGGGATTTTGAACTATATACTTTGATGAAATGAATAATGAATTCCAAAACACTGTTATACTAAGAAATCTGTTAGTTGGATGTTCTCAATCATCATTGTATTGTACTCAAAATGATGGATTAAAAATTCAAGATTTCAGATTGTTATATCTTGAATGAAATACACTTTTGAGATCTCGTGATATATATTAAAAAATACTCGGGAAGAGAAGAGACACTACATGGGAAGAGAAGAGACACTACATGGGAAGAGAAGAAAACCACCTGAAAAGAGAAGAAAACCACCCAGGAAGAGAAATGACACTACCCGGGAAGAGAAGAGAAACCGGGAAGAGAAAGAAACCACCCACGAAGAGAAGATACACTACTCGGGAAGAGAAGAGACATCACCGGGAAGAGAAGAAAACCACCCGGGAAGTGAAGTGACACTACCCGGGAGGAGAAGAGACACTACCCGGTAAGAGAAGGAAACCACCTGGGAAGAGAATGGACATTACCCGGGAAGAGAAGAGCCATCACCCGGGAAGAGAATGAACACCACCTGGGAAGAGAAGAATCAGGGCACGAAATTTGATATGGAATTGACATATGTACACACATGCATGATGATACTTCACATTTCAAGTTCCAATAAAGAGTCATGATGGACAAAAGCATGATAAATGTAAAGGCATGTCAGATAAAAAAAATGATTACTTAGACTTTCTTTTCCTATATAAAAGAGGAGAATGACTTATGGTTAAAGGAGAACTTAAAAAAAAAAAGAGATTCATCAATAATGCTACACCAAAACACCATTTTTTGTACCATTTTCTCTTTACTTTATTTACCATTTTATTATTCAAAAATATTGTAACTCGTGGATATTATTGTGGAATTTATACTGGACTAGGTCCCGTTCCACGTAAAAATCGTGTGTCTCATTTAATTTCTGTTACATTGTAATTTTTTGAGATAACACAACTGCATATTGAGAAATCACCCAAACCAGTATTTTCGTATTTTAGATTACAATTTATATGCATTCAGGGCGGGTGTGGCCAATCTCATGACCCGCCCCGCATAATAGACCTATTGACCGGATCCATATCCCTGCTCCGGGACCCGTTTGACCTTGTTTAAACCCATCCAGACGAGGTGAGTTTAATACGTGTTCGGGTTTAGACCCGTCATATTACCATCCTTAATGATAATCATAATGGAAAACTTTACCATCATATCCGCACATTTATAAGAAAAAATATAGATGAAGGCAAACTCCTAAGCAACAATTTTCTTAAATAAATTAAAAGAGCTTCGGGGTAACATAATCTTTTATATGGATTTCCTGTGACATAAACAAGTTACCAAAACAAAAACACATCATTACAATAAGAAAAACACCTAAAATACCTTGTATCCTTTTGTGATTAGCCACGAAAGTCTCAGGACGAATAAAGATGAGCCTCACATATCAAAGATGTCATTTCCGATCCACTTTCTCAAAGTATAGTTAACTATGTTTTCACCATTTATGTCATAGTAATGGGCATAACACCTCTACTTCGCCAAAAAATGTACGATATATGCTGGAGACTAATAATTATCCATGTTTAGAGAGCGATCGAAACATGACGCTTAGGCTGCTATACAGTTTAAAGATTAGAGTTGCACTGTTACCACAAATTATATTTTCTGATAAAACGACAAACGTTTTATCGTAAAGTATAATTTTTAATTAGTTCCTTTAGCCAAATCTATTAAACAAGTAAGATGTTATATATGTGTACAGTGTTTGCCCAACTGCTAGTGCCAGGTTCCATTAAACAAACAGATAAATGCAATTTATTTATATATATGCTTTGACTCCCTCTCCTTCTCTTCATTAATCAAATACATTCCTATGGAGATATTTGTCCAAAATGAAGGCTGTGACTTAAAAGTTCTTGCCGGCGATAGGGGGTATTAACATGACCTGTAAATAAGGGGAATCATTGAATATATAAATAAAATGTGGCCAACTGTCTAAATATATTTTCTCTCTTTAAAATATAATAAAATATTTTTTGTATACTATATTGAAATGATATTGGAGTATTTTTCCAATTAAAAGTTTATGATTTTTATTTGTATGTTTAGTTGTTTATATAAAAATAATAAAATAAAGATATTGTAAGAAAGAAAATAGACGTGTTTAAAAATATCCCCACCTGGCAATACAATCTGTTTTTCGAAAAACTTGATGTTATCCCCAAGAAGAGCGCCTATGGTATATTCATCAATTGATACATGGAATATTCAACACATCAATGGTGATGATGTCTACACGAAACATACCATCTTTTCCGATACACCTAAACACGTGTCACAAATAAGCCCATAATGGTTTTGAGGCATCTAACGTTGGTCCAGCCCAAACACGTAATGCGTTTAGGTAACTCAAAATTATAAATTAAAATGACATTCTAACTATTTTCTTATATACATTTGAAAAAAACATTTAGAAAATTTTGATTCTAAATATTTATATTTAAAATAAAAGGTCTTGACATAACACAAATTCAGACAAACGTACCATTGTTGATTTATTATGTGAACCCTAGTATTATTTTAAATTTAATAGCGGCCTATCAATTGTCAACTTTCTTACATGGGGTAACCTCAGTTGTTTTGTCTTTTCTTGTGAATAAGTTGCTTTCTTTCTTTAGTGAATTTGCACTATCTTTGATATGTATACTGGGTAAATTTTGAATTGATGTAATAGTCTGAAAACCACGTCAACCATGCAAACTGCACTAGACAAGCTTTGTACGACATACTTAGATCAAGAAAATATTAACATGAAGAACCAAACTTATGATATTACAATCTCGAATTCATCTTATTCGACCAATTCGGGCACCCCTTATTGACAATACGTTGCTTTCTTTGTTTCATTTTTTGTTATTATTAGTATTAAAATAATCAGAATATAATAATGAAGAGGACAAAGGCGATACCAATCATAGAATAGGTTTTGTTGGGTACAACCATGCCATGCACCATAAAAGTCAATTAAATTGCCAAAATGTTCCGAATTTGAAGTATATTTTTTAGTAGAAGATGTCATGTCTCCATGGTAAAACACTAATAATTGCACAATTTTTTTAGCAACTATACCATTACTGGGAAAAGAAAAGGGGATGAGACTCAAACATGAGACTTCGATCTCCCTAAAGAGAATTGATGTCAGCTGCATCATAAGGCCTTCAGCATAATTGCAGAAATTTGTTCATGAACATTTGGGAAGGAGATTTTTGCAACTAATGAGTCTCGAACCAAACCATCCCAAGAATTGAGACTACTGATTTCACTAGGGCAAGTTGTCGCGGGCTCATAATCGAACAATTTTACTACAACACATTATGTCAATTATAAAATAAAAAAAAATCTAACTTAATTATTGGACTATTGATCTAATAATTTCCAATGCCATATTTTCTAAAAAAAATATTATAAATCATATTTTGGACACTGGAAGCTTTGAAAAAATGGATTTCTAAAAAAAGATTTTTGTTTTCTTTTAAATCACGAAGTTTGAATTTGGTCGTGAGTGAATAAATTTTATTATTTGAAAGGATTAAGTATGGATGATGGTATAGTGCATTAATTATTATTTATATGAAAGAAGAATTTTTTTAATGATGTGAATAATAAATGGTTGATTAAATTTAGTTAAGTGCTGGAATCCTCTAGCTAAACAGCACTTAAGATTCCATGTATGGAGAAGAAAGCAAAACATAATAACACCTTGAAGGTAGCCATCATGGGGCCTCCTCAGTTTCCATCCAACTTTTCTTTTCATGCTTTATTTCTTTATCCTCCCATTTCCAGCTTGCAGATAGGCACTCGAGTTGCACTCCAAAATTTAATGAAATAGAACACAGAGAATAATAAAAATCTTTATTTTATTGAAAATATTATTTGTAATGTTTTAAAATATCTAGAAATAATTATAGTCGCCCATGATATGATAAATTGTGTGTATGCAAAGGTTAGTGATGACATCAAACATTTCATTGCAGATGCATACAAAGGACAATTGAGTTAACTTCTTGGCGTGTAGGGCTTGTCTAGTGGATATGAACACAAAATAAAGTTTGGCAAAAGAACTGTGTTTTTCTTGAAAAAAAAAAAAAAAAAAAAAATCTAGGTGAGTGGAAATATACCTTTTCTGCCTGTTTTGATTTTGTTTTTTTTTTATTTGTTACTCATCCTTTGTACTAGTTTATTCTTGCAATATTGAGTAGATATTAAAATGAAGTATAAAAAAATTATCTTTCTTGGATTTATTCTCTCTGGGTTGGATGGATAGGATGAAATGCGATAGAGATAATGGACCTTTGCTTGCAGACATTTCTAACACCACCCTCATCTTGCTTTCAAGATTCTTGTAGCACAGTGACCATATGAATCTTTTTTTTTTTTCATTAGCTGCTTTTTCTACACTTTCTTTTCTCATAGTGGGAACATTATATACTGCAGCAATCATTAATCTCTCAAACAAATTATTGCCTCAGCTAGAACTCCAAAAGTTGGTTCATTTGGGAGTCAAACTAAAAAACACCCGTAATCCTACTTGTTTGATTAGTTATATTTTTTTCAAGATTTTAAGGAGACCAACGTAGGAACAAAATTTTTTGCTGTCAGATTCGTTGTGCGGGGGGTTTTTTGTCTTCCTTGCTTTAGATATGCTTCTATGCGTGTTCGTGATATAGTTGCTTTTTTTAGAGAATTTTTGCCTGGTTTGTTTTGGAGCATCTCACTGGGTGAGGTTTTGGGTTGGTAGCTGAAGGGATATAAATTAAAATTCTGTTTTGTACTTCGGCAAGTCGGAATCTTGGGTATTCCTTGATTCTTTGTCTGGTGGGGTGTTTGGGAATTTTCTTATCTTCCTCGAGACTTGGTCTTTGAGCTGCTACTTTAACGCAATTTAGGTGGATAAGATAGCATCGTCTGTGGAACTTTCATCAATCGTTCCGTTTCACTGATTTTGGAGGTGGTTGAATTTTTTTTTTTTTTTTTTGTGTGTAAAATAATTGAGTGTATTTTTTCACAGTTGAGGTCTAGGTAGACATTTTCTGCAGATTTGATGAGGAATTGGTTGCGAGATTTTACAAAGCTCGCAAGAAATTAAGATGGTAACTCAGTTTGACACCGTTTGAGGAAGCTTCTTATTCATAGTGGTAGATGAATTTATTCCATGTTATTGGATTTGGCTTGAAGGTGGGCCATCTTCTTTTATTGCTATGTTGTTGGTTTCTATCTCTAATTTCTCTGAATTGGTTTAGTAATGGAGGAATTATGACCACAAAGACTGGTTTTCTTGGGAATAGGGGGAAAACATGGATGAAATTGTGGGAGCATATTTCAGAGTGTGGCAGTAAGATCCACCACCATTATTCACAGTATATTGGCTCCCGGAAAGTGAGTTGGTGGAGGCTGCTTTTGGTAGCATGGATAGTATTTGGGATTATAGTATCTTTTTCGGTGTTTTGGTATATGAACTTACAAGCAGCGGAGAAAAGGAAAGAGACTCTTGCCAGTATGTGTGATGAGAGGGCTAGGATGTTGCAAGATCAGTTTAATGTTAGCATGAATCATATACAGGCAATGTCTGTTATGATTTCTATTTTTCATCACGACAAAAGCCCGTCTGCCATTGATCAGGTAAAACTTGAATTTTCTAATTTATTCTGTATTTCTGAAAGCTTGGCCAAGTAGCTGCTAGGGACTAAGGCCCGTGTGAGAACCCTTTTTTTTGCAAACTTGTTTAATGAGAGTTGGATCCTCATATCTCTCTCAAGTCTGAAGTATTATTCTGTTAGATTCCATAACACTCATGAGTCTTCTCATGTATACGATAAAAGGAAATGGTTAGTAAGATTATGATAAGAATACTTCAATAAAGTATCTTTGTTTGAATGACATGTTTTGCATATAGAGCAAGAGTTGTTTACCTTATTTTTAATCTCTGTTTCCTTGAAGCAATTTGTTGACATCAAAACCTTGTAGAGAACATTCGAGAGGTATACTGAAAGAACAGCGTTTGAGAGACCTCTTACAAGTGGAGTTGCATATGCTGTGAGGGTGCTCCATTCTGAAAGAGAACAATTTGAGAAACAACAAGGTTGGACTATTAAGAGAATGGATAAAGTCGTGCAGACCCCAGTACATGAAGATGAGTATGATCCAGCAGACCTTGAGCCATCGCCTGTGCGGGAGGAGTATGTCCCTGTCATCTTCGCACAAGATACCGTTGCTCACGTAATTTCTGTTGATATGCTGTCGGGAGAGGTAAAAAGAATTATGTAGTGAACTCTTATCTTTCCCATATGGAATCTCTGCTCTGTAATATTTATAAGGAAGTTGCTGCATATTCCGTTGACATATGATATGAAATTAGAATGAAGGGTATGATTTTCGTGACGTTGTCTGTCTATGTGATGTCGCTGTGATTACATGTCACCTATAGTTTTTTTTATGAAAACTTGAGATTTGAGATGTGAGAAGAAGAAGCAAGAATACACTGTGACTCAAATTTATGTGCTAACAGGAAGATCGTGAGAATGTACTACGAGCAAGAGAATCTGGAAAAGGCGTCCTCACTGCTCCATTTAGGTTACTCAAAACAAACCGCCTTGGAGTAATACTAACTTTTGCTGTCTACAAAAGAGATCTCCCCCCTAGTGTAACCCCTGCTGAAAGGATCCAAGAAATTGCTGGGTATGCCATCTGACTTCAGATTATATAGTCTTGAAGTAGCTTTTGGTTTTACTTTTTTTACTTAAAACGGGATGAGTTTGAATGGGAGATGTGTCTTTATATTTCCACCTTTTCCAATAGGTATCTTGGTGGTATTTTCGATATCGAATCACTTGTGGAGAAACTGCTCCAGCAGCTTGCTAGTAAACAAACTATCCTTGTAAATGTGTACGATACTACTAATTTCTCACACCCTATCAGCATGTATGGATCAAATGCCTCGTCTGATGGGATGCATCATGTCAGTGGTCTTAACTTTGGAGATCCATTTAGAAAGCATGAGATGCATTGCAGGTGACCTTAGCTGCTTGTTTCTTTAAAACTTTTCTCCGATTTCCAATGTTTATACTTTATTTCTTTGTAGAATTCATAAATAAGCCCATGGGTCGGTCCAAAAAATTGGGAATGCGGGGTCGTGAAGTGATCAAGGGGAGCGACTGAATGGGTTTTGGGGGAAACTAGCACTTTTAGTAAAGCTACTCATATTTTTTTTTAAAAAAATATCCTGAAGAGAGATGATCACTTCTTGGCCCCCCTAGTAATTTGCCCCCTGAATAAGCCTGCATTCATTTTTGATGTGGTCAATACTTGCTGTAAATTTGTTAAAAGGATATCAATTGGTGCAGATTCAAACAAAAGCCACCTTGTCCTTGGGTTGCAATAACTACATCTGTTGGCATACTTATAATCTCTTTGCTTTCGGGGCAAATATTCCATGCTACAATGAATCGAATAGCGAAAGTGGAGGATGATTATCGTGAGATGATGAAGCTTAAAAAACGCGCCGAGGCAGCTGATGTTGCAAAATCACAGGTTCTTATGTTTAACTTTGTTTGCTTAAAGCCCTTTATCTAAATGTGGTCAACAGGCATCTAATTGATTTTTGTCCTGGCGCAGTTTCTTGCTACTGTTTCCCATGAAATCAGAACCCCAATGAATGGTGTTCTTGGTGGGTGCACTTATTCTTTCTTTGTCTGCGCAGTTTATTAAATCATATTTGAAGCGTTCTGACCATGTTTATGTAACTTGTTTTCCCAGGAATGCTGCATATGCTTATGGATACAGAGTTAGATGAAACTCAACAAGATTATGTTAGAACTGCTCGAGAGAGTGGAAAAGCTTTGGTTTCACTCATAAATGAGGTCTTGGACCAAGCGAAGATTGAATCTGGTAAACTCGAGCTTGAAGCAGTTTGCTTTGATTTAAGGGGTATTCTGGATGATGTCTTATCGCTTTCTGGAAAATCTCAAGATAAAAAGGTCGAGGTATGCATTTGGTTTCCTGTTCCTGTGTTTCTTCTTTTACTATGGTTCACCTGTTTGAATCCCTTTATTTTCTAATTGACTTTTTTTATACCATTTCAAAAACAGTTGGCAGTTTATGTCTCTAGTAAGGTCCCTGCCACACTTGTTGGTGATCCAGGAAGATTTCGTCAGATCGTTACGAACTTGGTTGGCAACTCTATCAAAGTAAGTGATTTATTTATGTATATATTACTTGATGTTTTCCCACCTTATAAATTTGAATGTCGACTTATGATTTCTCTATTTGCAGTTCACTGATAAAGGACACATATTTGTGACGGTTCATCTTGTCGAAGAAGTAGCCGAATTAGAAGTAGAGAAAAACAGTAGTTTGAGTGGGTTGCCTGTCGTCGATAGAAGTCAAAGCTGGGCCTATTTTAGGATATTCAATCAAGAGGGACTTGCAGCCTCTTGTGCATCATCATCTTCTGCCGACCAAGTACATATAATTGTGTCAGTCGAAGATACGGGTCAAGGGATCCCTGTGGAAGCTCAGTCCCGTGTATTTAACCCCTTCATGCAAGTTGGTCCCTCTATCACTCGGACACATGGTGGCACCGGTATTGGTTTAAGCATTAGCAAGTGCTTGGTCCACTTGATGAAAGGTGAAATCGGGTTGGCTAGTTTGCCACAGATAGGGTCGACCTTTACTTTCACAGCTGTTTTCTCTAATGGCAGCGCCAGTTTCAATGATCAGATGAGTCAGCAAGTGAACAATGATACTGCCTCCATTTCTTCAGAATTCCAGGGGATGAGGGCTCTGCTAGTGGATCCCAATGCCGTGCGAGCTAAAGTCTCCAAATATCACGTCCAGCGACTTGGAATCCAAGTGGAAATAGTACCGAGTCTCGATCTTGGTTTGTTCAGCTTAAGTTCTAGAAATAAAACCTTAAACATGATTTTAATTGAAGAGGAAATCTGGAATGAAGATTCAAACATGTCGGCTCTATTTTCCAACAGTGTGAGAAAGATGAACTCGATGATCATACCTAAAGTGTTACTTTTATCCAGCTCCATAAGTTCTTCCCGATCCAGTTCTTCAGCTTCAGGTGTTTCAACTCCTTTTGTTGTCACAAAACCATTGAGAGCAAGTATGCTGGCTGCATCCCTACAACGTGCAATGGGTGTTGGGAACCGAGGAAATTATCGGAATGCAGAACTTCATATGTTATCTCTTAAAAATCTCCTACATGGTCGAAAAATATTAGTTGTGGATGACAATCCGGTGAACCTCAGAGTGGCTGCTGGTGCTCTCAAAAAGTATGGGGCTGATGTAGTCAATGCGGAAAGGGGCAAAGAGGCGATCTCCTTGTTAACTCCACCGCATCAAATCGATGCATGTTTCATGGATATTCAAATGCCAGAGATGGATGGGTAAGTAATCTTCACCCCATTTATGTGTAGTAGATTCATTGCTTATCAATGTATTTTTGTTGTCAGGTTGTGGTTTCTCTGTTCCTCATATGTAGAATCTCATTCCTTTTCACTACTTCTAAAGACATTCTCAGTAGCATTTATCCCCGGAATCCCCTGTCTTGTGTTGCTGTGTGCTGTTGTATAATCTAAAAGTTTTGAAATGTATTGTTACTATTAGTTATAGCTTTTGACGCAAGGATGATCGCTCTGTCCGTTTGACATATGGTACATTAGAACCAACTGTAAATGAATCCTTAAAAAGGGGTAGGAGCTGGTAACGTTTTAGATCTTTATGATGTCTCACAGGTTTGAAGCTACCAAGAGAATTAGAGACATCGAGTCTACCCTCAACGACAGTGTTCGACGTGGAGAACTTGTCGTTGAAGCTCATCAAAACGTCTCAAACTGGCATGTTCCTATCTTGGCCATGACTGCAGATGTCATTCACGCCACAAGTGAGGAATGTGTGAAGTGTGGAATGGATGGTTACGTCTCGAAACCATTCGAGGCCGAGCAACTGTATCGAGAAGTTTCAAGATTCTTCCACACGGTGACAGACGAGAATACCTGAAACTTTCGAGTTGATGCTCGTGATCATACAAGTACCAGAGCTGCTCTTTGAGGCACCATGGATCGTGAATTCGGTTGTACATCTTCCCAAATTGTGAGTTAATTTACCATTTAACCAAATGATCATTAGTCGTCAACAAAACCTCTGATTCAGTACTGACTAAATGCATTTTTTTTTTGTTCACCTGAACTTTTTTTTTTTGCTTTGGTTATACTAGAATGTATATAAAGATCAAGATTCTTAGCGAGACATGGTCCGAGGAAGAACTCGATGTGGTCGATTGCGTATATTATCATGAAAGCTATGATGATTCCTTGTACTCTTTGCAATCAAGAAAAGTTCTATCTATGATCAATTGATCATTCTTTATCAGTGAAGTCTGCAGGTTAGGAGTTTCATTTTGTTTGATATTGATTAGTTTAAACCTACACAATGTAACAAAACCAGAGAGAGAGAAAGCTTGTATAAAGTGTATTATGCATGTCTTTGGGGTTGAATTGAAGAGTTGATACTCGAAATGTTGTTTCTATATTTAGCTTGTACAAAATTAGACGCACGGTGGAGTGAGGAGGGAGCAATGTTGATGAATGAATTTATTTAAAAGCGCTCTTTTTTTTTTTTTTTAACGACGAGGAACTCGCACTCGCTACCCTTTTATGGTGCGCTGAGTAAACTCTTGGGTTGACGCAATAGCATGCAAATCACGTCAGTCAAGTCTGTTGTGGCACGCTCGATCGATAAAATGTTGGTAGAGGGAATCAAACTCGTGATCAAAAGATAACTTCAGGTAAATCATAGCACATGTTAAAATAATTTATTAGCTTTCTAATTAAATTTGTGTTATTTTGAGATTACCAATTTAAAATTTAAATTATAATAATTTCAATCGTGTAATGATTTAATAGCCAAATAATAGAAATTAAAAGTTAAAGTTACATCAGATATACTTATGTGGCAGAAAATATAGTTACAAATTGGATCATATGATTTCATTCAAAAACGAAGCATCATCTCATTATTTAGGTATAGTATTTTTTTTATGACAAGAAATTTACGGCCGCAACTTTTTGGGTATGCTATTAAGGTAAATCTTTGGGTTGAGATAATGACCTGCAAATAGTTAGATAACCCGTACTAGGCAAGCTTCACGTAATATGTTCGATCGAGAAAATGTTGGTAGGAGGAATCGAACTCATGATCAAAAACCCTGCTTTCACTTACGCCATAAATTCGATCATCCCATCCCATGAGGGGCTATTTAGATGTAGTATTATGTAAAATATTTTTAAAGTTCAAGAATGGAAAATTTCTCTGCTACATTAAAGGAATTCAATAAATAATACAAATTTATTTTCATTATTGGATTAAAAATAAAATTTATACTAGCCCAAAAATAAAAATAAAAAAATTTAAAAATAATAAGGTGAATGAAACTATACCATAAGATAGATAGTCAAAAATAAATCCCTAATAACGAATGTAAGCAGTGATTAGCGTTTAGCAGACGCTACAAATTTATTGACAATTCTACCCTCAACCATTTGCTTAAAAACCCTCCTCTCCTTCCTCGTCGTTGAATCAGGATATCCTCGTCACCAGTTACCGGCAGCAGTAGTAAGAACCCGGTTGCCGGAGTGGCGTATTCGTAAAATCAATCGATGGATCCGGAAACCTTATCGAAGGCGTTTGTTGAGCACTACTACACTACATTCGACGCGAATCGGGCTGCGCTAGCGGGCCTTTACCAAGATTCATCGATGCTGACTTTCGAGGGACAGAAATTCCAGGGTGCCCAAAACATTGTTAGCAAGCTTACCAGTTTACCTTTCCAGCAGTGCAAGCATCAGATCACCACCGTCGATTTCCAGCCTTCCGGACCCGCCGGCGGGATGCTTGTTTTTGTTTCAGGTAACCTTCAGCTCGCTGGGGAGCAGCATGCGCTCAAGTTTAGCCAGGCAAGTTTTAGACTTTTTGAATTCTTGGGTTTGATTAAATGTGAGTTTTGATTGGATGTGTTCCTGTTGTCTGTTGATTTATGCGTGGCTTGGTGTTGATTTTAGGGTTTGATGGATTTAATTGATTGGAACCGAGGGTATGATTCTGTGTTATGGGAAATGTTCTGTAGGTGCTAAATTTGTGTCAAATGGTTTTATTACTTTTTTACTAGATTTCTGGTTCGGTAGATTGAATGAAGCTCTGAGGAATTAAGCTGGGAAATATACACTTTTTAGCACGGCTTAAATATATGGATGGTGAATTTGAGGTGAAAAATTGGACAATTCAACAGTTTCTTGAGTACAGATCGGATGAAATGTATGAAATGTTCTTCAGATATTTTGATTTTTAGTGTTATTTGTTGGCGTGTCTTTCTTTGATAAGATGCGTGCTGCTCAGGCTGTAAGATACTCATGCAATTTAGGGTGCCTCTAATAAATAAGGATCAAGGTTTGATGGTTGATTGATATCCTGGGCACGAGCTTCATTACGTGACTGTAAATGGTGGGATGAAAATCTTTTGTAATTATTCAAATAAAGAATGATTTTGAATCCATATGAAGAACTAAGCTTTTAATTTCTCTTCTGGTTTGTATGTTAAGTAGAGAAATGCGAGAGAACAGGAAGTAGAAGGTAAAGCTGCGCTAATGTAAACATCAGCAGCTGAGCATTTGTTCATCTGATTATAATGTACGTAGTCTTCCCCTGCAATACAAGATGTTTCCGCGATTTGAACCGGTGACCTCCAGGTCAAATGGCAACAACTTTACCGTTGCACCAAAATCTCTATAGTTAATTACTGTAGAAATATTTATAAAATGGGTTGAGAAAAAATGTTAGTGCGCGGGAGTATTTAAAGAAATGTTTTGAAAGATAGAACCTTTTATCCTATATTTTGCTCTATTTAGTGTGATGTTCTATAAACATTTATAGAATGTACTCATATTTACTCGTTCACCTATTACACATCTAAATATGGTTTGGGATTGATTGAACGAAATCATGCTCACTTGTGGTTTTATTAGATTTTTTTCATGATATCTTATTAATGGCACCTCGTATACTCTGTATTCCAGATGTTCCATTTGATGCCAACACCTCGTATACTCATATTTACTCGTACACACACTTCAAAATAAGGTTTGGGATTGATTGAACCAAATCATGCTCACTTGTGGTTTTATTAGATCTTTTTCATGATAACTTATTAATGGCACCTCGTATACTCTGTATTCCGGATGTTCCATTTGATGCCAACACCTCGTATGCTCATATTTACTCGTACACCTATTACACTTCTAAATACGGTTTGGGATTGATTGAACCAAATCATGCCCACTTGTGGTTTATTAGATTTTTTTCATGATATCTTATTAATGGCACGTCGTATACTCTGTATCCAGATGTTCCATTTGATGCCAACACCTCAGGGCAGCTTTTATGTGTTGAATGACATCTTCCGGCTTAATTATGCATAACACAATAACCATTCGTCGGAGATACTGCTGAAAGCTAACTTTGCTTCAAGTGCTCTTCAGAGAACATATCATATATTTGGTGGTCAAGGCTCATTGAAACGAACCATTAGCAATTTTATGGATGCGACTTCTACTTTATCATGATTTATTTCGTGCGTTTGGTTTGTAGCATGATTGAGACTTACTGGTTTAATCAACTGTCCAGAAGTGTCCATTGCATTTCATTGTTGTGATTCTTGATGTTTAGTTACGGATTGGTTTACTCCAAATTTGAGACCACGTTATGGCTGAAATTTATCTTGAAAAATACACATCACCAATTGAGCTTTAAATGACTGTCACCCAAGGTTAATTCAGTATTACTTGATCAAAACTTGTTTTTAGTCTGGAGTCATGAGTTAGTATCATTAACTCCTCCCCGTAATCAAGGAGGTAGTCTGTTTAATCTCGTCTCTATGATATCAACTCTAAAAATCAAGATTTAGACAGTGGAATGTCACATTTCAGATGTTGAGTCAAGGTTTTTGGTGTGCGCTTATCGTGTAGTACACCTAAATTAACCATTCTCAGTTAACAACAAAATTAATGTAGCAGTGTAAGTATGGATCGATCCCATAAGGAAGTGAGTATCTTTGTGCTAAAAAAGTATCGAAATATGGGTGATTTGAGAGTAGTAGTTATCTAAAATTACGTAGGATGCAAGATTGAAATAAAATAGGAATAAATTAATTAAAGAGAGATCTTGGTTTCGGTCGATTCTTGTAGTTCGTTTATTCATTCATCGATTTTCTCATATATGTAATTTTTATGCATGAGTATTCACCATTGAAGATTTAAATCCTATCTCACATTAAGTGTAGTTAAATCGAAAACAGCATTCAAATTTAACCCTTATCGATTAATCAACCCTAACAACAACAGTTAAGATTTAGACTAATGATAGCATATGAACAAGTAAGATTGGTGAAGCTAAACAACATAAGCAACATCATTTATGTTTAATCTAGTCAAAAGTTTTTCCTAAGAATTTAATAACCTCAACAGCAGAGAATTATCAATCCTAGTTGCTTCGCAAATTCAATTAATCAAACAATTACGGATTTGATATCAAACTTAGCATTAGATTGTATGAAAAATTATTATGTAGCTAATCTAACAACCAACAACACAATCATGGCAAGAACAAAAGAAAAACTTATAATATTCAATAAAAATCACCAGTTCAAAACAACAATTTCTTGAATAAATTAAACTCCAATGTTTTTGTCTTCCTCAACCAAGAGGATGAGTTTAGCTACTCATAATCAATGCAAAAATAACAAAATAATGTAAGAAAATCATAAAAAAAACTAAGACAAGCTAGAATAATCGCCACGCGTCAAGGTTGCAATCCCGCCTTTGTGTCGAGTCTTCAATCCGTCTTCAAAACTTCAAGGTAAATTTTTGTTCCAAGTCTAAACTATGATTAAAAGTCTGAATTATGAGTTAGGGAGGCTTAATTTCGTGCTTATATGTATAGGGAGGCTGATGGAGTAGGTTAGAGTCCATGTATGAAGGAAAGAAATCAAGAATCCAAACTTTCCAAAAATCTGTCTGCTTACTTACGCCTTGGATCAGGCGTAGCTACGCCTGATGACGTGTTCAATTTCTGCCTTTCCGCGTAGATTGCGTATTTACGCCTTGGATCAGGCGTAGCTACGCCTACACATACCGTAACATTGGCGTATTGACGCCTCAGAATGATGTATTTATGCATGTCTTTCATTTTCTGGCGAGTTTCGTATTTTGGCCGTAACTTTCTCATACGAACTCCGAATTAAGCGAATTAGCTGTCCACACGCAGATAACTGAAAGTTCTACAAATTTATTTTGATCATACTCCAAAAATAAGTCTCGAACATGAATAAAATCGAGTAGAAAAGGAGTGACATGTGTCTTGGATTCCGATTTTTCCTCTTTTATTCAACTTTCTTCCTTCTTCCATCATTTTGGCTCGATTTCTCCACACTTTCCTACATATTACCAAATGTATGATTAGGAGCCATAAACATCAAGTTAACCATTAAATCTTTCACAATCATTGACAGTTAAACGCATAAAACGTGTCTATTTCTAGACACATCAATTTCACTTTAAGACTCCTTTCCCTGTCCTTGTAAGAATCATATAGTTCTTTTAGCAATCAACAAAATATAATGGGTTAGAATCTCCTCCTGCAGCAATACAATTTAACACAACATTTGCATATTAAAAACCATCTTCGCGAGTAATGTAATAGATATACATGCTTCATATATATATTTTTTATGTCGAAACTCGGGAATCAAATAATAAAAGACACAGAATGCCAACTTGTAAATCTCATAGTTCTCCTCATTGGAAATGCCAAGGTGTGAAGATATGCTGAGAAGATGTATTGAATTATCCATTTCGAAGCTCGGCTTGCCACAATGTAAGAATCAACGCAAGCATGTTAACACTGTAATGCGTGAACTAAAAGGCGCGAAATTGGTTAGTTGCTTCCCTAATTAATGAAATAATATTTCATGAAGTGATATAAGTTTTTTTTCGAAGATACGAAATCCCTCCTCTTAATCTAAAAACCCGGTTTCTCCTTTGCATAAACTTGATGCTACCAGATGTAAATAACGTTGTACCAGAGAAGGAAACTATATAACAATGAAGATGTTGAAGCATTTGAACTTTAACTACGACAAAAACTACTTTTTCCGACACAGGCTTGCCTCAATGGTGTCACATTCCCCTAAACGGTTCAGAACCGTCGGTTCGACGGTTCAAAAAACCTCGACCCTTAACCTTAACCTTCCTTGAAGGTTTCGGTTACGGTTCATAAACCGCCGGTTCCGGTTCCGGTTAACCAACGGTTACGGTTTGACCCTTATTTATAAAAAAATTAAATAATGTGAAACAAATTCAAGTTCATATGATCAAAATGTGTAAGATATATTCGTTGATCACGGGCCGATTATGGGCCGGTTTAGGATTGTTTATGACCCATGGTTGGGTCTACATTCCCCATTTGGAAAAATGGTTCAAGTTTGAGTCTTATATAAAACATTTTAAAGTCCCGTGATAAAAAAAAACAAAAAACAAAAAGTGGCAAATTAATCAAATATCCCCACACCCAAAGTTAAAAGTGGTCCCAGTACCCATGTCAGAAGAAATAATGCATCAGTCTATATTCCACATTTATTGTTTGTTTTAACTCTCTGATTGTCCATAATGAAAAAAATTGCCCATGATACTTCATCTTCTCCAATAAAAATTTTCTATTTCCCTATTAATCTATTTCTTGTCACAATTTTTTTCACTCGCCAATCAGATATCGACCTTTTCTGTTTCGAAGTGTTGGAAACCATTTTTGATGATTTGGTGGAGGACGTCATTATGAGCTGCGTAAATGATGCCTTAGAACAACCTATACGTACTTGGTACAAGTTACAGGTGAAATTGATTTGAAATCTATCTAATTTTGGTACAAGATACACATGAAATTGGTATGAAACCTATACTATTTTTGGTACGTATTACACGTGAAGTTGATATGAAATATATAAAATTTTGGTACTAGTTACACATGAAATTGGCATGAAAGTTATACAATTTGGGTACTAGTTACACATGAAATTGGTATGAAACGTATACTATATTCGGTACTTATTACACGTGAAGTTGGTATGGAACCTATACAATTTCGGTACAACATATACATAAAATTCATGAAACCTATATAATTTTGGTACTATTTACGAATGAAACTGGTACGAAACCTATACTATTTTCGGTACTTATTACATATGAAATTGATATAAAATCTTTACAAATCTGATACTAGTTACTCATGAAATTAGTATGAAACATTTACAATTTTGGTACAAATTACAAATGAAATTGGTATGAAACCTATACTATTTTTCGAACTTATTATACGTGAAGTTGATATGAAATATATATAATTTTGGTACTAGTTACACATGAAGTCAGTATGAAACCTATACAATTTTGGTACTAGTTATACATGAAATTGGTATAAAACCTATACTATATTCGTTAATATTACACGTGAAGTTGGTATGAAACATATACAATTTCGGTACTAGATATACATAACATTGGTATGAAATCTATATAATTTCGGTACTAATTACGAATGAAATTGGAACAAAAACTGTAAGGACTCGCTACCTTAATCATACATTTTGGTAGACAGAGTTCGGTAACACCATCAGAGTAATAGAGTCTAAGTTGAATTCCTCGTGCATCATGGGAGTTAAAACAAGTTCATTCACAAGCATTATCACATCTCAACATAATGGTTGTAATTATTACACATTTTCACACTACTCATTTGTAGATTATTGTTCAAGTTCTTATACATCCTTCTATATTGATAACTTTATTCTTCATTTAGCTCATAACACGAACTCTTGCCTTAAAGTCTCCTCGCCAAAAGCCCCTACAGGAACTACCCCACAACACATGAGCATAATATAATATTCATAATCAACATATGATTATATAACAAAATGCATAATTCGATACTGCGCATTTACTCCCTATGTTCAATGGATTTAATAAACTCTTCTCGATCGTTCTTGTTTCACAACTCATATTCATATCATAAGAATATATGACAATTCCACAATCGTCTCAAATGTCATAACATTCGTTCACAGTTCCATAGCGAATATCATATTCTTAGTCTTGTTATAACAGCGGCAGTTAAATACCCATAGCCTCGACATATTAGTGGCATTCATAATACCCATTGCTTTGTCATATTAGTGGCATACATAATACCATCGCTTCTATATGACAACGGCAAGTATTCTATTCCTCGCTTCTATATGTGCAAGTATTCAATACCTCGCTTCGTATAACAACGACTCAATATATATTCGCTCATGCATCAACATTCTTTCACACAATAACAATTGCATATTTTACCGTCGATGCTCGTAAGTCTCTCTACGTACCTGATATTTCCAATTGCACAATTACATATGAAATTTGTATGAAATCTTTACAATTCTGGTACTAGTTACACATGAAATTGTTATGAAACCAATACAATTGTGGTACAAGTTACACATTAAATTGGTATGAAACCTATACTATTTTCGTTACTTATTACACGTGAAGTTGGTATGAAACATATACAATTTTGATACTAGTTACACATGAAGTTCGTATGAAACCTATACAATTTTGGTACTAGTAACACATGAAATTTGTATGAAACATATACTATATTTGGTACTTATTACACGTGATGTTGGTATGAAACATATACAATTTCGGTACTAAGCATGCATAAAATAGGTATGAATCATATACAATTTTTGGTACTTATTACACATGAAATTGGTATGAAAACAATACAATTTTGGGACTTATTACACGTGAAGTTAGTATGACCAGAAACTTTCTTGTGGTGGAGGTCTTGGCACAAGCTCTCATGTCTTGAATTCTACGAGATTTAATCCTGCAAATGAATCAGCAAGATCACATAGATCTTCCAGGTTGATTCTTTCCATCACTTTGTGGGAAGTATGGGCTCTCCTCGTAGGACTGCAATCTCCGCATGTCCAGCAGTTACAATCTTTGAAACTCTCATTTGCACTAGTATGTGTTCGTCTGAAAGTTCTCTTCGTTGGTGTTCTGCTAGAACTAGCTTGATTAGAACCTGTCGACGAGGTTCTACTCCTTGTTGGTCCTGATCTTTGCCCCGATATGTAACTTCGGGCTTTCTATTTTGACCAGAACTTTCTAGGTCTCCGTGAATACCTACTTCTTCTTGAACTACTTCCTTGGGCATATAGACGAGCTCTATGTTTTTTCATCTTTCGCCTCTGGGGGTAGTTTCCAATAATTGTCGGGATATCATTTCATGTACAGCAAAGATGAGCTATTTTGTTGATTCCTCCGAGCTTCTTGAAATTCTTTTGGAGCTTGCTTGGCAGCACAACTCCGCAAGCTTTACTTTAAGAAATGACATTCTCCTGGACACCGTCTCGATTGCATGAGGTGTATACTCCTGGATAAGCATTTCTCTCCATGGGCTCGGAATTTTGGCAAAGAACAGTTCTGATGCATCTTTTTCTTCTATCTTTGCCTTCCATCGATACTCTGTAAAGAGTTTGATGTACTCGTCTACATAACAGATATCATGTAGTTACAGGCTAATTAGAGCTTGTTTGTATTTTTTAGCATTCTCTTCCTCCATTCCCTCGAAGTAACTTACTCCAATGAAACAGATTTTAAAGAATTTTGCTATCTTGTCCACAATTTCTTTCAGGGACTCTCCGGCTAAAACTTCTTCCTTGGTACCTGGGTGTAAGGACCCCCTTAGCCCTTAACCCCTGATTAGTGTATTAACCACTATGTGTGGCACATGCTTTCAATAAAAAGTCAATCGGGAAGCTCAGATGATACTTTACCATTGAATGGCAATTACAAAATTTCCTTTAATACTCAATATCACAAGATCATCAGCCTAACAGCAAATAGACTCATATGTTCGCCCTTTACCATACCTTTGGTGCCACATTTTACATTGTGGGCTTTTATAAAAATTTGGGCAGAGTCTCCCCATAAATAGAGCTATCCCGAAATAAAAGCACAACACATAACATAATTCCCGGCCAGGGAAACATAATACTCATCAGAATACAGCAAAACCAAGTAAATTCCCAGCCAGGGAAGACACCACACATATGATAACAAAAGTGGGTTTCAACACCCACATAATACACCAATGACTCTCATATCATAGCAATTCTACCCTTAATTGCATGCAATATAGAATGAAAGAGAGAAATGCTCATGCCTTTATATACAACCCATATACAAGTAAAATCGTGCTCACATGCGAGCATCATGAATATGTATATAATCCTCAGGTGTATATAAGTACTCTATACGATATCGTGCTCCATCAAGCCCTGGTACCACGATCCTGGGAGTACCTCCAATCAACAGCTCGAGCTCAGCTCCACAGCCATCGATGTACCTGTTCACCTGTCCCAACAGAGACAGCCCCCAACGGGGTGAGCATACCAATACACAAAATCCCATAATCACAATAATGAAATTCATAATTTACAACAAAGGTAAATACTAATGAATTTAAATGATACTCCCTGGATGGCAACCTCATCCGGGATTCCGTGTACTGTCCCTGTTCTCACAATCATCAAACTCATCAAATCTCAAAAATCAGTAAATCAACATATTGATTAACCCATCGCATGCCTAATCCTCGAGTATCAATAGATAGTGATTTCAAATTCATTATACATGCAAATATAGATATCTCAATATCTAATACTGATTTCACAACCTCGCTATCAATCACAGATAGCTCAAATGCCTAGCATTTATTTTACCAATCCTTCATTATACCTAGACATCTCAAATGTCTTATAATGAATACATGATTCTACGAACCTAGACATCTCAAATGTCTCATAACGAATACATGATTCTACGAACCTAGACATCTCAAATGTCTTATAATGAATACATGATTCTACGATCATCCTCAGGCATCTCAAATGCCCTACAATAGTCATATAAACCCAGTACCCCTTATATCTTGTAATAGTTATCCTACTCTAGTGTCACGCACGCTACAAGCGGCGATATCAAGATTTGGTCGTTCCTTGGCTATATCAACATATATGTATAACCATACGCACAATATTCAATGAAATCAAAAATACCTTATGCATTTCACAATGCTCTAATATATATAGTAATGCTCGTACGTCGCACGTACCTTAAATCTCCGAAGTCCGAGCCAAACCTTGCTCGAGTTCCATGCCCCGAGGAACGATGTGCTAACACGATAAATAATTCACAATTATTTACGAACATGCAACTCATGCTAAAGCACACCCATATCCCTCAAAATATTGTCAACACACGACAATTAACCTTTTAAAAGACCCGGGGCAGGGTACATGCAGGGAGGGGAACGAATGAGACAATAACAAAAATTGTTCAAGAACACCCTACAATTTTCGAACCCTAATCTCACAAATCGAACCCAATTAAACACCAAAATTCATCTAAAATGTGAATTAAACTATCAAGGGCAAGAATCATCACCCCATTGCCAAAACCCCCAAAAATTCGAATCCATAGCCCTAAATTCGAACCCAATCTTTAAATTCGAACACAATAATTCACAAAAAGGCAGGGGAATACATGAGAACATCGAAAAAGGGGTAAGGAAGGTTACCCATACGAAGATCGGAAGGAAAATCGACCGAAATCGAAGAACCCTAGAATTTGGGGATCGACGCATTCCTGCAAAATCCGACTTCAAAACGCGACAAAACTTTCAATTGCCGGAGGGGATAGTTGCGCCTCGACGAGACGAAGCCGGTGGTAGGTCGCACGCGCCGAACGGCGGCGGGCGCACGGCCTGAAGCCGCGGGGCTGGGGAAAATCGGGAATGGGCGACGCGGGAGGGAGAGACGGCTGAAGGAGGAGAAATGAGATTTTTAATTAAAATCTCGGGCTCAACTGGTATTTATAGCAAAAATACCCCGAAATACTAATAGCCCCACAAATACATCATGATTCATTAAAAATCATCTGTTTTCAAAAATTCTCTCTCTAACTCCAAAACCCCCTACTGGTGCTCACACAAGCACCCGAGATCCCGAGACACATCAAAAACCCAACTCTTAGGTTTTTCACCCAAATGATAATACAATCTCAACCTCTGGATCCAACGATCCCAACTACCCAAATAAACGAGCCCAGAAGGCCCAACACCTCGATTAAACTCCAAATCGCCACGTAAAACAACTTTAGGGGTTATTAACACTCCGGGATTAACATCTATAATCCCTGGTCATCACAATATCCCCCACTAAAAGAATTTTGTCCTCGAAATTAGCACCGGTGTATCACATAACACCCAGGCTACACAACAACATGAAGCCATAACCTCGATTCTTGACCATATCAGAATCGTATTAATAAACGCGAGGATACTTACCTCACATCAAACTCTGAAACAGAGCGACATACCAAAACCAACATATCACCCAAGAGGCAAAACGTACCTCGGTGCGGATCATCCTAAAAGTCAGTCCCTCATGGCTGCGAAACAACCGATACTTACGACTGTAGATCGGACAGTCATCCTTAGTTCTAATACAACTAGTAAGAACGCATCCTGAATGACACCTCAACCGTGAGAACGTTGACCTCGTGTCAAACTCTGGAGTGGAATAGGCTTCCAAATCCATCATAACGCTAACAATCCAAAAAGCAGTTAGCCAACTGAAACTGCAAGGATTCGAATCGCTCCCGATTCCATCGTAGATATCATTCAATGACATCTCTATCATGACTCACGATGTCTAACATACATCGTTACGAGGGAAACACTAGTATACCACGGTGTACACATACCAAACCTGGTTTCACTTTCAAACCTCCTCCATCGAAGGAGCAGTCGCATCATTGCAACTTAATTTGGGCAACTCACGGCCACAGATTCACACAAAAGACATCTCACAAGATGTCCACCTCCGGATGTTCCAAGAATCATGTCCTGATCATAAATAAGCAATCGAAACTCCACTGAGTTTCAAATTCTGAAAGGACATGCAATAAACCCATTGCATCCTCAACACTTGTGTCGTCAGTGACACCCAACAAATCCGAATTCCTGCCATCCCTTGATAATCCTAGGATTTAACAATCCAAACTTAGGAAGGCTATCGCATAACTCGGAGGAAAACATCAATAAGGAAATACCTTAACCCACACAAGATAATCCCTCCTCAAGGGAAGTCAACTAACTTCACGATTATCCCTCATAATCATCGTGCCATGGAGATTCTCAATCTCAAGGTGTTCCATATCTCTCATCAGAGATTTAACCATCCAAAAAAATAGCATAACCCTATGCTTGACAAAAGGAAAACAACCACTGGCATCCGTATACTCATCGGTATACCTGCCTAAGCACGAACACCACATGCATACTCAATGCACTTGGCTCAGGTATCTACAACATACCCCTAAGCCCCAAACACAACTGTCAATCCTGAGTCATTCCCATCCAGTGGAGAATGATAATCGACGATCGACAACAAGCGGTGTGATTCCCAAAATCAACACTACATGCAATAACTTACCGAATCTTTCAAAGATTCCCTATTGGTATAACACTACCTCCTTCCTCACAAGGGAAGTGCCATCGAACTCGAGATCCACAAGTCTCGAACCACCGTTCGGAAAAACTGGATACAATAACACCCATTGTATCCCAAATACACTGTTTCCCTCAGATCGAGTCAACAACGACTTGATGACTCTCTTGTTGGTACTCCAACATTGTGAGCTGTCCCAGACAAGTCACACCAAGATTAAACATAAACGTATACACGTTTCAGTGAGGCATGCACAACCTCAGCCTCAACCTCAAATGACGTGGTGACTGCTAGAGTCCACCACAACCCACATCGTATCACCTTACGATTTTGCCAAACTTGGTTCCAACGAGCAGTAAAACGGCTCTAGCAAGCCCCTCATGGTGCTGCACACACACGCAGACAAACTAGTCGCTGCCTCTCTAGGTTCACCTCAAACCTACCAATAAGACGGACGTTTCCACGTGGTATATCATACTATGGGAAGAAAACTCAATAGAGTAGTGGGTCTTTATCCAACATTCCTCTAATGCCGATACACCCTGGACACTCCAATGTCCCTATGTACTTAACATAACCTGATCCTACTCCCTTAGGACTCATCCTACACCCTCATGGGTGGTGTGACCATGTCTACCACATGTCACATCAATAGAAAGCGAGTAATTCCTCCACGATTACTCCCGTCGTCAAATTACATGGCCAAAAGCCATTCCAACGAGCATACCTCAAGGGTATCACCACTCGTAATATGATCACCCCAAACGTAAGCTGCGGTACAATCACATGTACAGCGCATCCATCCATTCCTCGAGCAACCCGCTCGGTATAAGGGTCACGTCAATCGGTGCCGCACACACCACCTTGTGCTCGGTACTGGCACCCAAGGCATACCACTGAATACGTATACTCAACGCATCGTTCATCGTAACGATGATGCATGTCTAATAAGACATCTCCTACACCATCGTCATCGTCATCCCGTGACGATACATGCCAACTCATGGCATCTAAGACATTGTCAACTAGTGACGATACATGTACATCAGCGTATGTCATCCACTATTATGCTAGTAAAATAGTCATAATAAAACATGTATCTCAACGCATGCCAGCTACAATAAAGCTAATAGAATAGCAATATCTCATACCTCATCGCTAACAATATAGCAGCATACCTGTCTCCGTCGCTCAATAATAGTGCGTAATCAGCACCCATCGCTCGAAGGCGGCAAAATCCTGTGCTGAGTACATAGCGGCACAATCCCTCGCTATAGAATCGACGGCATGACACCTCGTCATATAATAAGTGGCATGAAACCTCGCTATACACCTAAGCATGAATCATCGTCCACATAGTAGCGGAAAGAGGCATCGCTATCAATACACCTGGCGGAATGAACCATCGCCAATCAATATAGCGGAATGAACCATCGCTATAAATACACCTGGCGGAATGAACCATCGCCTATCAATATAGCGGAATGAACCATCACTATAAATACACCTGGCGGAATGAACCATCGCCTATCAATATAGCGGAATGAACCATCGCTATAAATACACCTGGCGGAATGAACCATCGCCATCAACCGTGTCCTCATAGAGAAATGAATATAAATCGACACATGAAATTATGGTTCCTCCTTCCTTTTCCACGTAAGCGGAATTTTTCCTCGCTTCCTATGGAATCCACGTAAGCAGAATTCTTGCTCCTTATGGAAATCCACTTAAGCGGAATTTTTCCTCGCTTCCTATGGAATCCATGTCAGCAGAATTCTTGCTTCTTATGGAATTGAGTCACTTATCAGTAGTGCATTTCAATGCTTCTTACTACTCCACATAAGCGGAATTTTTCCTCGCTTCATATGGACCTTAGCGTAAGCATTGAAATCCTCACTAGGATAACCTGGACTCGTGAAATATCTAGTGCATTTCAATGCTTCTTACTACTCCATATAAGCGGAATTCTTCCTCGCTTCATATGGACCTTAGTGTAAGCATTGAAATCCTCACTTTATATTTCACAATATACATATGCAAAACGATGCGTATCAACATGTATCATATCATAATGCACTATCTTATGCATACCTTGATTTACCTTGTGTTAAATGACTAAACACAAAATACATGTTGCCCTTGGGATGCCCGTACATATGTATAATCATCATTCCTTTTCGTACTCCATATTTCCTTTAACCTGCAACCATCAGGGTTAACAGCAATAGCCATATACGCTATGCATCATCATTCAATACATATATGCAACCACTTGCATGTCAATACGTATACCAAGACATGTTACCTCGGAAATATCCCTTTACCTGATTTTCTTAAAAACCAGCTTCCTTGGCACATAACACACGGAGTGCCAGACATCACTATTAATGCCATCCTATCGTGTTCCACACGATTCCTGCAACCACAATGGTTAGCAATACCACTTTTCATATCATAATAGCACATAAACAATTTGTTATGTCATACAACATTAATGCCATCATGCATAAATATGTGCTATCAATAACTTCCTAGGCCCTTAACAGCCCCAATGAGCAACCACTGCTCTGATACCACTAATGTAAGGACCCCCTTAGCCCTTAACCCCTGATTAGTGTATTAACCACTATGTGTGGCACATGCTTTCAATAAAAAGTCAATCGGGAAGCTCAGATGATACTTTACCATTGAATGGCAATTACAAAATTTCCTTTAATACTCAATATCACAAGATCATCAGCCTAACAGCAAATAGACTCATATGTTCGCCCTTTACCATCCCTTTGGTGCCACATTTTACATTGTGGGCTTTTATAAAAATTTGGGCAGAGTCTCCCCATAAATAGAGCTATCCCGAAATAAAAGCACAACACATAACATAATTCCCGGCCAGGGAAACATAATACTCATCAGAATACAGCAAAACCAAGTAAATTCCCAGCCAGGGAAGACACAACACATATGATAACAAAAGTGGGTTTCAACACCCACATAATACACCAATGACTCTCATATCATAGCAATTCTACCCTTAATTGCATGCAATATAGAATGAAAGAGAGAAAGGCTCATGCCTTTATATACAACCCATATACAAGTAACATCGTGCTCACATGCGAGCATCATGAATATGTATATAATCCTCAGGTGTATATAAGTACTCTATACGATACCGTGCTCCATCAAGCCCTGGTACCACGATCCTGGGAGTACCTCCAATCAACAGCTCGAGCTCAGCTCCACAGCCATCGATGTACCTGTTCACCTGTCCCAACAGAGACAGCCCCCAACGGAGTGAGCATACCAATACACAAAATCCCATAATCACAATAATGAAATTCATAATTTACAACAAAGGTAAATACTAATGAATTTAAATGATACTCCCTGGATGGCAACCTCATCCGGGATTCCGTGTACTGTCCCTGTTCTCACAATCATCAAACTCATCAAATCTCAAAAATCAGTAAATCAACACATGATTAACCCATCGCATGCCTAATCCTCGAGTATCAATAGATAGTGATTTCAAATTCATTATACATGCAAATATAGATATCTCAATATCTAATACTGATTTCACAACCTAGCTATCAATCACAGATAGCTCAAATGCCTAGCATTTATTTTACCAATCCTTCATTATACCTAGACATCTCAAATGTCTTATAATGAATACATGATTCTACGAACCTAGACATCTCAAATGTCTCATAACGAATACATGATTCTACGAACCTAGACATCTCAAATGTCTTATAATGAATACATGATTCTACGATCATCCTCAGGCATCTCAAATGCCCTACAATAGTCATATAAACCCAGTACCCCTTATATCTTGTAAGAGTTATCCTACTCTAGTGTCACGCACGCTACAAGCGGCGATATCAAGATTTGGTCGTTCCTTGGCTATATCAACATATATGTATAACCATACGCACAATATTCAATGAAATCAAAAATACCTTATGCATTTCACAATGCTCTAATATATATATAGTAATGCTCGTACGTCGCACGTACCTTAAATCTCCGAAGTCCGAGCCAAACCTTGCTCGAGTTCCATGCCCCGAGGAACGATGTGCTAACACGATAAATAATTCACAATTATTTTCGAACATGCAACTCATGCTCAAGCACACCCATATCCCTCAAAATATTGTCAACACACGACAATTAACCTTTTAAAAGACCCGGGGCAGGGTACATGCAGGGAGGGGAACGAATGAGACAATAACGAAAATTGTTCAAGAACACCCTACAATTTTCGAACCCTAATCTCACAAATCGAACCCAATTAAACACCAAAATTCATCTAAAATGTGAATTAAACTATCAAGGGCAAGAATCATCACCCCATTGCCAAAACCCCCAAAAATTCGAATCCATAGCCCTAAATTCGAACCCAATCTTTAAATTCGAACACAATAATTCACAAAAAGGCAGGGGAATACATGAGAACATCGAAAAAGGGGTAAGGAAGGTTACCCATACGAAGATCGGAAGGAAAATCGACTTAAATCGAAGAACCCTAGAATTTGGGGATCGACGCATTCCTGCAAAATCCGACTTCAAAACGCGACAAAACTTTCAATTGCCGGAGGGGATAGCTGCGCCTCGACGAGACGAAGCCGGTGGTAGGTCGCACGAGCCGAACGGCGGCCGGACGGCGGCGGGCGCACGGCCTGAAGCCGCGGGGCTGGGGAAAATCGGGAATGGGCGACGCGGGAGGGAGAGACGGCTGAAGGAGGAGAAATTAGATTTTTAATTAAAATCTCGGGCTCAACTGGTATTTATAGCAAAAATACCCCGAAATACTAATAGCCCCACAAATACATCATGATTCATTAAAAATCATCTGTTTTCAAAAATTCTCTCTCTAACTCCAAAACCCCCTACCGGTGCTCACACAAGTACCCGAGATCCCGAGACACATCAAAAACCCAACTCTTAGGTTTTTCACCCAAATGAGAATACAATCTCAACCTCTGGATCCAACGATCCCAACTACCCAAATAAACGAGCCCAGAAGGCCCAACACCTCGATTAAACTCCAAATCGACACGTAAAACAACTTTAGGGGTTATTAACACTCCGGGATTAACATCTATAATCCCTGGTCGTCACACTGGGTCTCCCAGATCCCAGGTAATCTTGACTGATCCTTCCAGAATCATTTTAAGAAGTAAAATGAATCCTTCTTCGCTTAGGTCAAATGTTCATGCTGCTATTCTCATCGCTGAAGCCCATTCATCAATAAGAACTTCTCTGTTTTTGAAATCCAAGATATCCATGTTGAGCATAAGTCCATATGGATGGATTGGATCCAGCTGATATTTCACGTAAGGCGTTTGATGTATATCTAGCCTACGACAACGGTTCTTTGTTCCCACTGGGGGATCCAAAGTTGCTGAGGTGAAATCTTCCATGTGCGGCATACTTTGATCTCCTTCGGGTGGATTGTGTGACCCGAAACTTTCTTGTGGTGGAGGTCTTGGCACAAGTTCTCCTCTCTTGAATTTTACGAGATTTAATCCCGCAAATGAATCAACAAGATCACGTAGATCTTCCAGGTTGATTCTTTCCATCACTTTGTGGGAATTATGGGCTCGCCTCGTAGGACTGCAATCATTTTTTCAGTGTGATGACCAGGGATTATAGATGTTAATCCCGGAGTATTAATAACCCCTAAAGTTGTTTTATGTGGCGACTTGGAGTTTAATCGCGGTGTTGGGCCTTCTGGGCTCGTTTATTTGGGTAGTTGGGATCGTTGGATCCCGAGGTTGAGATTGTGTTCTCATTCCGGTGAAAAACCTATGTGTTGGGTTTTTTTTTTGTGTGACTCGGGATCTCGGGTGCTTTGTGTGGGCACCGGTAGGGGTTTTGGAGTTAGAGAGAGTTTTTGAAAACAGATGATTTTTAATGAATCATGATGTATTTGTGGGGCTATTAGTATTTCGGGGTATTTTTGCTATAATACCAGTTGAACCCGAGATTTTAATTATCGAAACCGTTTTCCTCACCTTGCTTCTCTCTCTCCCCGCGCGCTGATTTCCCGATCCCCTTTGACCCACGCAGCTTCAGGCCGTGCGCCCGCCGCCGTCCGGCCGCCATCCGCCGCGTCCGACCTACCGTTGGCTTCGTCTCGTCCAGGCGCACCTTCCCATACCAACAATTTGAATTTTCGTCGCGTTTTGGGGTCAGATTTTGCAGAAGACGCTGACGCCCAAATTTTAGGGTTCTTCGATTTTGAACGTTTTCCTTCCGATTTTCGATTGGGTAACCTCCCTTACCCCTTTTTCGTCATTATCGTGTATATTCCCTGCCATTTTTGTGTTCAATTAGTTCGAATTCTTGCTGTTGGTGTGAGGGTTGGTTCGAATTTTTGGCTGTGTGCGTGAGGTGGGTTCGAAAATTGGGGTTTTTGGCAGGGGGTGGTAATTCTTGTTATGGGTCGTTTATTACATGTTTTAGATGTATTATGGTGCTTAGTTTGGGTTCGATTTGTGTTGTGAAGATTCAAAAATTTGTGGGGAGTTCTTGAGCAATTTTCGATAATGGTTGATTGTCGTGTGTTGACAATATTTTTGAGGGTTATGAGTGTGCTTGAGCATGGGTTGCATGTTCGTAAATAATTGTGAATTAATTTATCGTGTTAGCACATCGTTCCTCGGGGCATGGAACTCGAGCAAGGTTTGGCTCGGACTTCGGAGATTTAAGGTACGTGCGACGTACGATCATTACTATATATTAGAGCATTTGTGAAATGCATAATGTATTTTGATTTCATTGAATAATTGTGCATGAGGTTATATGTATGTGTTGAGAAGCTATGAAGCGACCTAATCTTGACATCGCTGCCACGAGCGTGCGTGACACTAGAGTAGTATAACTCTCATAAGGTATATGGGGGTACCGGATGTATATGACCATTGTAGGGCATTGAGATGCCTGAGAATGATCGTGGGATCATGTATTCATTATAAGACATTTGAGATGTCTAAGTATAATGGAAAATTGGTAAAATATATGCTAGGCATTTGAGCTATCTGTGATTGGTAGCAAGTTGAAAATCAGTATTAGATATTGAGATATCTATATTCGTATGTATAATGAATTTGGAATCATTAATTATTGATACTTGAGAATCAAGCATGCTATGAGTTAAATCAATGTGTTGATTTACTGATTTTTGAGATTTGATGAGTTTGATGAGTGTGAGAACAGGGACAGTACACGGAATCCCGGATGAGGACGTTGCCATCCAGGGAGTATCATTTAAAATTCATTAGTATTTACTTTTGCTGTAAATTATGAATTTCATTATTGTGATTATGGGATTTTGTGTATTGGTATGCTCACCCCGTTGGGGGCTGTCTCTGTTGGGCAGGTGAACAGGTACATCGATGGCTGTGGAGCTGAGCTCGAGCTGTTGATTGGATGTACTCCCAGGATTGTGGTACCAGGGCTTGATGGAGCACGGTATCGTATAGAGTACTTATATATACCCGATGGTTATATACATATTTATGATGCTCGCATGTGAGCACGGTTATGCTTGTATATGGGTTGTATATAAAGGCATGAGCCTTTCTCTCTTTTATTCTATGTTGCATGCAATTAAGGGTAGAATTGCTAATGATATGAGAGTCATGGGTGTATTATGTGGGTGTTGAAACCCATCTATGTTGTCTTATGTGTGGTGTCTTCCCTGGCTGGGAATTTACTTAGCGTTGCTGTATTCTGTTGAGTATGTGTTTTCCCTGGCCGGGGAACTATATATTGTGATGTGCTTTTATTTCGGGATGGCTCTATTTATGGGGAGACTCTGCCCAAATTTTTATAAAAGTCCACCATGTAAAAAGCGGTGTAATGGGGATGGAAATGGGCGGAATCTATGAGTCTATTTGTTGGTAGAGATGATCTTAATGTTGAATATTAAAGAAATTTTGTAATTGCCATTCAATGGTAAAGTATCATCTGAGTTTCCCGATTGATTTTATTGAAAGCATGTGCCACACATAATGATTAATACACTAATCAAGGGTTAAGGGCTTGGGGTCCTTACATTAGTGGTATCAGAGCAGTGGTTAGCTCTTTGGGACTGTTGAAGGTCTGATAGGGATGAGTAGCACATATTTATACATGATAGTAGTTAGTGTTGTGTGACACAACTATTTTGCTTATGTGCATTTGTGATATGTGATCATAGTGAAACGATTATATGTCATGACATCTATAGAATCATAATATAACCTGTTGATTATGATTGTGAGTTGTGACACAGGGACAACCAAGTGGAGCATCTTGAAATGCATTGGGATACAGGAAGTACTTTGTACTCATAGTTTATGCATTTACTCATTATAATCATATTGTGGGGAATATGGATTATCGTATGCTCATGGTTTGGGATTGTTCCTGTAGGGACACTTGACGTGGAAAGGCTAAGGCCATGGTTGAAAGACACGAAACGGTAACCTGCGTTTTATATACATCATGGAATTATGCATTGTGGTTGCATGTGTACATGTAGTGATGATTTTAATGCTTTGCCGCCAAATGTTGAAGCGAGGGGTGGGAGTGCCGCATGTCGCATTTGAGCGAGGTGCATTAAAATACACTCATGATGATGTATGTTGGAATATGGATTATGCTTTGTGATGCAGGTATGGATGAAATACTTGGTGAATCTCCCATGAGTCATTGTTATGGATGAGTGATGATTTTAAATGCTTACCGCTATTTATTGTTTTGTGCCGCTAAAATGTGAAGCGAGGGGTGGGAGCGCCGCATGTCACATTGAAGCGTGGTTATCATATAAGGCGAGGAAAGAATATTTGCCGCTAAAATGTGAAGCGAGGGGTGGGAGCCCCGCATGTCCATTTAAGCGAGGTTATTCTATGCCGCCTATATGTTAAGCGAGGGGTGGGAGTACCGCATGTTTTATTTGAGCGAGGGGCATTAAAATACACTGCCGTGACAATGACTAGGGATCGGCTATATTGATTGGCGATGGTTCTTGCCGCCAGGTATATTGATAGCGACGGTTCATTCCGCTATATTGATTGGCGATGGTTCTTGCCGCCGGATATATTGATAGCGATGGTTCATTCCGCTATATTGATTGGCGACGATTCTTGCCGCCGGATATATTGATAGCGATGTCTCATTCCGCTATTCTATTGGCGATGGTTTATGCCGCCGGGTATTGATAGCGATGTCTCATTCCGCTATATTGATTGGCGATGGTTCTTGCCGCCAGGTATATTGATAGCGACGGTTCATTCCGCTATATTGATTGGCGATGGTTCTTGCCGCCAGGTATATTGATAGCGATGGTTCATTCCGCTATATTGATTGGCGATGGTTCTTGCCGCCAGATGTATTGATAGCGATGGTTCATTCCGCTATATTGATTGGCGATGGTTCTTGCCGCCGGATATATTGATAGCGATGGTTCATTCCGCTATATTGATTGGCGACGATTCTTGCCGCCGGATATATTGAAAGCGATGTCTCATTCCGCTATTCTATTGGCGATGGTTTATGCCGCCGGGTATTGATAGCGATGTCTCATTCCGCTATATCGATTGGCGATGACTTATGCCGCCGGGTGTTCATAGCGATGGTACATTCCGCTACATCTATGGCGATGGTTAATGCCGCCAGATGTCTATAGCGATGTGTTATGCCGCTGACTCTATGACGAGGAATTATGCCACTGATTCTATAGCGACGGGTTATGCCGCTATGTACATGACGCTGGATTACGCCACCTACGAGCGATGGGTGCTGATTGCGTAACACTGTTGGATGACGGAGACAGGTATGCCGCTATATTGTTAGCAATGAGGTATGGCATATTACTGTTTATTTAGCACTATTGTGGATATCATGTGTTAATTTACTTATGTTGTCATGTGTTTGACGATGAGACTATAGACGTCGTGTATCGACATATACCGTCACGAGTCGACAATATTATTTCAAAGTCATATGTTGACAGGTACCGTCACGGGATGACAATGACATAGTGGATGTTTTATGTAGACGTGTAGCGTCATTTTGATGGTTAATACATTTATGTTATGTATTTGGTTGTATGGTTTGAGTGCCGATGGTGAGCACATGGTAAAGTCTGGGTCACTAGTTGACGAGACCTTTTGCAGAGCAGGTTTGCTCGGTGGAGTATTGGATTTATTGTACCGGTAAATGTATCACATCTTGTTATAGAGTTAAATATTTGTCGAGCGATGATACCCTTGGGTATGCTCGTTGGTTTGGCTAGGGCCAAGTGATTGGTGGTAAGAGTAGTCATTGAGGAAACTACTCGCTTGTGTTGTGATGTAAGGTAGACATGGTTACACCCACCCTGAGGGTGTGGGATAAATCTTATTGGATTATGATTGCATCATAAGTGAGCAAGGACACCGGGTTGTCCATTGTGCTTGGTATTTTAGAGATATGTTGGACGATGACCCATTACTCTAACGGTTTGTACGGTATGGCATACCGAGATGGAACATATGGTTTGTTGGTGGGCTTGATAGGAGCCTATGGAGACAGCGCTTTGCTAGCCAGATATCGTGGTAAGGATATAGTGTGCTTGTTGGAGCCATTATACTGCACATTGGAACCAAGTTTGGTGAATCGTATGATGATACGATGAAGACTTTTGGCAGGCTTTTGATTGTCCCTTTGTAGCATGATGTTTGAGGCATGTGGCACCTCATGAGAACGTTATACGTCTTTTCTTTCGAGGGACTTGTCTGGGACAGCTCATAATGTTGGAGTACCAACAAGAGAGTCATCAAGTCGTTGTTGACTCGATCTGGGGAATCCGTGTACTTGGGATGCAATGGGTGTTATGGTATCCAGTTTTTCCGAACGGTGGTTCGAGACTAGTGGATCTCGAGTTCGATAGCACTTTCCTTGTGGGGAAGGAGGTAGTATTATACCTATTAGGAATCTTTGAAAGATTCGGTGAGTTGGTACGTGTGGTGTTGATTTTGGGAATCACGCCGTGTTGTTGATCGTCGATTATCATTCTCCACTGGATGGGAATGACTCAGAATTGATAGTTGTGTTTGGGGCTTAGGGGTATGTTGTAGATACCCGAGCCAAGTGCATTGAGTATGCATGTGATGCTAGTTTTTGATTTCCTTTTTGTCAAGCATAGAGTTATGCTATTTTGGATGGCTAAATCTCTGATGAGAGATATGGAACACCTTGAGATTGGGAATCTCCATGGCACGATAATTATGAGAAACAATCGTGGAGTTAGTTGACTCCCTTTGAGGAGGGATTATCTTGTGTGGGTTGAGGTGTCTCCTTGTTGGTGTTTTCCTTCGAGTTATGCGATAGCCTTCCCAAGTTTGGATTGTTAAATCCTAGGATTATCAAGGGATGGCAGGAATTTGGATTTATTGGGTGTCGCTGTCGACACAAGCGTTGAGGATGCCATGGGTTTATTGCATGTCCTTTCAGAATTTGAGTTCTGTGGAGTCTCGATGGTTTATTTATGATCAGGATGTGATCCTTGGAATATCCGGAGGTGGACATCTTGTGAGATGTCTTTTGTGTGAATCTGTGGCCGTGAGTTGCCCAAATTGAGTTGCAATGATGCGACTGCTCATTCGATGGAGGAGGTTTGAAAGTGGAAACCAGGTTTGGTATGTGTACACCGTGGTATACTAGTGTTTCCCTCGTAACGATGTATGTTAGACATCGTGAGTCATGATAGAGATGTCTTTGAATGATATCTACGATGGAATCGGGAGCGATTCGAATCCTTGCAGTTTCAGTTGACTAACTGCTCTTGGAGTATTAGCGTTGAGCTGTGCTGACGCTCTTTGACGTTATGATGGATTGGGAAGTCTATTCCACTCCAGAGTTTGACACGAGGTCAACGTTCTCACGGTTGAAGTGTCATTCATGATGCGTTCATACTAGTTGTATTAGAACTAAGGATGAATGTCCGATCTACGGTCGTAAGTATTGGTTGTTTTGCGGTCATGAGGGACTGACTTTTGGGATGACACGCATCGAGGTACGTTTTGCCTCTTGGGTGATATGTTGGTTTTGGTATGTCGCTCTGTTTCAGAGTTTGATGTGAGATAAGTATCATCGCAGTTTTTAAGACGATTCTGATATGGTCAAGAATCGAGGTTATGGCTTCATGTTGTTGTGTAGCCTGGGTGTTACGTATTACACCGGTGCTAATTTCGAGGACGAAATTCTTTTAGTGGGGGATATTGTGATGACCAGGGATTATAGATGTTAATCCCGGAGTATTAATAACCCCTAAAGTTGTTTTACGTGGCGACTTGGAGTTTAATCGCGGTGTTGGGCCTTCTGGGCTCGTTTATTTGGGTAGTTGGGATCGTTGGATCCCGAGGTTGAGATTGTGTTCTCATTCCGGTGAAAAACCTATGAGTTGGGTTTTTTTTTTGTGTGACTCGGGATCTCGGGTGCTTTGTGTGGGCACCGGTAGGGGGTTTTGGAGTTAGAGAGATAGTTTTTGAAAACAGATGATTTTTAATGAATCATGATGTATTTGTGGGGCTATTAGTATTTCGGGGTATTTTTGCTATAAATACCAGTTGAACCCGAGATTTTAATTATCGGAACCGTTTTCCTCACCTTGCTTCTCTCTCTCCCCGCGCGCTGATTTCCCGATCCCCTTTGACCCAGCAGCTTCAGGCCGTGCGCCCGCCGCCGTCCGGCCACCATCCGCCGCGTCCGACCTACCGTTGGCTTCGTCTCGTCCAGGCGCACCTTCCCATACCAACAATTCGAATTTTCGTCGCGTTTTGGGGTCGGATTTTGCAGAAGACGCCGACGCCCAAATTTTAGGGTTCTTCGATTTTGAAGGTTTTCCTTCCGATTTTCGATTGGGTAACCTCCCTTACCCCTTTTTCGTCATTATCGTGTATATTCCCTGCCATTTTTGTGTTCAATTAGTTTGAATTCTTGCTGTTGGTGTGAGGGTTGGTTCGAATTTTTGGCTGTGTGCGTGAGGTGGGTTCGAAAATTGGGGTTTTTGGCAGGGGGTGGTAATTCTTGTTATGGGTCGTTTATTACATGTTTTAGATGTATTATGGTGCTTAGTTTGGGTTCGATTTGTGTTGTGAAGATTCAAAAATTTGTGGGGAGTTCTTGAGCAATTTTCGATAATGGTTGATTGTCGTGTGTTGACAATATTTTTTAGGGTTATGGGTGTGCTTGAGCATGGGTTGCATGTTCGTAAATAATTGTGAATTAATTTATCGTGTTAGCACATCGTTCCTCGGGGCATGGAACTCGAGCAAGGTTTGGCTCGGACTTCGGAGATTTAAGGTACGTGCGACGTACGAGCATTACTATATATTAGAGCATTTGTGAAATGCATAATGTATTTTGATTTCATTGAATAATTGTGCATGAGGTTATATGTATGTGTTGAGAAGCTATGAAGCGACCTAATCTTGACATCGCCGCCACGAGCGTGCGGGACACTAGAGTAGTATAACTCTCATAAGGTATATGGGGGTACCGGATGTATATGACCATTGTAGGGCATTGAGATGCCTGAGAATGATCGTGGGATCATGTATTCATTATAAGACATTTGAGATGTCTAAGTATAATGGAAAATTGGTAAAATATATGCTAGGCATTTGAGCTATCTGTGATTGGTAGCAAGTTGAAATCAGTATTAGATATTGAGATATCTATATTCGTATGTATAATGAATTTGGAATCATTAATTATTGATACTTGAGAATCAAGCATGCTATGAGTTAAATCAATGTGTTGATTTACTGATTTTTGAGATTTGATGAGTTTGATGAGTGTGAGAACAGGGACAGTACACGGAATCCCGGATGAGGACGTTGCCATCCAGGGAGTATCATTTAAAATTCATTAGTATTTACTTTTGCAGTAAATTATGAATTTCATTATTGTGATTATGGGATTTTGTGTATTGGTATGCTCACCCCGTTGGGGGCTGTCTCTGTTGGGGCAGGTGAACAGGTACATCGATGGCTGTGGAGCTGAGCTCGAGCTGTTGATTGGATGTACTCCCAGGATTGTGGTACCAAGGCTTGATCGAGCACGGTATCGTATAGAGTACTTATATACACCCGATGGTTATATACATATTTATGATGCTCGCATGTGAGCACGGTTATGCTTGTATATGGGTTGTATATAAAGGCATGAGCCTTTCTCTCTTTCATTCTATGTTGCATGCAATTAAGGGTAGAATTGCTAATGATATGAGAGTCATGGGTGTATTATGTGGGTGTTGAAACCCATCTATGTTGTCTTATGTGTGGTGTCTTCCCTGGCTGAGAATTTACTTAGCGTTGCTGTATTCTGTTGAGTATGTGTTTTCCCTGGCCGGGAACTATATATTGTGATGTGCTTTTATTTCGGGATGGCTCTATTTATGGGGAGACTCTGCCCAAATTTTTATAAAAGTCCACCATGTAAAAAGCGGTGTAGTGGGGATGGAAATGGGCGGAATCTATGAGTCTATTTGTTGGTAGAGATGATCTTAATGTTGAATATTAAAGAAATTTTGTAATTGCCATTCAATGGTAAAGTATCATCTGAGTTTCCCGATTGATTTTATTGAAAGCATGTGCCACACATAATGATTAATACACTAATCAAGGGTTAAGGGCTTGGGGTCCTTACATTCAGTCTTCGCCAAAGGTCTTCAGACCTCCTCTGCTTTCCATTTTTGGTGTAAAAGAGGTTCTGTTCCGTAGGACGGTGGTAGCCATCCTCCGTTTCTTCTTCCTGTCGTACTTGGTCTTAACTCCAACTCCTTAACACGGGTGTGAACATCTCGAAGGCTTTCAAGAATCTCATCCTGATGTTTAATCATAATTTCCATGTGACTTTGAATATGATGGATCTATGCAGGGACATGGTATTGAAGGTAGCCATAACGTTGCACTCTCTTCTGAATCTCTCTAAGATCTTAGGATATCTTAGAAGAATCTGGCTTGATTTCTCGAAAGGTTGGTTCTCTCATCCTAATCATCTGGTCCAGACCCTATTGGATCATTGGCGGCTGGAACCACATCTTCATGTTCAGGATGGTCGTCTTCCTGAAGTTCTGCTAACTCGAACTGTAGTTTGAGGTTTACTTGATGGAGCATCTTTGCCTTCCTTTCAAGTTTCTTGTAATGGTTTATGCCTGGTGTGCATAAACCTGTTCCTCGTAAAAGTTTTCACTTATGATTGAAGCGTTGAGCTTCTGCCATATGCTTCTGATTTAGTGCTTCCAATTTCTGGAAGTACCACCTGTATGAATGACACTTCGAACATTCGTTCGGGTCCATATTATCTTGAATTGTCTCATCCGTATAGGTTAAAAATTAATATTCATGATATTATTATAGTATTTCCAGAATAAACATAGGTTCTGATACCATTCTGTCAAGGATCGCAAAAACGGAGACTTGTAAAAAGACGACGTTAAATATAACTTTTTTTATAAATATAAGGATATAAAAGATAATTAAATATTATATATGTGCTTCTTTGTAAACTAAACAAAAGTCTAAGGGATAGAATACAACTTACCAATCTATTAAGAGGTAAAATAGTCAAAATAAAACCCTTAATTGATTGAAAATTTTGAGATTGGATTTATTTCAATAAAAGTTTTTCCAATTTGCATTTTTATGCATTAAGATTTTTTCTCAAGACTTAAGTAGATTGAGTGTCTCAAAAGAACACTTCCTTATAATTTCCTCTATATATTTTCAACGAGTAAGCCTTTTTATGCTCGGGGTGAAATGCTTCATTCTCGAAGACAGAAATATCCCATCATAGTTGTTTACAATTGTTTTATATTGAAAAAAATTATTATGTAAATTTACTAAGACACAAAATTAAATTCTTTTTCAATTTTATGCAACTTTAAACAGAAGAAGTTTTATTTTTTCAATCAACTTTGTGAAAAGTAAAAACTGGTCGCACAATCAGGGGCGGATGCACCCTGCCCCTTGCAAAAAAATATTTTACCTCACAAAAACTATAATTTACCCCTAAAAAATTACATTTTGCTTCCCGTTAAATTATATTTTGACTTCTTAAAATTTTTGCCTTCATATTATATTTTATTCTTTTTTGCTCATCTTTCCCAAAATTCCTACGTCCAACCCTACGCAAACTCAAATTCGATTATTCGTATTTTTTATAAACTTTTAATTTTAGTTGACGGGTAGTTTGCTTTAATGCATGTCTAAGGGTGTACAAAAAAAATCACACAATTCAACCCACTCATATCCACTCGTTTTAACTTTCGAAAAAAGTGATGCAGTTGAAAAATTAAGCAACTCGTATTTATATGTGCGTGTAATGGATTGTTGTAGTAAGAAGAAAAAGTGTTGCAGTTGATACTTTATTTTATTATATTTTTTGTTTCATATTATAAGATAACATTTTTAGTTTCATTTTTAGTACATGATTTGGATATATATAATTTTTAGGATAACGATGATATGATCACTCGTTTTAAATTTATTTGATTTTTATTGAAAAGGATTTGATAATTCATATAATATTTTTGTTCACATAATTTTAATTTTTTATTGTTTTATTTTGTTCTATCATTTATTTAATTTTTGTTATGTTTTATTATAATCGATAGTAAATACTTTAGGTTAATAGCTTGTAAACTACACTAATTATAATTGATTTCTATTTCTTCGGTTAACCGCCCACAACCACATGATTTTGGTCATTTGTTATGCAATTGCGATTTGACAATTTAACAACCTACACATAGTGGTTTGTGTGATATTTTTCATGTCTATCCACTCAAACCCACTCACGTACATCCCTACACATGTGGCACTATTTTTACTAAATAATAAAGATTACCAAATGAAGCAAGCACGTGTCATTCTCGCTTGAGAAGCAACATAAGTTCTTATCCAATTATATTAAAATTTGTAACACCACCATGTGCAATATAATATTATAACATATATTATTATATAACAATAAAAACAATATATTATTTGTAAAAGAGTGTAATAAAATTAATACAATTAAAGCAAGATGAATCATAGAGTTATCAATACAGTAGGGTGATCATATTTCTAATCACTGGTCTCTTATTTATCTCATCTCATTCATAGTAACAAATATTGTCTTAAATGACGACTAAGAATTGGAGATAAAGATGACGAAAGCCATCAATCTTGAGAGAAGAGAAATTATATATATATTTTTGCTAATATGAAAAACCGAAAGGTACAAAATACACTAATATCGTTTTGGTAAAATGACGAAACATACCACCAATTCAGTCCTCAAAACAATATATATCATATATAAAAGAGAAGATTATCCACAGAGTTCCGCCGCTACCGGAACCATAAATTCGAATCACACGCTGCTGCCCCGCCCAGAAAGCACGTTATTATCCAGCTATCTCATAAAAGCTTCCATGCTGCATAACTAGGTAAAGTAATATCACTATCTTGGCCATAAGTTCTTGAAACATCATGTAACACAAATTACATTGTTAAATTAGAGCAGCTCAAGCAACCTCCTACAACATCAGGTTATGTCAGAACTTGATGCTCAATAAATCATGCTTGTATGGATTAGTTTTCTATAACACAGGCAATGTGGAAAGATCAAGAAAAGATCGATTGTAGGGTAGATTCTGCCACGCCGGCTCGCTAAAACAATGACTAGAGAGATGCCCAGAAATTTATGATTGTTGATTAACATCCTAAGATCTCTTGGTTTCTTGTCATCAGATGTGACATCCAATGTTCCTATGATTTTTTTTTTTTTTCAGTCTGGAACCAAAATTCGTGTAACTAATCCGAAGTTTAAGTGGGTCGAATACATTACGGAGAATGCTTTCTTAAGGGGGTATAGAGTTCTTGGTCACTTGAACCACCAGACATTTAGTTCATATTCAATTGTTTAAAAGTTGCAAGGAATCTGCAAGTGAAAGGCCTAAGCTAACATTGGTCCTGATGAAACACAGAACCTTCCATTGTTTCATCACCATCCAACTCAAAGCTAAAACTTAGTTCCCCCGGCAAAAAATCATGCCAAACAGTCCTAAGTAGAAGAACAAACGGCTCATATTATAGCCTAGTAAAAGCAACTTCTGCCTCAAAGAATGTCGTCACAAACAATCGAAGAAACCCAATCTTGTTGATCTATTCATAATTCAATCACCCATATCCAATTTCATTAAAAGAAACAACAAAAAAGAACCAAAGAAATCCCAACAACCGACACAAAAAGTAATCTTTAAGTTGCAAAAAGCTGATTGAGGTTATTCCTTGGTGGTCATCATTCCCGATTCTTGAATGAAAAAATCAACTTTAAAAAAATTAGCCAATAATTCGGAACAGAATCAGTAATCACCGAGAGATCTCTAATAAAAATCATATAACTACAAAAACAAATGCAAAAAAATCAACAAGAAATCTTACAAGGGACATCTTTCGATGGGGAAGAAGGTCCAGAATTATGACAGAGAATTGCTCTTCCAATCAACGAAATACTCGAAACAATCCCAACAAAGTACAGAAACATCACTAATGCAATTATCCAAGGCATCAACATAAATCCAATGAAAAAAGTGACCGATCCACAAAGCATCAGAGCCAAAGAAATCCCAAGAAGCAAAGAGGCAAATCCAGCCGGACTTATCTGCTCAAGAGACGTCGTCGCCCTCCTCCGCTGATGGATCACCGGCGTTTGATCTGGAAAACCCAAAGTCGATGGCGGGGATCGTATAATATTCAAAACTAAAGCTGATAACTCATAGAGAATCTTGGAATGGTGATCTGTTTGAGTTTGTGGGTTCCCTCTCCTCATACTTGCAGCTTCTTTTTTTCAAGGATCGATTTTCAAGATTTTTTTTCTAAAAATAAAAAAGTTTTTTATGATAATTTGAGGTGGGAAATTAATGCGAAAATCGAGGTAAATGGATAAACTTGGTCATTATGAAACGGATAAGATTAATTATAATCAAGAGAAATTTGTCTTCTTTTTCCGGCTGTAAGTGGAAGATCAACCAAATAAAAAGAAGAAGAAAACTGGGTTCCTCGGTGGCAGATTTATTATTTTTTATGAATTAACTAACAGTCGGTTACTTAAAAGAATTAAACCAATTCCATCCGGATTAACAATAGGTCTGGTCTGATTTGGTCGATCCTCAAAGTACTCGAACTCGATAGCGTTATAAGTATTTAGGTAATCTCCAACCCAAAACTTTATTTTAGCGTAAGTTTTACACCAAAATAATGTAACTTCTACACCAAACATAAAACACATCTCCAACCAATCTACTCTAAACTTACTCCAAAAGAAATATTCCGTACAATATTCCTTTTAATTAATATATTTATTATAAATCATAAAAATATAATTAATTAACATATTAAAATAATCCTATTATTAGTATTATTAATTATTTTTCGTTTTATTATTACATAAAAAATTGCAAATTAGACAGTAAACCCACGGTTTTGCATTTTAAAACCAATACACCGATCCAAATTTAGCATTCATTTTAAACAAAAAATTTTTTTTAAAGGGAAACAACTTTAAAATTTACGCCAAAGCTACAGTGTTGCGCCAACAATGGCACAGCACTATAGCGGGTGTCATCACTGGCGTAGGAGATGACACCCGGTTGGAGCTCTTCCCAGCCCCAAAAATGGCGTCCAACGCCACTTTTGACAAAGGGGCGCTGGTTGGAGATGTCCTTACAACTACAACGTTTTTTTATTTATTAATATTAATTATTAATAGCTTCACGCACACGATTCGTCCATAACATTAAAATATAAATATATATATATATATATATATATATATATATATATATATTTATATTATATTAAAAGTTAAAAATAATTTTCATATAATTAAGTAGAATAGTTATTTAAATATGATAATTTTAGTTATTTTCGTATTTATGATTTTCTATATAGTTTTTTATTTGGAATAATATGGTCATTTATTTAAACATAGATATGATTAGTACTTACCGTTAAATTTGGATAATATTAAAAATAGTTGTGTATCTTAATGAATTATGAAAATAAATAATTTTGTACATAATAAAAGACCTAACAAGATACCAAATTTTAAATTCTAAACTCCTCGCAATTATCTTTATAAAAATTTATAAAATGAACTTAGATATATTTATTAAGAAATTTACAGATAAAAAATCTAATTTTATATTTATGGAAAGAGAAATAACAAATCAAACATTTGTCCCCAATTATATATTCCAGTTACTCTAATAAACTTTACTGTTTTAGTTTTAGGATTTCGATGCTACAATCAGGTATATCAAATACCCAAAATCATTTTGGGCAGTAAGTGAGACCCACCGTCAAAACAATTTAGGCCCTAGGGTAGCTTCGAAATTCCCGGAATTATCTTTAATTGGTATCTGATTTGGGCATTGATGCTCATGAGTCAAGCCCAGGCCTTTTACATACATTTCGACATAATTATTCTTGGACACTACTCCAAATATTGGATTAATGATCCATATTTATTAATGTCCCATTTTTATGTGGGACCCAATGCATTGATAAATTTAGATCATTAATCCGTCCCATATTATGGTAGTGCCACATGGGGTATCCAAGAAGTAAACACATCGACAATACTTTATTTATGTGCACTTGATATTTTATAGCAAACAATCTATGTACACTTGAAAAAACACACCAAAATAAGATTATATTTTCATACTTTGACCTTTCTCCTTCACTAATAAATTCGATTCTTCAAGTTTGAGCCTCTCTTTGACATGAGAAATATAATTTGTAGCTTTGTTATCCACATGTTCATCCCCACCACGGCTGTTCTGACCATGTCTATACCCATCGGAGCCACAAAATTTCCCTTCATGATCCTTAAACAACACCGATTTCACCAACGCAGCTGGCTTAACAGTGGCTGTGGCGGCATATTGGGTGGTCGAGGGCGGCTTAGCTGCACGATGGAAAGACATCATGAGTTTGCCTTTCATGGAGCTTCCATGTTTATGGCTAGCGACTTCCATGTTTAATGAAATTATCTTGTGTTGCCAATATTGTTAGGCGTGTCAATCTAAATATATAGAAGCTAAGAAATATAATTAATAGCTAAGGAATAATGGAAGAGGAGTTTTTTTTTCATGATAGCTACCAGGTTTGAGATAGAAATGAATCTTTATGAGTAGGATATATTCTTGTCTCTATATTTTAATTGGATTTGATCACTTTCAGTGATATGGTTATGTATAATAGAGAAGATAATAATGTGACCTAGATTTTCGTACGAGTGCACATACTTTTACTCATATATTCACAAGAAAATATATTTTTTTTCAAAGGCAAAGCTTCCAGTGCTGTGGTGGGGTTAGACAGACCGATACTCATTTATTCATAACGAAAAACAACAATATACGAGAGATGGGCTATACCAAAACCTAAACACGATCCCCTTCTTATATATATATAAACACGATCCCCTTCTTATATATATATATATATATATATATATATATATATATATATATGTTTTCTTTTGATCTCAAGCTCACACCGCCCATTTGAAATGGAACTACACCTTTTTCCATGTAGGCGGAACCCAAAATGAATCAGCTTTCTGAAACTTTACAAGTGATACGTACGAATCATTAGTACACGCAAGAAACATGTCCATATCCATTCAATTGTTGGGTCAAAAGTGACTCAATTTGCGCACCAAAATGCTCAGAAATGAAGAACAACATTTCAGAATCCTTGTAGTAATACCAACATATGTATATGTTAATAAAAAAAAGCGAGAATAATTTTGTAAAGACTACTCCCACATGAATGTGATTGTTGGATGGGATGCACTGGTCGATGATCCCTCAGGAGCATGCAGGATAGTCTCGGAGAAATGCAAATTAGAGGGGGCATTGCTACCATGAGATTCTGTTACAGACAAAATTGGCTTACTTTCTTGGACAAATGCAAAATGGTTTAAGCCATTGTAGTGCAAGTTGTGAGCTAAAGAATGGGGGAGTGGTTCTGAGTGGTTTACGTTGTTCAAACCGAACTCCCGAGTTAGAGAAGGTGTTGATGACAGAAGAGAGAGAGCACGATCAGAGTCAACAACTTGCTTAAATCCATCAGAAAACATTTTCTGGCTGCTGCCACTAATTCCCAATGCAGTGTTTGGATCAAGAAACGGTTGACAGATGGAGGTTTCTTGGATCGAGCTGTCCCTGCCTTGCATGCATGGAAGTTGATTAATGACTCCCTTGTAACTGTGAGCAGAACACCGAGGAAGAGAGCTTTGTGTCTCGATATAGTTCAGCTGTCGTTGATTGGTGTATAGCATTACATCATTATCGACTTTAGTGACCCCAGCCCAGGGAGGGCTCACGGCAGCGTTTGGAAGTATCTGTGGGCTTCCAAATGAAAGAATTCTTGAACTGTCAATGGCTTGAGGGGTAGAGAAAGTTAGTCCAGAACTTTGCGAGAGAGAGTCGGGATGAGGTTTCCTTCGTCTCCTATTGTGACCATCAAGTCGTTTCCTGCAGCTTCGCTTCCCCTCATCGAACTCTACTAGTGAATGAAACCTACACAAATGATGCATGATTTGTTCCAAATTTAAACTGGGATGAGAAAAGTTAAAGTTTAACCATACACAACTGATCTATTTGCCATCGCTAGTAAATTTTAAGTTCTTGGATGAATTCAATCTAAATTTTATCACAAAATTAAGTCAAAATCGTATCATTCATATCATGATCACTCTTTCAACTTAGTAATCCAAAGCATTCACCTGCTGCACTGTTGGCAGAACCTCTGCTCGCGACCGCCAATCGTCACCTTCGCGGTCTTGGAGTGTATCTCACAGACTTTATGTCTCCGGTGATAGTCCCTACAAAGGCTTAAATCTGCATTACATCCATCAACCAAGCAATGAGCAACTTGAGTATTACTTCCAGGAGCCTTGGCCCTTTTTGATGATCCAGGAACTGACGAAGATTCCATCGGAATGCACCGTGAACTCCAAATTCTTTCAGATTCTGAATACCCGAATTCAGAACCTACTTTACTGCATGAACTAGTGGTCTACTATCTCCACGTTCTGATTCGACTAACTACTCTGCCGAAAGGATTCAAGAAAAGTGTACATCTTCAGAATTGAGATATGTTTCTCAAAACAGATGAGCTTCTCAAAATTCATCCACGGAAGACACAAAAGATCGAATTTTTAAGGGGATATAATCCACCATCACAATCCCCAGTAAGCCTCCCACCCACAAGCAAGAACCACAGTAACTCAAAAGAAACACTAATTAAAATGAGATAACACGAACATTCATAAACCAAGTGCTCTAAAAGTCTTAAGAAGGGATGAAATTGCTAAAATATTCCAAAATATATTCAAGAAACTCATTATAAAACTTTAATTGAAGCTACGTACCCCTCTACCCAGTCCACACCAGTTTTCAAAAGAATGAAAAAAGATCCGACACCATGCCCTGAAATCTATGCAGTCCTCCACTTTTGTTCAATTACTAAGAGGAAAACAACAGTTGTGAATACATCAGAGCCCCATTTAAATCAGGGAAAAAGGGGGAAAAAAAGTAGAGATCACCATTCTTTTGTTGTCACAACAGGATTACTAGAAACAGTAGAAAAACAATAACACCCGCTTCAAGTAAGTACATTTTTGACATAAAAATATAAGGTAAAAGACTAAAAAGAAATTATTTACCCGCTGTACAAAAGCACCTCAAGCATTCGTTTTTATCAAAAAATTTCCTGTGGGGGTTAACGTTAATGATAAAGACAGAAACTTGAGGAAGTTTAGAGGGACCCCAACAGGGGAGAGCTGAAATTGTACCTCAGAAATCAAGCCAACAGTCCACCAAAAACTTAACCATCCAAGTACCCAAGAGAGTAAAGCAATCAAGCAATAATGCACATATAAATTGAGAACTCGGAGCAACAAAATGGAACAAAGTAGATTAACTAACTAAATATCATGTGTAGCTGAATAGGTACAAGTATTTAAGAAGTGTGTAACAATACTTACAGACAAGTGTAAATGAAGACTGACACAGTCTCCTCAGCCATTCAGTCTCTGACAATAACTCCATTATAGAGGGGATCAGTAAAGTTGGCAACTGGCAAAAGCAATATAGGATTACTGTTCATTTGAAAAGAGAGGAGGGCGTCTAGTATTATTGTAGCAGTAGAGGTGGGTGGGTAGCGTTCTTGGGGTTGTGGGTGGGTAAGGAGCATACAAATGAACAAGAAAAGTGCAAGAAGAGAGCAAAAGAGAATTTAGTGTGTTTATACTAGGAGATGCAGAATACACCTTATTCCAATCCTACCAAACAATCCATACGAATGTGTAATTTATTCATGATAGAGAGTAGATACCAAACTAAAATATGACTTTAGATGCAGCTGGCGGCTAAACATATTTATCCCGTTTTTTAGCATAAAAAATAGATTATATTAATAAAAATATGGTTACAACAGATACAACTTGCACTTGCACTTGCAGCCAATTAAAAGAAAAAGCCTAGTAGTAAACAAACAAAGAGGTCGAAATGAAAAAAAAACGGCACAACATAAGGACAAAGAGATGATCAATAGACAGCAATGGCCGCCATAACGAAACCTGTTGAATGGGGTTCCATCTGCGCTATTTCTGGAAAAGAAAATGATGAATGTTTAAGTCGAGGCAAGTGTGTAATACTTTGTCATTAAGAGGAATTTGCTCCACACAATGTATTGTCGATTTGTGGCAATCCTCTCCCAAGATACAACAACTTCTCTTGTGATAGTAGCACAATAAATCACAAGAACATCAACCACAAATATTGCAAACTATCTCCTTCAAGAACAATATGAATAATGATAAGCGGAATGGCTTCGTATTTCTTGGAAGATATTCGATGTTGATCTAAACCAGTGCCAGCAATAATGATTCATTGTGATAGCCAATCGGCAATTGTTAGGGTACAAAACAGTATGTATAATAGGAAGTCTGGACATATTCGTCATAGCCATCATACTGTACGACAATTGATCACTAATGGAGTTATCGCAATTGATTATGTGAAATCAAAGGTTAACTTGGCGGATCCGCTTATAAAATCATTAAATAGAGATCAAATGTTTGAATTATCAAAAGGAATGGGGTTGAAATCTACAAAATAAATTTTCATAGTGGTAACACAACCTTGTTGACTGGAGATCTCAAGATCTTGGTTCAATGTGACAACTAAATTATGAAAAATTGAATTAGCACTCATGAAATTTCCCAACCCATTCCTAGGATGAAGAGTGCTTTGGACCTACAAAAGTAGTGAGGTTAAGTTTGATACTTTTAATGATTCATATACTTGAAAGAGTGGAGTATGGTAGGATACTCTTAATAGGAGGTCACCTATGTAAGTGTGAGGACGGTCGCCTCAATGAAACACTTATCAATCCAAGAGGTGTTGTAAGGTCTCGCTACCTTAACCCGCTATTAGTGCATTATCACGAATATTAGTCATACTTTCATGCCATTAGGGAATTTTTATACATGCTTCACTAGCAATGTCATGCCAACTATAAATTTTTTGACATTAATCCATGTCTCATTCAATTCCCAATACAATCTAACTAACACAAGCATACATTGTACAATGCATCAATCGCATATTTTCAATTCATCATGCAATACTCCATAATTAATTGCAAGCAATTTATAAATGAAAAGAGAAATCTCAAGCCCTTATACAATCCATATACACATAAGAATGCTCACATGCGAGCAATGAATAAGTAATGTATATCTATTGTATAAACATACTAGCCAATACCAACATTGGTACATCAGCCCTGGAAGTATTTCCAATCAATAGCTCGAACTCAACTCCAGAGTCAATGATGTACATGTTCTACATGTTCCAACAGAAACAGCCATCACACGAGGTGAGCATACCAATCACACAATCTCAATAACATTAATCTATGTTGGAACCGAAGAGGGGGGGAGGGGGGTGAATGATGTTCCTTGGCTACTTTAGCGATTTAAAGTGACTTTGCAAAAGTCGAGTTTGCGCTGCGAAAAACTTCAAGTCAATCAATCAATCAATGAACAATAAGAAATGATAAAGTAAATGTGTAATGTAAATAAAGAAACAAAGAACACAAGTATTGTTATAGAAGTTCGGCGGTGAATCGCCTACGTCTCCTCTTCCCGGTTAGAAAACGTCCAACCGAGGTTCCACTAGAACACTTTGATCTTGGCCTTAGGGCTCTAAGTTAGCCACAAACAAACTCTTCCCGAGACACACACTCTTCACGAGTCTTCTTGACATTAAGGGCTCCAAGGATAGCCACAAACAAACTCTTCCCGAGTCACACACTCTTCACGAGTCTTCTTGGCCTTAAGGGCTCCAAGGATAGCCACAAACATGCACCAACTTCACTTGTTGATGACTTATATAATTTCCAACTTGTGTCGGTGTTGGAGGACCTTACAACGATTCAAATAACACCTTCACGATGTAACCAAATGAAGAACAAAAGCTCTCACACAAGAAATGAATTACAAGCTCTCAATACAACACAAATGTATGAAGTTTGCAATGCTAGATTGAATTTAATTGAACAAAGATTTCTTGTATTGTATCCTCTTGTTTCTTGTCTTCAACTTGAGGCCAATTATCCATATTTATAGTGTAGGAGGCTCCCAAGATTCACACCTCAATGAGAATAAATCTCAACCCTTGGATCCAGCAACCCCGATGTCGGATTAAAACCCTCGGGAGTCTCAACACCGTAATTATCTCATAATTACCCCAATTAAAATCCATTAAGGATCATAATCACTCCGGGATTAACATAATTAATTTTCCGATATCACATGTGTTTCATGGCCAAAACGAACACAACCGAGAAAACCAAAGCAAATGTTGAGAAGTTATTGTGTAGGTGCTATTGTCTGGGTTTACACGAACTGCCAAGAAGTTCAAGACATCATGTTCACTTTGTGGCCTAGTAAAACCCGATAGTATACTACTAAGGAAGGTTCAAAGCCACAAGTTACCTCTTTCGATACAATAATTTTTTCGTGTGAACTCTATCTTGACGTCACGTGCATTCATCCATTAATTTTGTTCATATGGGGGATTGTTGGATTTTGAGGGTTAATGAATTAATATTAATCAAGATGAAAAATAGGTTAATGAAGCGAAAATAAACAAGGAAAAATCGAACGAAGGAAACGGAGGCGAAAATGGAGTTTTCGGGCGCGAAACGGCTAGGGGTGTAAATGAATTGAACATGTTCACAAACTTTTCGAGCCAGCTCGATAAATATTTGATTCGAATTCGAGCCGAAGTCGAACATGTTCGAACTTTTTTTCGAGCCGAACTCGAGCCCAAATTACTTTGTTCAATAGTTCACGAGCTGCTCGCGAACATTAATATTTTATTAATAAAATTTAATTATATTAAATAAATATATTTCGAACATTTCAGGTATTTATTTTTGAGCAATAATGTTCAAACCTTTTCGAGCCGAACTCGAGCCAATTTTTTGTAACTATTCGAACTTCGAATTGTACTCGAGCTCGAATATAACTATTTCGAGCCGAATTCAAACCTTGAATTTTTTTTGCATATTCGGCTTGATTCGGTTCGTTTACATTCCTAGAAACGGATCACCGAAACTGCCCGGGAAAAACCCCGGGCACTATGGGAGGCACCTAGGCTTCTTCTTTATGCGCCACAGACGCCTAGGCGCATAAAACGATGCCTAACAGGATGGTTGTTCTGTTTTTCTTCAAAGCATTACACCTTTTGGCTGTAGATGTGTTCTTTCATGAATGGTTGCACACAAATGGAGTCTTTTGATGGCATCCTTATTGGAAATTGACTTGTGCATGCAACTAAAATGTGTTGCGTTAATGCTATAAAAGATGCATGAAGTATTAAGAGAATGATAAGTCTTGGCAGAGAAGTCTAGACATAATTTCATATGACAAAATGATCTCTAGTGGCATACTCTTGAGTGAATGTGAAACCGTGGATTCGCATATGAAATGGTTAACCGAGAGATCATATGGAATTTTATCGATGGGAATGGGCTTAAAATTTTAATCAAAATCTCATAATGGATACCCAACCTTGTTGACTGGAGATCCCAAGATCTACGTTCAAAAAAGACAACTAAATTATGAGATTGTATAAACGCATTGGAGATCAATCTCCAACACATTTCTATGATAAGGGGTGTAGCCTGCAAAATTGGTACGAGGATAGGCAAAATGTCTTTAATGATTCCTAAGACATATAAGGATATGTTGGAGTATAGCGGGATACTCTTAATAGAAGGTCACCTATGTAAGTCTAAGGATGGTCGGCCTCAATGAAACGCTTATAACTCCAAGAGGTGTTCCATGGCCAAAACCGAGATAACGAAACAAAGGTTGAGAAGTTATTATGTAGATGTTGTTGACTGGGTTTACACAAACCACCAAGAAGTTCAAGACATTTTATTCACTTCCTGGCCTAAATCCGATAGTATACTACTAAGGAAGGTTCAAAGCCAAAAACTACCTCTCCCGATGCAATAATTTTTCGTGCCAACTCTCTTTTGACATCACGTGCATTCATGCATTAATTTAATTCAAATGGGGGATTGTTGGATTTTGAGGCTTAATGAATTAATATTAAGCAAGATGAAAATGGTCTTAATGAATTTAAATTAAGCAAAGAAAAATTGAACGAAGAAAACGGATACGAAAAACAAAAAAATTTCGGGCAGTATGGGAGGCGCCTAGGCGGCTCCGTACCTGGAAAAATATTTTCAGCAATGTGGGCGGCGCTTAGGCGCAGCACATGCTGCGCCTAGGTGCCTGTCGTCAGATTTTCTGAAACATTGCACCTCTTGGCGTGTAGATGCGATTTTTCAGGGATTGATGCCTCCAAATGGTCTCTTTTGATGACATCATATGACCTAATATATATACAACATCCCTATGATTGAATTAAGTATGATATTTTCGATTTTACACCATAAATTGATAGAGAAAAGCAAGATCAAAAGCTTTTTCTACATCATATTCATTTGTTCTTGAAGAAAAGAGTTTGCAACCTTTGTGGTCGTGAGGCTTGTGATTTGTAGTGCTACTATCACAAGCAATGAGTCATTGTATCTTGGGAGAAGATTGTCATATTTCATAAGCACCGTGTGCGGGGCAAAATCTTCTTAAGGAGATATTGTGCAACACTAGCATCGACTCAATGTTGAACATTGTCATCTACTTTTTCTTCTTGCAACAACAACGACACCAACAAGATCCTTGTGGAGTTGAAGACGAACAAGGTACCCAACGAATTGTTGTTTAAAATTTCGTTTGGTATTTTGTTCATCTTCAACTCCACAAGGATCTCGTTGGCATCGTTGTTGTAGCGGGAAGGAAAATCTGTAGATGACAATGTTCAACTTTGAGTCGAGGCTAGTGTTGCACCTTATCTTCTTAAGAATATTTTGCCCGCACACGGTGCTTACGGAATACGTCAATTTTCTCCCAAGATACAACAACTCATTGCTTGTGATAATAGCACTACAAATCACAAGACTCACAACCACAAATATTGTAAACTCTCTTCTTCAAGAACAAAGGAATATGATGCAAAAAAAGCTTTTGATCTTGCTTTTCTCTATCAATTTATGATGTAAAATCGAAAATCTCATACTTAATTCAATCAGAGGGATGTTGTATATATACTAGGCCATAGGATGTTATCAAAAGGCACCATTTGGAGGCATCAATCCATGAAAAATCGCATCTGCACGCCAAGAGGTGCAATGTTTCAGAAATTCTGCCGAACAAGGGCCTAGGAACAGATGCGCCTAGGCGCCTCACATGTTGGTTGATGTTCTTGTGATTGTTGTACTACAATCACAAGAGAAGTCGTTATATCTTGGGAGAAGATTGTCACACACCGAAAGCACATTGTGCGGGACAAATTACTCTTAAGGACAAAGTGTTACACACTTGCATCGATTTAAGACGTTCATCATTTTCTTTTCCAGAAATAGCGCAGAGGGAACCCCATACCACGCAACCAACAAAACCAAGTTCCCTCAAACCAGATCCCATGAGAAAATCGAGGATGAGAACTGTCTTCCAATAACTGAAGGTGCACATTCATTGATATGAGAGACAAAAACTAAAAAGAACAAAAAACCATGCAAGCTCTCAATTTCATATCCCAAACCAAAACACAACCATTGAAAAACTCGAGACAATGGCACACGAAACCGATAAGCCCAGCAGTCAAGAGCATTCCTGCACCCAGTAGTGAAGCAGATCTTGTATACGTCCCACAGCACTCCAAAATTGTATGGTCAAACCAACCATACAACTCACACGACGCACAACAACACATATATACAAGATAAAAAAAGTAGATTTCACATGTAGGTAATTTTTTTTTTTTTTAAAAAAACAAATTTTGGGATATCATGCTCTCAAAATTATATTATTTTGTTAAGAGCAATAATTGATCTCTTTGGAGAACGATTGAAACTTAGAGTGTGGACTATAGATTTTGATAAAAACGATAAGCGTCGGTACTCAACAGTTGTATAAAATCTCCCCTATTATTCTTCGGTTCTTCTTTTTTAACATAATTATACTTCATTTCTACTTGCATTCAAATGTGCATAAAAATCAAAATAAGCATCTCAACTCCTATGTGGGGACAACAAAGAAAGGGAGAGAGGAAAAGGACATGGTGATCCGAAAATTCAAGCATAATTGAATGTATTTTATGTATTGTGTATAGTTTTATTAAAAATATCAGATATTTTTATAACAATATACATAATGGTTTATGTTGTAATATAATAATTATCCCTGTTTGGAGAACGATCGAATCGTGATGTTTGTGCTACTGTACGGTTTTAAAGATTAGAGTTGCACCTTACCACTAGCTATAACTTTTAGTAAAGCGGCAAACGTTTGATCCTACAATTGATATCAGAGCCAAGATCATGTGTTCGATTCCCATGAGTTGCAAGGTAATACAATTATTGGGAGGAAGATTGTTGGGGTGCAACAATTGCCCCCCGCTTGGAGAGCAATCAACTCCAAGGCTCTACGTTTTAAAAATTAAAATTACATCGCTACCACTAGTTATTGTTTTTTTTTTATAACGACAAGCACTATATCCTATAATTTATATAAACGGGGTTGTTAGAGGATATATTTTTTTTTATTTTTTATTCATAAAATTGTGGGATTTTGGCACACTGCCAAACATAGATCTTAAATCAAGAAAAGAGAGAGTTACCAGTTTTACTAGCATTCTCACCTTCCTTTTCAAGCTAATAGCCTTGTAAGAAGTGATTATAAATAATACAAACATTAAAAAAATCATGAGTCACAAGACATGAATTGGGGGAGAAAATAATATAATTAAAAGGACAGACCCGCCCCAAGACGAGTGGCAGATAAAAGGGGCAGGTGTTTGCAGCTATCAGTCTTTGTTTATTATACTTAAAAAAGAAGGCAATATAATAAAATATTCTCCTAGTTTGAGTTCATTCTTGATTTTTCCTAAAAATTTTAATAACATTGTTTAGTCTTAAAGTTTTCTTAATTTATTCCCCGATGTTTAGTTGACAATAAGAAACAAACTTAGAGGAACTGAATCGGGAATATTTTTAAAATTTTAGGGACTGAATTGAGTACTAATCAGACCCGATTTAATCTATAAAATTTTAAAAAAATTCATGAATCAGTCCCTCCTTGTTTATTTTTTATGGCTGACTTAATATCGAGGATTGAACCGATAAACTTTTTCAAACTTTACGAACTAAATTGGGTCACTAAAAAATTTATGGACTAAACTGAAAATTGACACAAATTATAAGAACATTTTAACGTAACCACCAAAAGAAGAATCTTAGGATAAGTGGTTTTTTGAGTTATGCTTCACACGACTAATTCATTTGTTCAAAACAACATTTAAAATTATTGTTTTCAAGTATAATAAGTTATCTTTAACTTAGAAGACATGTTTGGTTTTTATTTCAATATTTTTAAAGGTTTTTAGAAAACTATTTTTTCCAAAAATATATTGATCAATAAAATGTATATTTTGTTTGCAAAATTTTGAGGAAAAATAAATCTGGTCAAATATATTCTATAACACAAAAACGATTTAAACAAATTAACTCAAAACTAAAAATTTATTTTAAAATATTTATTAAATAATAAAAAAGAGCACTACTTTTTTAAAAAAAATTAAGAATTACGTTCATAATAAGCACTATTACATAAACAAACTATATACATTAGAAATTATCTGATAACACACCTGAGGTTCTCCTCCAAAAAAGATTTAAGTGTCAGTTTACCCCACTGAGTATTATTAACATGCATTTTACCTCCTATAGTATCGCGAATAGATGTTGCTCTACCCATTATAATTTTTAAATAGACATTTTATCATAATGTGGGTTGCAAAACATAGCACAATATCCCATTATACGGGGGGAGGTTTTTCATGTATTGGTAAATAACATAGGGGTAAGCTGTTTATTCTAAAAACATAGGGGATAAACATTCCGTTTTTAAATTATAAGGGTGTAAAATACCAAATATATATATGTTTTTGTTTCCAAAAACCCTCCACAAAACTGTCATCGGTCAACATTCGCATTTATTAAATGACCGATTATATATATATATATATATCTGATCACGGTTCAGAATAATCGGTTCAATAGTTCAAAAACATCGACCCTTAACCTTATCGATGATTCCGATTACGGTTAATGAACCGTCGGTTATGGTTCCGATTTCGGTTCCGGTTACGTTAACGGTTTGACCTTAACTTTTTTAAAAAAATAAAAATATTATTAAAATTTGAAATAAAGTGTTTGAATGTGTAAATACCCATGGAATAAACATAAAATAATGTTAAATAAATTCAAGCTCAGATAATCAAAATGTGTAAGATATATTTATTTGGTTAATATATATAAATTATAACTCTATATTGAGATCAATAAGGCTCTTACAGCTTATTCAAGACCCGGTTTATCGGCCCGTTGATCACGGGACGGTTCTGGATTGGTTCAGGATCGATGATGACCCTTAATCGGGTATTTAAATAAATAAATATATATATATATATATATATATATATATATATATATATATATATATATATATATATTAAATTCAAATCTATGTTAGTCAATTTTCAAGTCCCAATCACATAATCTAACGGACAAATCATAATTCCAATCACATATTGACGTTTGTAGCTTCGTATGCTTTCACGCTACCATGGATTCTTTCTGGAGAAAATCAAAACATTGGGATGGTAATTGGTCCATTTCTAAACAATTTTTTTTTTTTCTTTTACTGTGAGAAATTATTAAGAAAAAAAAGTATTATTATTTTAGCCGTAAAAAAACAAATCAAGTGTCTTTGGTAGGCTTACAACGGTTTTAGGGTTATGTTGGGGTGCCCTTAAAAGCACTACCCTTTGGACACCTCTAATCATTGGATTGGCACACCTAAATATTGGGTGTACCAATCCAATGACCATGATGCCCTGAAGGGCAGCATCAAATAAACCCAGTTTTAGAACCGACGATCCATATTCCAATGAAAGGTGAAACAAAAATGAAATTCTTTGGTTACGGTCTAGGTTCCAGATTTTAATTATGCCTATGATTTCTAACGATTTTGATTACAATTTGAACCGATCTAAACTAAAAAGATTTTTTATTAAATTTTAAAGGTAAAAAAATTACAGTACAATATATGAGATAATTAAACTAATTGTTCAATAAAAAAATTATTAATATTTAATTTTTACACACTAACACGAGTGTATTACTCTAGCATGAGACAACATTTAATTGTTACTAAAAATGAGACCATATAATGAGAATATTATCCAATTTTGTTTTGGACATGTGATACCCATTTTTTATGTATACCCACCATATGAAAATCAAATTTAAACATTTAGATCTAGCATAAAGGCATATTAGGTAAACTATATATATATATATATATATATATATATATATATATATATATATATATATATATATATCCAAAAGTATGTAGAGTTTGAGCATGAATAATTAGGTAACTGAGATGTTTGTAACTTAATTACCTTAATTAAATTGAATTGAATGTAATAATTAAGGTGTAATTATGAATGTGTATCGTTTTGCAGTGGACCCGATTTTGAGATAAATCGGATGTGGATGATATTATGACGGACCAAAATTATTAAATTAATAAATAGTTGAGATGAATCATGTAAATTATGAAGGTAATTATGAGTATGAATCGGGAAGTAATTATTGGAGTTGAACAATAATTACGGAATTGGGGATACAAAAATTATTGGGTAAAATTTGTAGTGTGGATTAAGTTAAGGGACTAAATTGCAGAATGATAATAATATAATCAACTTCTCTTCACACATTTCACCATTTTACACACATTGAATCCATACATTCTTCCCCGAACTCTACCATTCTTTCTTCCAACAAAATCACTTGGGAAGCTTGATTCTTGCTTTCAAAACTTATTATAGAAGATTGAAAGTGATAAGGTGGTAACGTTTATGAATTGTGTGTGGTGGTTTGTTGTTTGTAGTTATGTTTATTTAATTTTGGTAAAAATTTGGGGATTGAGTTTTATGTTGGTGGATTGAGGCATTTTAGAGTGTATGAGTATATTATGTTGAGTTATTGAAGGAAATGGTCAGTATTGTGTGTATTGGAATTAGGTTTGTCTAAGAAATCATGATTTTTGGCTGAAACATGGCATCTCGATCGACTGCAAGGCTTGGCCCGATCGATCGGGCAAAAATTATTGATGATGAATAGTGCTCATGATCCATCGCGAGAAACGGGCCGATTTATCGTGGAAGGCCGAAACTTGGCAACAAACTTGCAACAAATTGGCATATCGCGGTCGATCGCTAGTCGCGAGATGACTAGCGATCGATCGTGAATCGAGAAATTTTGGAAAATTTTGTTAAGTTGTGGAATTTGAAATGTGGAATTTTATGGTAGATTTTATGACGATTATGACATTCTACAGAAATCTTGAATAATGAATTAAGGGGCTAAATGAAGAACCTTATAAATGAATATATAACTTGAATTAATAAATGATAAAATGAGGTGGTTTGAGTAGTATACGGAGTACGATAACTTAATGACGATATTGTTGATGACTATTGAGCGAGCGGTGTGATATTATGAAATATAACTAGGAAATTGATGACTGAGATGTATTTAATTTCAATAAATCATTATAATAATTTTGTCACTATTGATTATGGAACTGTTTGTTCATGAATATGAGTACAATAAATCATTGTTGTGATTATTTAATTGATTTTTGGAGTTGATGATCTTGGATATTTTGATACAAGAATAATGTGAGAGATCTCATATGGTTATGGTATATACATGCTGTATTATCTTAATTTGCAGCTTTATATTCTGTAAATTATTAATTGTGTATTCGATGATATTGAGATTATGTTGTTGATATGCTCACCACGTGTGGGGGTTATTTTTGTTGAAACAGGTAGTAGAACATGTACGCCATTGGTTCTGGAACAGGTTCAAGCTATTCAATAAGGATGCTCCTAGGAGCGAGGTACCAGTTTGGTATAAGGTAATGTGTTTTATACAAGTATATACTCATTTATTTGTTCCATTCTCGTCTATGCGCATCGTGATATATGTATATAGTTTGTATACATGTTTTGAGATTTCTCTTTTCATTTGAGCATTGCATGCAATTTATTTGAGAACAAAATTGCGTAATGGATTGAGAACATGTATAATGCATTATGAGTGTATACATACGTGAATCGTATTCGTGTCAGGGTGATTCTGATGAAGTTTTGTAGAAGTCATGCCATGATTACGAAGAATGTAATAAGAATTCCCTAATATAATAAATGTATACTAAATTCAATAAAAAAAGGAGTGTCCATAGCCCTTGCCACTACATATATGGGTGACCATTCGACCCGTCGATCAATTTCAAAACTCGAATTAACCGAATTTTTTGGCAAGAACCAAATTGATCAATTTTTTTTAGAGCTTAATTAACTGAACCGCTACAATATTGATTAATTCGGTTGATAACCCAATTAAATGATTTTTTAAGAAAATATAGATATATATAAATGCAAAAATAAGATAGATTTTAAAAAAACAATTTAAAAAAAGAAATACACATTTTAATTATTTTGTTTAAAATAATTAAGTTTTTAAATAAATTTGATTTATTCAAGTAATAATAAATTTTTTTTGTGAAATGTATTGAAGCAATATTTCACTATCATTTGCTCAATGAGAAAGAGACAAGATACATAAATTCAAAGGAGGAGACTTTTATGGCATTGAACATACAACACATGGATTTGCAAATGCATCACACTCAAATTTATTTCACCATTCATATTGTCAAATCTCTTAGTAAGCTAGTCTCAATCTACCGCTTTGTAGCATGCACGCAATTGGCAACAAAGGACTTATACTATACAGCTAAGATATAATTAGGATTGAATTGTTTTTATCTTTAAATTTATATATAAGAGTATACATACAATCAATAGATGTATGATCGAATTATTGTCACTTTACCTAAAGCTACAAAAGTCGGTGACGATTCAATTCAAATACTTTAAATCATACATAAACATAAACATTGTGTTTTTCGATCGCTCTCAAACATACAAATTTATGCTAGTTGATACCCCTTTAGGAGTGGGAGGTCATCCTAATAAGAACAAATAATTCAGTGCCGCGCCGAGCTGTCAACCTCCCGATCTAAATGTTCATCTTTGACAAGAAGATTGGTCACATGTATGACGGCCTCATAATGTTGACCGACCTGTTAGGCTGACCTAACATCCTTTCGATAGGATATGTTTTGTGGCTGGCTTACTATGCTTTTACCGATCTGATCTACTAGCCGACTTGAGGTGTTTTGCCGACCTCCCACATCTTTCTTCCGGAGAGCGTCCTCTAGATATGCGGCCGAGCTCTCAAGTTCCTGGGCTCAAGATATGTGCCGAGGTACTGCTCACAAATCGAGTCCTCACGCGTACAATCATCACATAAGATAAGCTCGTATCATAACAACCGAATCTTATATTTACAGAAACAAGATCTGCAAGATCTGATCGAGCCGAGATCTTTAGGATTTGATCACACCTACATGGTAACTCTTTGCGTATAAATACCAGGTTTGATCGATACTTTTATTCATTCTCAACGTATTGCTTATATTTTCCATATTCCCTTACGTGTCTTGAGTGTCAGAGGGATACGCCGGAAAAAACTTTCCTGCCCCTTCTCATGTTTGTTCATCAATTTCATATTGAGTTTCATAGTAATTGTTGATTATCCTACCCATATTAGAAGAACATGGAGATAACATCTCACCTCTTATTGATATCTAGATGTTGTCGTACATTTTAGTGATATCACGAGTCAATATTGTTGGGTATTGTGGGCCGATAAGTTAGGCCCATTAGGGCTTAAGCCACTCTTATTTTAAACCTAAACTAGACCTAGCAGCCGAATTAGAAATAAACCCTCAGAACTCACACTTCCTTTGATTATTTTCTTGTGTTCTCTCCACCACGTCTGATTTGGTGCGCCTCTCTCCTCTCCTTTGAAAACCCTGGACATGTTTCTATATTTTGGTGATCAGTATGTGCGCCTTTATCTTTTCTGTGTGATTCCCGACTCTTTCTTTGTGGTTTAGCGGATTGAGCGTGAGGGTTGTCTTGTCCGGTTGCTTTGTGCTCCGGTGGTTGACGGCGGCGTGCTGGCCGTGTGCTTTGTGTTTTCGGTGGGAGTGTGAGTCGGAGGTGTTGGGTTTCTGGTGCTGTATGTTCACTTGCTTTGTGCTTTGCGTTTGAGTGTTGTGTGCGCTTGGTGAGGGTTCTGTCCTGGTGATCTGTCCGAGAACTTTGTGCTTAGGTGGTTGGACAGTAGGTTTGAGGTGCCTTCACCTTCCGGTCTTTACAATGGTTTATCTAAGTGACGTGGATTGGACAAACAGAAGATCTGAGCCGACCATATATTCTTTGGGAGATTACTATAATATTTGTATAATGTGTATTTGTGTTTACCTTTGTTTTGCAGATATACATGGCGATACCAAGGCGGATATCCACCTAACAAATATAAAAAAACAATCATCCAAATGGGAGAAAAGTCACCAGAGGTGATGCGTCATGACTAGTAAAAATTATTAAATTATATTCATTCATTCATAATATCTTACGATGTACAGTTTTAGGAACACAACTGAAGCATGCCAAATTGGAAATTTGAAATAAATTTTTTTTAAAAATAGACGCTCGATTGAGTAGCCCTTGCCGCGATCGATCGATCGAGCAAGACAGTATTTTTTCACTTGTTGGAAACAGGTGCGTGGTCGATCTTGCCCCAAGCCGCGATTGATCACGCCCTGCGTCTGTTGGGCAGATTGTTGTGTCCTTTCATGTTTGGGTGTGGTTTTTCACGATATGATACCTCATATTGTGTCTTTTTGGACATAACTCTTGACATACTATAAATAGAACATCCCTCACTTGAATTGAACATTGAATTTTGAAAATCACTCCATAATTTTGTGGGTCTTCATCCTTGTTATGGTTGAGCATTTTTAAACCTTTGTGGTTTAAAGGATTTGTGATTTGGAGTGCTCATATCACAAATCATAATCGTTGTATCTTGGAAGACAAATTGCCAATTGAACTGTTAGCACCGTAGCGGGGCAATATCATCTTAAGGACGGAGATTTCAAATCTCGCCTCGACATTCCTACTACAAAGTCATTTTTGTTATAGCTTGCTACTTTCCTAAGATACACACCCATAAATTTTTGAACAACAATCTTAAGACAATACTAGCAACAAATGGCTTCTTCGAATGCAACAACGACTCCCGTTCATAATGGTGAAAGGCCAGAGAAGTTCAATGGAAATGCTTTCAAGCGATGACAACAAAAGATGTTGTTTTATTTGACAACCTTGGGGTTGGCAAGGTTCCTCAATAAGGATGCTCCTACTGTCATGGAGAGTGAAACCGACAACCAAAAGAGGGATATGGTTGATGCATGGAATCAAAGTGATTTTCTATGCAACAATTATATTCTCAATGGACTATTTTGACTAGGCGTCATAATATCTCATTTGATTCATTTTGAATTTCTAAGCTAGTACGCTTATAACATGAATTTGCAAGATATAAAAATATTGAATTCAAGTTTTCTAAGTTAGTGAGCTTAAATTGCAAATTGTGGAGCGAGTTGAGAATATTATCCAAGTTTCAGTTTTTGAAAGCAAGTACGCTTAAATATGAAATTTTAAAAAATAAAATCTTGAAATTGGATTTGTAAGACGATAACGCTTAGAGCTTGAAACACGAAAGTCTGAACCTTAGTGCAATTCATAACTATCCCAAAGTTGTGGGAGGGTTGCAATTCTAAGAGTCACATACCCTAAGTATCACATTTAAGCAAGGACGAAAAAACCTTGTGATTGAAGGAAAAAAGAGTTTCCTACAATATTTGAAATGTGGGGGGGGGGGGGGGGGGGGGGGGTTCTTGACTAAAATAGAAATATGAAGGCCAAAGTGAAGTCATAACAAATGTCAAATAAATGATATGAAGAGATTAACGAGTGTGACAAATGTGTACACACCTAAGCATATGTATCCTTGTGTATTGATGATATGCTCATTAGGGAAGCAATTTAGAAATCATAAAGTAACAAAGAAAAATATTGACGAGACATTTTTGACATGTATGCATCAAGAACAATACTTGGAATTGAAGTTTCCAAGACATTTGAAGAATGAAAACTCAAGGATTAATTCAAGTTTCAAACTTTAAGCCTTGCGCTTAAATTTTAAGTTTGCAAGAAACAGAATCTCGAACTTGTAATTTTTAAGAATCTATGCGCTTAAAATTTGAATTATGAATTAAAGTTAAGCGTTTCTTCTGGTTCGATGATGGAAATATCCATCAAGGATAAAATGATGCAAAGAAGGTAATGTGATTACCAAAACTTGAGATATACTGTTGTGGAAAATTCTCTATGCAAAACATATAAAGCTTTTTCGGCCGAGTGGCTTTATAAGTTGTTAGAGAAAAATCATGTGCATGCAACTAAAATGTGTTGCGATAATGCTATATGAAAAGGAAAAAAAGATCTCTAGTGGCATAATCATGAGTGATTATGTAAAATCGCGGATCCGCATATGAAATGGTTAACCAAGAGATCATATGGAAGTTTATCGAGGATTAAAACTCTATAATCAAAATCTTGTAGTGTATACCCGAACTATGTGACTGGAGATCCCAAGATCTAGGTTCAAAAGGGACAACTAAATTATGAGATTGTATGGACACCTAGGAGATCAATCTCCAACCCATTGTTATGATAAGCGGTGTAGCCTGCAAAAGGGGTACGAGGATAGGCAAAAGATCTTTAATGATTTCTAAGACATATAAGAATATGTTGGAGTATAGCGGGATACTCTACTATGAGAAGACCAACGTAAATGCGAAGTGTTGCCGCTTCAAAGATGACAAGCACTTATGAACCAAGCGTGATCCAATACCGTAATGGACACAACCGTAAGAAACCAATACGAATGTTAGAATTGTTATGATGTGGGTTCAATTGTTTAGGTTTACACCAACGACTAAATTGTTTGCTGGAACCAAAGAGGGGGGGGGTGAATGAGGTTTCTTGGCTACTTTGACGATTTTAAAGTAATTTTGCAAATGTCAAGTTTGTGATGCGGAAGACTTCAAGTCAATCGATCAATGAACAAAAAGAAATAATAAAGTAAATGCATAATGTAAATAAAGCAATAAATAACACAAGTATTTGTTATAGAAGTTCGGCGATGAATCGTCTAGGTCTCCTCTTGCCGGTTAGAAAACGTCCAACCAAGGTTCCACTAGAACACTTCGATCTTGGCCTTGAGGGCTCCAGCCACAAACAAACTCTTCCCGAGTCACACACACTCTTCACGAGTCTTCTTAGCCTTAAGGCCTCCAAGGATAGCCATAAACAAACTCTTCCCTAGTCACACACTCTTCACGAGTCTTCTTGGCCTTAAGGGCTCCAAGGATAGCCACAAACATGCACCGACTTCACTTGTTGATGACTTATACAAATTTACAACTTTCGTCCGTGTTGGAAGACCTTACAACGATTCACAACTCGTGTGCTACAACAATTACACATTCATGGTGTTTACAAACTCAATCACCAACTCTCACAATAACAAAAGACTTATAAAAATAAGCCTCGCACTCTCACAAATGAAACACCACTCAAAATGATCTTGAATGATAAATGCGTATTCTTGAGCAAATCTTGTGTTTCTCTTTGTTGTAGGTTGTTGTGTTGTTTTGTGCCATCACAAATACATCAATTTATAGCGTAGGAGGCTCCCAAGTGAAGACAAAAGCCAAACTAGCCGTTTAGAGCTGTTAGGAGCACTTTTGGACAAAAAATGCACGCCATCTCCCGATCCATCACCTGGTGCGATCACCATTGCCAAGCTTCAACGGTCAAATTGGCCCAGATCGCCTCAGGCGATCTCCCTTTAATAAAATGTCGTACGAAACATTTTGGATCACCTCGTGCGTTCCTTTTGCATCGCCTGGGGCAATCTAGATCGTCAGGGCGCGCATCGTGCCATCGCTTAAGTCGATGGTGTCCGGCGTTGGCACGCGTGGCTCAGATCGCCTGAGGTGATGGCTCCCATCGCCTGAAACTATCTTCACAGATTTTAACAACTTCAAACTTCGCACTTTTCGACCGTCTTAAGCTCGTTTATGGGAAACATGGTAAACATAAAAGTTGTATACCTCCGTCTTGACAACGCTTGGACACCAAAATCATCAAATTTCATTAAGGTATGAAGAAGTTATGCCCAAAATGCTACAGCCGCTCAAACCTTGCTGCAATCTGCAGTTGCTATGACTTCCATGCCATTTTGCTCCATGATGAAATTCGAATTGGACTGAGATGTTTGAATATGAAATATAGAATTTTGAGTTGGCTTTCCAACCTCCTTAGATTCACATCATTCGGATCATCGAGCCAATAGATATAATCAAAACACTACACTGCGCTCCAAGTGACTCTTATTTGAATTTTCCCACGAACGGACCATTGGTCCGTGGGTCTTCATCCCAACATAAGATATTATTTCAGCATCATTCCACACATGTTGAACACTAATTACGGTCATTCATAGATGTCTTTCCTCTCGTCCAAGTTTAGTAATTTCCTTGATAAAATCCACCGCTTGTCCTATGAACTCGCAAATGTCACCGTGTAACTTGGGTTCTCTTCCATTGGTCTTCCCAACCAATTTATCAATCTAATCATGTACACTAAGTAGACATATTAGTACAACAAATGTAAGTTTTGTTGATCATCAAACCCATAAATAATTTGGAGATTAATTAAGCATTAAACACAACAATGCGTTTAAGGCTCAACATAGTTCAAGACTGTAAGTTCAATATTAAAAAGTCAAGTAAATCCGATTGAATACTACTACGGAAGATTCAAAGCCACAAGATATCTCTCCAGATGCAATAACAGTTCGTTAAAAGCGCTCAATTACATACATGCATTAATCTAATTCATGTGGTGGATTGATGAAATTAAAAAAAATAGACGCTCGATCGATTGCAGCCCCTGCCGCGATCGATCGAGCAAGGCAATATTTTTTCACATGTTGGAAACAGGGGTGCGATCGATCACGCCCCAAGCCGCGATCGCTCGCGCCCCACGTCTGTTGGCAGATTGTTGTGTCCTTTCATGTTCGGTGTGGTTTTTGGTGATATGATACCTCCAAATGGTGTCTTTTTGGACATAACTCTTGACCTACTATAAATAGAACATCCCTCACTTGAATTGAACATTGAATTTCAAAATTCACTCCATATTTGAAGATCAAAATTTGAGTAATTTTGTGGGTCTTCATCCTTGTTATGGTTGAGTGTTTTTAAGTCTTTATGGTTTAAATGATTTGTGATTTTGAGTGCTACTATCACAAATCGTAGTCATTGTATCTTGGGAGACAAATTGCCAATTGAACCATTAGCACCGTAGTGGGGCAATATTGTCTTAATGACTGAGATTCCAAATCTCACATCGGCATTCCTATTACAAAGCTATGGTTGTTATTCTTGCTACTTTCCTAAGATCCACACCCATAAATTTTTGAACAACAATGATATTGTTGTGATTTCTTTGTTATGAAGCAAAAAACGAGGCCAATGAGGTGTTTAAACACTTCAATTATGAGATTGCAATTAAATTTAGCAAATGAGGTTGCTATGGGAAATTGTGATTAGATTATACTTGTGTTGTCTAAGAAGTTAACGCTTAAGCTTGAATTTGCAAGACTATAAAATCTTGAATTCGAGTTTCTAAGCTTTGTACGCTTAAAACACAAGTGGTGAATCTAAGCCACAAATTTTGACTAGGCGTTGTAAATTTCATTTGGTTCATTTTGAATTTCTAAGCTAGTACGCTTATAACATGATTTGCAAGATATAAAAATCTTGAATTCAAGTTTTCTAAGTTAGTGCGCTTAAATTGCAAATTGTGAACCGAATTTGTGAATATTAATCAAGTTTCATCTTTTGTAAGCAAGTACGCTTAAATCCCAAATTTTAAGAAATAAAATCTTGAATTTGGATTTGTAAGACGATAACGCTTAGAACTTGAAACATGAAAGTTTGAACGACAGTGCAATTCGTAATTATCTCGAAGTTGGGGTGGGGGGGAGGGGGGGGGGTTGCAATTCTAAGAGTCAAACACATCCTAAGTATCACAGTAAGCAAGGACGAAAAAACCTTGCGATTAAAGGAAAATAGAGTTTCTTACAATATTTGAAATGTGAGGTGATTGGCTAAACTAGAAATATAAGGCCAAAGTGAAGTCATAACAAATATCAAATAAATGATGTGAAGAGATTAACGAGTGTTATAAATGTGTACACACATAAGCATATGTATGCATATGTACTGATGATATGCTCCGGGGAAGCAATTTAGAAATCATAAAGTAACAAAGAAAAATATTGACGAGACATTTTTGACATGTATGCATCAAGAACAATATTTGAAATTAAAGTTTCCAAGACATTTGAAGAATTAAAACTCAAGGATTAATTCAAGTTTCAAACTTTAAGCTTTGCGATTAAACCTTAAGCTTTGCGCTTAAATTTCAAGTTTGCAAGAAATAGAATCTTGAACTTATAATTTTTAAGAATCTATGCATTTAAAATTTGAATTGTGAATTAAAGTTAATTATTTCCTCTGGTCTCGAATTTTGTAAGAAATAACGTGTTAACAACGCTTTAAATTTGATGATGGAAATATCCTAAAATGATGCAAAGAAGGTAATGTGATTACCAAAACTGAAGATATACTATTGTGAAAAATTCTCTATGCATAACATATAAAGCTCTTCGATCGAGTGAATTTATAAGTTGTTAGAGAAAAATCATGTGCATGCAACTAAAATTTGTTGCGCTGATGCAATATGAAAAGGAAAAAAAAAGATCTCTAGTGGCATAATCGCGAGTGATTATGTAAAACCGCTGATCCGCATATGAAATGGTGAACCAAGCGATCATATGGAAGTTTATCGAGGGGAATGTGATTAAAACCCTATAATCAAAAGCTTGTAGTGGATACCCACCTATGTGGTTTGTCATCCTCCAGGTTGTAGTCCAACTCCTCTCCCTCCCCACCCATTAAAAAAAAAACCATGAAATATAAAATGAAAGTATAGCATTACGATTTCGTTTGAAGATCTAAGTCTAAATCCATGTATACATTTCCGGGGTACAATTTTATTCAAAGCAATATATGCCCACTTATATTGTACATAACCTTCCATAAAACCTTGGCTTTCTTACTATTACATAATACTATGAATAGACTTAAATGGGAGTATAAATTTGCATCTGACTAAGAATGTGCTGAAAATTGTCGGTAGGTTTGTCTATTGGATGTGAGTGTACCCCTTCGTAGGTTGTCACCACAATTCCTTCATCCTTAGACAGCCTTTGAACTTGCTTTTTCACGTTGCAATTTTGATGTGTGCACCTGTAATAGCTTCTGGAACATACTACGAAATTCAGTTTTAGAAAATATATATATGGGGGAAAAAATAGCATTTCAATTCTTTTTCAAGACCACTACTAATGGTTTATTAAGAAATCCATGTAGCATAAAACAACAAAAGACTATGGATAATTTGCATATGTAATAGAATCATATAAGAAATAATCTAGAGAAATCGGGGGGGGGGGGGGGGGGGGTGATTAGGAGAGGGGGCAAAATAGAATTTTTTTCGGTTCGAGATGGAGCGAGTTAGTTCTATCTTTATCGGGTGGTTTCCATTCGACCATCCCTAAGTTGAGGATAGTCATGCACGAGCAAAAGCTCATGCAATGCTTAGTTTAGTTTGAGCGTCATTTCTTCTTATATGAAAACATCAAACCCATATATGCTGATAGTTACTTTGATACTATCCTCAAGGATAATAACAATGTAGCCGTCCATTAGATACTAGTATGATTGCGCAACATTATCCAAATTCGATATAATAAATTATTTTAAGTATACAGAAATCCAAAGATGGTGCACCCACTTGATAATCTTTGCTATGCGAATCATGAATCTTCGAGTTTTATGCTCAGAGAAGTGTATTTGGAGTTCCCAACTATTTCCAAAATTTTATGGTATGAGCAAATTAATCTGGCTCTTGGATATGCAGAAACATGTTGGTATTCGAGGGAGGTGACATTAACATGAAAAAAAGACTTGACACCAATAAATCAACACATTGAAGATGGACCAAAGCAAAGCAACCGGATTTTTGCTTATCTTTTAATGACTGTTTATTGAACCCTTTGCTTAGATTAACACTGTGTTTAGGAGCTTTACATTTTGTTTGAACTTACGTTTTAAGTACTATTGTTACGGTTGGAGTACCTTCTGTACTCTATATTAATAATCTTTTGGCTTATCTGGCTCGTATTCTTATATATGCCTTTTGTATTTATTCTATACTATTACTAATAACACAACAACAATTAATCCCATGTGATTAAGAACGAATGATTTCTTTCTTTTCTTTTCTTTTTTTTATGGTGGAAAGGGACGAAAGTTCTTTTGCACACTGTGTTTCTCGAACTCCCCGAAGGAGGAATGAGCTTTACTACTCTGGCAAGGTCGGAAGCTCAAACGAAATGGTTTCATGGAGTGCATAACCATCTATAAATTTTAGCTAAATTAATTACCCCTATATGCATATTAATTGTCAAGTGTCAACTAACCATGACTAAACAAATTAATTGGAAACACAAACTCGAGGTTAGGAAATATAACTAACCCCTATCCCTATAATATACCTATATATTTATATGTAGTAATTACAATAATTATGTTTCTACATGTTATATAGAATCTAAATAGTTATCAGTCTTCAGCCATTAAACGATGAATCAAAGGGATTAAATCGAAACAAGGAGAATAAACATAGAAATGAACGAACCTAGGGAACTTCTTGTTCTTGACTGCCTTTTGACCATATTTCCTCCATCTATACCCATCATCGAGTATATCAACCTGGCTTCTCGTCTGAAAAGCGTGCTTGGGTTTCTTCGATTTTTTCTCGCCCTTTCTCTTGCTCGATTCCGCTTCGTTAGGACTGCTGAAACTCGAGTTAGGAAGGGTAGTCTCCATGCTTGTGATCAACCCCATGTATCCATTATCTTTATGGGAGTTGTGATCTTGAAATTCTTGCTCTTGTTCATGAGAATTCACCTTGTTTAATAGGGAAAAATTGGAATTTTGAGGGTTTGAAGACGAATATTGAAACATGGTTGGATAGATATTCTCCATGGGAGATGAGAGAAAATGTAAGGGGGACTGGTTTCAAGTTTGGAGGGAGAAAAATTGTGATACTTTGATGGTCAAAGATACGTAGCACCCAAGGTTAATAAAGTGAAGGCGGCTGCCATAAACATTATAAACTAATTATCCAATGTATGTGTGTAGATAGATTTGTCGTCAATGGTACGCCAAGTAAAAAAAAACAAAAGATTTCAGAAAAAAGACGGAAAATTCTTTTATGCATCGGGTCTGAATATTTTATATACATCAATACAAAGAAAATAAATTAAACAGACATATCAACGAAGGTTAATCAAACCATTGTAAAATCATTTTATCTACTCTGGTCCATATAAGAATCTTCCGTGGATAATTTACTTTTTAGTTATATTTTTAGAAGGTGACTGCTGCCTTTATTTGTCCATAGTAATTTTTTTTTTAAAAAAATTATATGTATGTCTTACATTTAAATTTTTAAAAGATAATAAATGTTTCCATTAACTAAATTTTAAGTTCCATATCAATAAAATTAAAAATTAAAATCAATAAGAGTCTGACTATTGTACTAGCTAGCTATTCAAGGAATATCTACATATAATAAGAAGACTTAAATTTTATTGACTATTGAAATATTTCCTACAGCACAAGAATTTCCATAAAATTGATATTTTCGTCTATCTAAAAATAATATATCATTTTCTAAATTGTATAATTGGTTCAAGAAAACTTTTTTTATATGTCTTTGATAGCTTTAACTAACACTACACTTGCATGAATTCTTGACATTTTTTTAGTACAATTAGTACAGGGGATGGGGGAGGAGGGTTTATGCCTTCAACTCAAGAACTCGAGCTCTCTATTGGAGCTGATATCATGTGTGTCAATTGGGTAACTCCTGACCTTTTTCTAAATGGTACAATTTGCTAGTCAAGGCACGTGTTTTGAACTTGTATCCACTTAGTTAAATTTTCAAGTTAATCGCTTATATAATGATAGAGATTGATCTCTTTATTATTAATTTATAAACAAAAATATAACATTTCCATATTAAACCCAAATTGATAATAGTTTTTTTTTTTTTTAAAAATGTTTTATTTTCATTTTTGAAGGTGGTGAGTTTTTGTTTAGCAAGAATGATTTGGTTAATGTTTCGTCTAGGGACAATTCAACTGTTGGATGTGATTATTATCATCTATATGAATGAGAATATTCTCATACAATGATTGTTATCTCTTATATGACACTACCCGTGGTGTAACAGATACTTAACCAGCAAGGATGGTGGTGACTAGATACATATTGGATGTGCACTTGGAATATTGAAGTCTAGCACTATTCTAGCAACCATTGGACTATGATACTTCTTTTCAAATATTTTGAATATCCTATTATGTATCTATGATGCATTTAAGAATAATATGTATAGAAGATATACATTTTATTTAATTTGAAATATATTTCTTCAAAACAAACGACATATAAAAAAAATTTCGAAAAAAAATAACGTTATTGAACACAAGAAATTTCTTTAATTTCTTATATTTGTAATAGATTTTGCAATAATTTTAAAGTATCATATATTTTTTTGAGAAAGTATCATACTTGAGAATATGAAATATATAACGAATATATTTTATTTGATCAAATTAATTCTCGAATGCACCAATTCGGGATATCATTTGATGTTGTCCTCAATGGTGATACCTTTGAAACATAAATATCACATATTTGATATGTGCTCAAAACAAATCCGAGATATATGATGCATGTGCCTTGAAGGACATCGTCCTTGAGCAGCCAGCAAGACAAACTCATCGGGATAACAATAATTCGTAGACGTGGAAGAATGAAAATTATACAATTCTTAGTCCAATTTCGTGGACCATCGATACCCGTCAGAAATGACTTTTGAACTTTCCTATGTTTATTCTCGTTTTTATCGAGTATACATATTACACACGACTCATAATATAATATTCGCAGCATTTCTCTTACTTATTGGATGATAGATTGCTTTGTTTTTTTTATAAAAAAAATCACATATACCTGCAGGAATAATATTCTATTTTGATATTTAACAGCACCATTTCTAGATCATATTTAGAAAATATAAATATATATCTGCTCCGCATAATAATACAAGAATGATTGATGTCATTTGACATCACTTTTATGAAGCTTTTTTCAAAAACCCAAAAATACCATCTCCCATACTTTTATTGATACGTTTTTTTTATTGTTACACATGTTTATTGGTCACCATCATTTTTCTGAATATTGATTTCGTATTTTTTAACTGCTCAAATCCACTTCTCATTCTTAACTACTCTCGCTTTTGTTGAAAACCGCAAACTAAAATTTTATGACGTACACATTTATGTTTGTTTCATCTCCACTATTTTTCACATTTATTTCATCTCCACTATTTTAAATTTTAAAATCTGGAACGAGATTTCTTTTGGATTATCATAAATCAAATGAGATTACACACAACGCATGTGTCAGAGCGCTAGTTAAGTTAATATTAGAACAGTTATGTGGGCCTGTGGCCACCTATTTCATCTAGAGCTGTCAGAACGGGCCAATCCGACCCAAACGGGCTGGCCCGCCCAACCCGCTCCAGGCGGGTTGGGAAAACCCCAACCCAAGCCGACCCGAAGCGGGCCGCAGGATGGGGCGGGCTGGCCTGCCGAAATATATTTTTTTAACACTGTTTTATCTAGATATTAACACTGCTACTAAAAAAACTTGATTAGTGAATCAATATTTTACTCAATTTTGAAATACTTGTTGCAACTTTCAAGCAAGACCAAATGAAAAATATATAGTAGATCGAATGCTTCAATGTGATATTGAATTTTTATCTATGAATTGAGCCTAAAAAAAGAAATCACAATTTTTTTTTTTAAAAAAAATGGGGCCAACCCGTGGGTTGGCCTACCAAATCCCGCGGCCCGTTTGGGACAGCCCGTATAGGCCCGCCGAGCCTTAAAAATGCTGGCCCAACCTGCCTATTTGGTGGGTTGGGTTGGGCCAGGCCTACGAGCCTGACCTATTTTGACAGTTCTAATTTCATCGGACTCCATTGATTGTGATGTCATATAGCTAATTGATCAAATGGCATCCATGATGACGAGGTTAGTTTGATCATGTTCTAAGGACATATTTGAATGGACTGCGTGTACACACTAGAAACCCCGATTTTCTATGTCCTTTGAATGGACTAAACCCGCACACATTAATTCAAAGAGGTCAATTTCTAGGACATACTCGCAAGAATTTTGGTTTGTGCAAAAACAAATAACTTACATTATTCATTATTATTTTTATTTTACATGTCAAACAAAATAAATAAAGTTCCTCCTCAATGAAAATAATTTCATTTATATTGGGATAAATATAAATGGCTTGAAATTATTAACAATATTATAGGCTTATAAATATTTGAGGTATTAAAGATGGTGTATGTCTAACAAACATATTGGATCTCAAGTGGTTTTTGTATTAGATGATCCATCTATAATTTAATACATCATATTTTATTGGTTTTACAAAAAATAGTTATCTCGATCAGTATATCTATACTACATATGAAGTGTGAGACCTTTAGTTGTCCGATTTTGTGACACCAATTGGATTTTACGAAAATATCCCTAGCAACTTAGAAACTAATCTCTTTTATTTAACAAAAAATACCATACAAATCTATTTTAGTAAATTTATAACTTACTCAAACTACCATATCTCATCAACTTTTCAAAATTAAAAAATTCAAACTATCTATATAAAATTACAAACAAATAGTTTCAATATTGTTCGTATACAAGCGCGCAACGCGTCCAGATACCAAGTATATTTGATTGAGAAGCCACTAACTTGCCAGCACATGATGAGTTAATAACCAAATTACAAGGCAAGAATAGTCTCACTCGAAAATTATGGTTGACCCGACTTATTGTGGTGACTTTGGTGGTCTTAGACTATGAAGCAATGATAAATAATTTGCAACAATTATACATTTATCATATACTTTAGACATTATTTTAAACAAATTATAATAAAATGCTTAATACTCTTAATTAAATTATCGTAAACCCTTATATTAGAGCAACTAATGTCTTTGTTTTAGGCCAATTAGATGTAATAATTCTTATGAAATAAAGGGGAAAAAAGTATTTGTAGGATCAATCAAATGACGTGATTAGCACTAGTCAATATTGTTTTTTTTCTTATGGGTTAGTTTCCCATTTGTGGATTGTTTAATTAGCTTTAATTTATTCGCAAGCAAAAGAAAGTTCCAAAATTTCAAAGCTGATTTGCAAAGACCATTTCAGTCAATTTCATTCTAGAAAACTAATGTAGATTATTACTAAACAATATTTTATGTGGTTAAATGATACGTTAGTATGATGATGACAGTAGTATCGTTTGGTACAATGGATTAGATGCGATAAGTGAGGACTGTGTAATTAAAAATTATGATTAATCTAGCTTACTAGTATATCAAACGGTGTCTAACATGCATGTATATACTATTGGATTAAGGGATATGGAAAATACAAATGGGCCGAATATAATGATGTAAAGCATTCAACATTCTATGAGGTTTGTGGTTTTCAAAATGACAAAGCCCAATATAAAATCATTTTGATGGCCATTTTGTATTTGCAGCATCTCTCCCAAATACGAAGCACTTGGCAATTAATTACCAAACTTCTGTGTAATTTTGTTCTACTAATAGCATATGGTGTTGCTAAATGGACTAGTGGGCTTTATATTTATCTTCAACAATTGGCCTTTGAGATCCTATGTATTGTTGGTGTTAATATGAGTGAGTAAAATTTATGTTAAAATGAATTAACCGATCGAATCGAATTAATTGGGAAACGCTGATTTGGTTTTAATTTTTTTTAAAAAATCAGTTAATTTGGTTTGGTTCGTTTTCGGTTATCATTTTAAAATATTGGTCAAATGAATTAACCCAATATTTTTTAATTTTTTAAGTATTTTTTTAATTTTTTAGAAAAATTATTTTTTCAAAATTATTTTAATTTTTTTTAAAAATCAATATATCTCATTCTTTTATTTATTTTTATTTATTTATTTTTTAAAAATTTTAAAATCAAATTATCTTATTTTCAATCTTTAAAATATATTATTAATTCTGTTATCGATCAAATTAACCGACATTTTGTTCGGTTGGGTTAATTCGGTTTTCAAAATAAAATTTATCGGTTCGGTTATTGTAAAAAAAATCGGTTAATTCGATTTGATCGGTGATCGAATGCACAATCCTAGGTGTTGATGAGGAGCTTTCTACACATAATAGTGCTCCGAAAATATTGGTGTTTGCTTTAACAGTGATGGATTTTTATGCTTTGATATCTAGAGTTGTCAAAACGATCTTTCCACCCAACCCGTGAGCCAAACGACTGGGCCTGTTTGGGCCCATCTCTTGGCGTGTTGGAAGCACGCAAACCTAACCTAATCTAAGGCATGTTGTGGGTTAGACGGGTCAATTCGAAAAAAAAAATAGATTTTAATAAATTAAAATTATTTAATTTTTAATAAATCATAATTTAATTATATTTGTCCTACCATCCCTAATCTAACTTCTAGGGTGTCATTTTACCACAGTAATGGTTATGTCATCATTAAGATTATTATATTTCGTTAATGCTGCCAAGAAGTGCCATTGCCACACTTTTGCTATTGATGACATAATTCTTTTGTTAATTATTATTAGAGTTTTCTCAGCGTTTTCATATTTTATAAAATTTCAAGAAAACATAATTAGAATTGGATTTACATCAAAATAATTTGTGGGAACAAAATTCATTTTCACGGAAGATACGTAAAGGAGTATTCTCGTCGTAAAAGCCACAACCAACATGTTTAAGGAAATTTACTAATGCCCCCAAGGGCGGACCTATTAAGGGGCAAGGGGGGCAAGTGCCCCCCCTTGCACCAGAAAAATAATTTTTTTTACTTAAAAAAAATAATTTTTTTTTTAAAGTGTGATTTTATCCTAAAAAATTATAATTTACCCTTTAAAAATTACATTTTGCCCCCTCTTAAATTATATTTTGACCTCTAAAATTTTTTTTGGCCTAAATTTTCTTTTTAAAATTTTTTTTGCCATCCCTTCCTAAAAATCCTGCATCCTCCACTGAATGCCCCCAGGGGCATAGACATATTGGTACAGGCTAAGGTGACGTGGAGAGAAATCTCCCGACGTTGTAGGTACGAATCTCGTGTGGGACAAATTTTTTTATTGAAATATTATGGGGATTTGCCCTGGGTTCGGGTCTTGTTGATCCGCTGCCTCAGAAACCTATCATCCATGCACATTCATCGATTTATCTGGTGGCGGTCCTGAGGGGCTGATGTCGACACCAAGGATTAGTCAAACACAAGCATGATACATTGTTAAACAAAAAAAGAAGGAAATTTACTAATAAAATGTTTCTTGTCCAAAAGACCATGCAGATTGGTAGGGTTATTTTCAATTTAAATTTTTTGTAATAGTTTCTAGGCTCTTTTCCCTAATGTTTACTCTATTTGGTTGAGGTAAAATATAAGTACAAGTGAATATAAACTAGTTGCATGCATTGAATTCATGGCTCGCCACACGTCGCGGAAGTTATCGTTCAAGTTTCACTGCTATTTAGTTGAACGGTCATGGTTATTGTCACAGAGTTTTTTAAATTAAAAATAAAAATAAGTAGATAATTTTGATAAATTATTAATGAAAAAAATAAAAACTTTTGAAAAATTTGAAAATGTTCTGGAACAGCCATTCCATGCCGTGAAATCGTCGTTACAGGCCACGAAATCATTGTTCCATTCACGACGATCGTGAAATCGCCATTATAATTGAACATCCGTTCTAGCATGTAATTTTACCGCGACAGCTGACTTTCCTGTTCCAGAACAGCCGTTCCACGACCGTTTTAATAAAGCTCATTCATTTACATTTTAAAGGGTGGTGACATAGAATATGTATTTTTTCAATATCAATCCCAAACTTTTAGGATTAATCAAATATATTCTACATAAACTATTATTAATAGAACAAATAGTCTCATATAAATGCTTTAACAAATTTAGCCCCCCACGAATTAATTTTTAACAAAAGTGCTCTTATAATTGAATAGAAGACTTTGAGACTACTTTTGATTAAAAAAAAGTCTGTGATTAATCTTACAAAAACATATATTCTATGAATCATTTTGAAATATACCTTTTTAAAAATCATATAACAATATATTTTCCTACCCAATAAACGAGTAGATATGAAACCAAAAAAAAAAGTATAAATTATAAAAGATTGGTGAGAGTGTAATGATTTCTATCTTCAGAATCTCTAACGAACCATAAGTTGCAGAAGCAAGACTGAGCATTCACGGGTCCAAAAAACTAGTGTGCGTAGTTTCAATTGAATATTCGAGTTGTGTATATTATATTATTGGCAGTCACAAAATGTCCATAAGCATTCAATTCTTGCATTGGTCCCAACCATTTTGCATTTCTGTACAAGAGAATTGAACTGTCCCTTACATGGGCCAAAAATCCCCAATGACATACATGCATTGCCAGAGGGGCAGATGCAGTTTACGTCTCGACGAGGACATTGTTACTCATTTGAATGCTCGGAGGTCTCAAACTCGCCCCCAAAATAGTGTAACCACTCATCGACTATTTATATCGGTATGTATCAAACTTTAAGAATCCAAAACCGTAATAATCATTCTCATATTAAATAATCAATAGAAAATAAGCTGCAGATCTACTGGGCAATAGTTAGCAACTTAGCATAGGCACTTTGGATTAAGAGAGCATAGAGAGACCAGTTTTTGTGATATGATGATGCTTCCGTTCTACTTGGCTATTTTGGGATGGAATATAATGTCAATTTGATTGATCACGAAAGCCATGTTTGCGACTGAAAAATTTTAATTTTGCACGACGACTGATTCTCTACAAATGACTGAAAATGTATAAATATATCAAATAAATCCGATTTAGACCGCATAGGGTATAACCATGAGAAATGAGAGTCATCCACAAAGACAACATAATAAACAAATCCACCCAAAGAAGTAATAGGTAAATATCCCAATGAATTAAATCCAAACTATGTTATTAACAATAAACGGAAGACGGTGACTCTTAGCTAACTGACATGGAGAACATAATGTAGGACTAGGAAGTAAAGATGTAACACATAAATGTCATTTCTTATTTAATAATGAAATAGTGCTATAAGTCACATGTCCCAAGCGAGCATGCCATAAATCAAACGAGCCGTTTAGACTTTTATTTTGGAGAGCTATCAAAAGTGCGGAATGATCCTGCTGTAAAACTTAAAGTCCTCCTTCAACACTCCCTTTGGCCAGTGGATTTCCTGTCTGTCCGTTTTGAATAATAAACTAGTGATCAGGAAAATCACGTCAATAGGATGACCCTGCATGAGCCAAATGATAGACAATAAATTATTTTTAATGTGAGGAACCACCAAGATATCTAGCAAACAGTAGGCGAAATAGAACAATAGCCAACATGAGTAATGGGAAGAGAGACAACGTTACCAACAATAACAAGATCCTTACCACAATACGTCTCAGTCGAATCAAGATGAGACAGAGAGGGCGTCATATGATCAGAAGCACCCGTGTCCATATACCAATCAGGGATATTGCCAGATGATAAGGAGCAAGAGTTGTGGAAGGCCTCAACGAGATTGGAATTGTTGGGAGCCGGAGATGAGGTATACCGTTGAGAACAACGATCATGGAAGTGGCCCTCGGTTCGGCATATTTGACATCGAGGGACAAAACTACGTTGGCCTCGACCACGACAAGAATGCCCACGGCCTTGGCCCTGAGATCCACCGTCGCGGGAAGAAGGGCAAGAATGGTGGGTATTGCGAGTACTGGAGTAACCAGAAGACACAACAAAGGAAGCATGAGATGGTGAGTGGCCTTCGAGTGATTGCTGAAAAATTTAATAACTTTCAGCATATAGGACGATATCTTGGAACGAAGGCAGAGGTGTAAGTGCAGTGATTTGTCGGTTTAATCAACGGGGCAACCAATAGCCGCTAACTGATCATAGAGGCCCTTGAATTGTCATGGTGCCCTTTTTGATTAGGTGCAGATCGTCTTTGATGAGGATTTCAAGAGGGGCTACAGCACGAGAAATAAGACTGAGGAGGCGCTGGTCTTGGAAATACCATTTGGCGAAAGTAGGGTTGGGTGGTGATGAACCATCACTGCTAAGGAGATGCGACGAGGAAGCAGGATTGGAGCCATCAACAAAACTGATAAGTTTCCTGCATGTAAGAAGGATAAGAATTTGGCTTTTTCCACATGAGATAATTCAAGGAATTGAGTTTGATGGTAGGCATATGAGTACGGGTAGAAAAAAAAGGGAGGGAGGAATCGGAAGATTGGGTGGCGGTCGTGGTTGTCAAACCACAAGAGGAGAGGTCGGAGGTGGAGGCCATGAGAATCGAAGTTTTGGTTTAAACCTTTTTGGATACATACCATGTAGAGGATTTATGAAGTGTACAATCAAAGATAATTTACAAGATATGATACAATATACAAGATTTGAATTGATTGACTAAATCCTATCGATGCAAGTTAATCTTTTATGATATGGTACAATTCTGAATTATTTTTGATAGAATTGGCCTCAATATAATGATATATGATGACCTTTTTTATTGTTAAACAATATGTTAATTATCATATAAAATTACTTGAACATATAGGTTAGGCCAACGGTTCTTATTTAAAAGACAAGTTTTTAATCTCAATAGATTGAGGCATGTTACATAAACCATAGAAAGAATCAAATCTGATCGCGCGCATGTACTAGTCTTCTCCAATAGCTTCTTTAGGCCAGAATATCTTCGACTCCAAATCTTTGTATATAATTTCCAGTCATGTCTTCTTTGGTCGCCCTCTTGTCTCATGAAAGGTACCTAAATACTCGAAGCACATGTGCATTGATGGCCCAACGTTGTACGTGATCAAACCATCATAAGCGACTTTATTACATTTTCTCTTCTATATAACTACGCATAGTTCACCTTAAATGTCTTTTTTCCTTATTTTCTTCTCTTATTCTCTTATTGAATAAACAAATCTTTAAAGGTTATAAATATGTTTTAATCTTAATTATACTTATTTATCAAAACTTAAAATTGAGCCTCATATTGATTTGATGATGTCATGCAAGAATTTCGTGATTTTGAATGTTTGGCATGGATTACACTCCTTGAGCGGCGAAACATAGGAATTCTTTGACCTTTTTTTTTTTTTTTGAGATTGGGGAGGGGATATTTTTTTTAACAAAGTTCCGGGTCACATGCCCGGTATCGAGACCTCTCTAAAGGAAGAGATGAAGAATTGCCAACCGAGCTAGCAGAAGTCTTCGAAATTCTTTATGATTTTCGAGGAAGATAGGAAACTCATTGTTGACCGTACTAATACGCCTTACATCCAAATATTTAGCATATGTTTTTAGTTTCAACATTATATTAGGATAAACTATTAAATTATAGGTTGATGGTTAAACGTGATTAATATTCAATAAAACACACGTCTTTTAGTTTCAATATATTGTAATACTTTAATAAAATAAAATTATAAAATGTTCTTATTGACTTGTAAATAATCTGAAAGTTCCCCCAAAAAGAACCACGCCCTCGTTCATTTTTCCTAGTATAAAATTTATATCCTTATTTTTAAATTATATGTTAAATAATAAAAATACTTTTGATAATCTTGACTAAATATGCTTAAGCTTGTAACAGTTAATATGTAATCTCGCCGCTTCAACGTTCTTTGCATTATCTCGAGAAGTCGAACATGTTTTTTTTTTTTTTGAGAGGGGGAGAGACAGAGGCGAAACTAGAAAAATAAATCAGGGGCGTGGGAAAAAAGTTGTAAAAAATGGTTGTAGTAGAGGATCGAATTCGGGTCTCTTGTGTGACAAAAACCGGACCTTCCACCACTATACTACAATAATTCTTCTAATTTTATATAGTATAAATTATATAAAAACACATTTGTTGGGGTGTGGCTGTCCCCTGCATACCTAGACCCGACCACGGTTCAGAACCGTCGATTCGACGGTTCAAAAAACATCGACCATTAACCTTAACATTCCTTGACGGTTTCGGTTACAGTTCATGAACCATCGGTTACGGTTCCGATTACAGTTACGGTTTGACCCTTACTTTTTAAACAAAATTAAAATATTATTAAAAAATTTGAAATAAAGTGTAAAATGTGTTTGAATGTGTTTTCATCCATGGATTAAATATAAAATAACGTGAAATAAATTCAAGCTCGGATAATTAAAATGTGTAAGATATATTTGTTTAGTTAATATATATAAATTATAACACTATATTTAAATCAACAAGCTCTTATAACTTAGTGATTGAAGCTAATTATTCAACTTGTAGGTCATGAGTTCAAATCTACACCGTAACATATATTTGAAATTTAAAAATGTAAAAAAAATTAAAATAACCTTTGAACCGTCGGTTCACAGGTTAGCAAAATTAGGACCCTTAACCGGTCCTTCTATAGACGGGCCGGTTACGGGTCCAACCCTTCGAACCGTTGACCCGGTTAACCAACCCGTTGACCACGGTCTAGTCTGGGCCGGTTCTGGGTCGATGATGACCATTGGTCGGGTCTATGCATACCTCCTCCCTCCGTCCTTGGGAGAGATTAAATATTTTTTTGAGACTCAAACTCGAGTTTATCCAAATTGGAGGAAGTCAAACATGTTCTATTTAAATCAATTGCAATCTTCGTTCAACAGACCCTTTTTTTTTTTTTCCAAATGGTGTCTGCTAAAAAACAAAAGCATGCGTGCCCCTCGCTCTCAATACAATCAAATATACTTTTCTAAGAAATTTTTTTTTTATAATACTGATTTTGCACGTATTTTTAAGAAATAAAATTAAATTTTAAAAACAATTATAAATAATGTGTTTTTTTTGTCGTAAGGACGTACCATATATTGCTAATTAGGCATGCACAATGGGGGGTTAGCTAGCCCCACCCTGCCCCATAACCCACAACGAGAGCTGAGACATGCACGGAAACATGAGATACTCGACAAGTGGGGACTCATTTCTTTTTCTTTTTTATAAAAAAGAGTTCTTTTAATTTTAAATAAAAAATGAGATATTGGAAATAATGTAATTTTCTATTTCTAATCAACATTGTAATTTTTCATTCTAATGTAATTTTAATTTTATTTACTAATATAATCTTAAACTATAATTATTATTATAATTTCAAATTTAAGTAATAATTTTTAATTTTATTAATTAATTAATTTTGTAGATATATTAACACGTTAAATTTAAATGAATAATAATGTGAAAATAGTGAGAAATAATGTGACAAGTAATGCACCGACAAGGATGAATGAAGGATTGAATGTCGGAAAGGGGCGACGTTTGAGATAAATCATTGTTCTCTTGCTTTGTGGACTGTTGGTCTCCCAATGTATATGCGCTGGAATTTTTGGCATACAAAGTCGTTTTTGTTTTTGATTCTTGACGTTCAAAAGGGGAAGGGAATAATTGACTGTCGCATATATATATATATCAAAGTTAACATACTTTCATTATCAGTAAAAAATTTCAAAAATCCGACCAACCCTACATCCTTAGTCCCTAAGCAATGCTTTAGCTAACCCTTTTTCTAAAGTAATATATATCTGATCTTTTTTTTTTAGTTAGTTTAACGATGTATCCAAATTTGCGTTTGACTAATTCTTAGGTGACGACCTAGGTCCCTCAGGATTGTCACCATGTAAATCGAGGAATGTGCACGAATGACAGGTTTCTGAGGAAGCATATGTAAGACCCCAAAATTTGATTATTGTTAATTAAATATAATTTCTGAAATAATAATTAATCTGGAATTAATTTATTAGAAGTGAAATTGACTATATAAATGTCAACTGACAATTTAATCGGAACATGACTAGGTTAATAGTTTCCGTGGTTGACTTGAGGAGTACTCAGTAGATTAGCTTGTGTTTGAGGTACGTTGAAAATGAGTTTTATCATGGCCTCTGCCAAAGACGTGTATTGTGTGTGGAGGCTGTTGTTGTCTTTGTGTGTGGACAATAACAGGTATTAAGGTAACCAGGATCACAAAGAGGGAATACTCGTTGAAGTCTTACCTGAGATTGTTTCTTTTGTCTCTTTCCCACTCGTATGATAGTTAAATTATACCATGGTGTGTCTTGGATCGTATAATTATGTAATCTGAGTTTATTCAGTTCAGTCTTGAATATTTGTGAATATTCGGTGTTTAGTTGCTGCTGATGGTATTATCTAAATATTTTGAGTATGAAATATGTGCTGAAGACTTATTGTGCATCTATGGTATGATGTAAATATTTTTAGTACGGATTATGTGATGGATGTTTATGATGCATGCTATGGTATTATGTATTTACTTTCTGTACTGGGAATATGATTATTGTGTTTTCATTTTTTTTTGGTATGTCAATCGTGCGGGGAGGTCATGCCGAAATTTTTAGAGCCACTTGTTGACAGAATTTTAAATAATCTTCCTAAGTTTACAAATAAATAATCATTGTGTGATTATTAAACACTTGATTAAAAACGATTCTCACAGTGGACCAACAGAACCCGAACCCAGGACAAACCCCCACAATATTTCAATGGAGAATTTGTCTCACACAGGATTCGAACCTGCGACGTTGGAGGAATCTCCCCACATCACCTCAGCCCTTACCAATCTGTACATATAATCCAACATTGAGAATATAATGCATCTAACTCTGACTAAACAAGAAATGATAACCGAAAAAGACCAATAAAGAGAATATATACAAAGACACCACGGCAGTTAGCATAATGGTAATCACTGAATTTCCATTTGTAATGGCCGATTTCGAGTCTCCCCCACCCTAATAAATTAGGATTGTTCAAAAAAAAAAAAAATATATATATATATATATCTCCACGAATACACCATAAGAAAAAAAAAATGCCAACAATAAAGAGAAGAACCACAAAATATATGTTGGGGAATGCGAATTTTGACAATCCACCGAAATTTATTATATTTTTTTGATTAATTTCTTCCCCTTTCCCTTCTTTTCCTTGAAATTTCAAAAACACAATAAAAATTCCAAATTACAACTTCGACCTTTACACGTTTGGACTCCAAAGACTCCATAAACGTGAATTGAATATACCCATAACGTCCGGCAACATCTTCCTAGCCAAACCCTTGTGGCTGTGCACGGCCATCACCGCCGTCGACGTGTCACCCATCGCCGCCACTTCTGCCCCTCCTCCCACACTCACTTCTCCCACGTCATTAACCCCAGCCACCTCCGCCGACGGGTCTAGAACAAGACTTTCTTGATTCTCCGGCAGCAGCACAACCGCCGGTTTTTCAAGAACTCCACTAACGGCGCTTATTCTCTCACTTTTCCGGTGACCCATTTTCCCCTTTCTCTTATTCTTTCCATTTCCACCGTTCATTAACACCTCGCCATTGTTCAAATGCTCTTCGAACTCCTCAATAGCTTGGTGAATCAGCTCACGGTTTGGTGAAGAATCCCACCTAAACCAAAAACTTGTGTAACAATAAAAGCACTCACAATCAAACAAAGCTGGCGACTTATGCCCGTGCAAAGCATCTAAAGACATTTTTTTGGAGCTTCTTTCCTTCTCTTCATCGTGAATAATTGAAGGGTTGTTGGTGGATTTAAGAGACCTTGTAATCATGTATGCGAGAACTTCACGGTCATGGAGAGACAGAACTGATACTAAAGTAAAAATGGCGGCGGGTAAAAGTCTGAGTACAGGAAAATCATCTTTGTTTGGAGTGGGGGATGAAGAAGAAGAGGAGATAAAGGGGTGAACTTTGCCTTTGTTTCTCATCTTCATGCTTTGTTTTGAAGAGGATAAAAGGAATTACGAAAGTTGTGAAGGGATTGAAGCTTTGCTAATGGAAGGTAGAAGAAATTTTAGGGTTTTCTTATTTTTACTTATATTATTATAATATAATGTGCAACACAATAGTAATCATTTTGGTATGATCATTTTGTGATACCCAAAATACACTCTATTTGTTTTATTAATAACCATGAGATAAAGAAATAATATTGAGCTTTATTTTTTAATTGGTTGTGAATTTTTTTATTTGTTTGTGACATTTTTTTTTATATTTCAGTATTTTCATACTGATAGTAGTTCTCTTATAGAATGGTTGATATTATTGCCAACACATAATCATATATCATATTACATACAATGCGTGTACATCGACGGCTAATATATATAATATATGATATAATATAAGTAATAAATGTGAGAGGGAAAGGTTATTATCCTGAAAGTGGATTTTTTGATGCTACCTCTCAGGGACACTGTCCTTAAGGGCTTATCCACAATGCATTGGGAATATTCCCAATGTATGGTAAGATATACCCCTAAGGGCAGTCAAATAAACCCCTGAAAGGTAAGTATACAACTTGCAAATATATTAGGTTGCCCCGTCCAAAGTCAGGGTCAAATCCAGAGACACGTACTTATTTTGGACATCTTATTGCTAGTTGAGCTAAGGGTTAGTGCCGATAATCACAATTTTTTAATTGAAGGAAAAGGTAAAGTTTTAATTAAATTACTTTAATCTAGTAAATAAATGCCTCGAGCTTCAATAATCATGATATATATTCTAGTGGAATCCACATGCAAGCAATAGTATACGGACTACGTGTGATTTACAGATTGGCACCTACTGGACATATTTGGGCCCTTGTAATTTTCCCACTGGCCCATTTCGATTTGGGAATTTACTTAATTGGCTCTGAAGCCCAAATATGCTCAAATATCATAAACCACCCGATCCTATAAACCTTCTATATGTATTATGTAATCACTTGACATAATTAAAACTTAACGTCAACCATTCTTTGTATAGATTTTCCTATAGTCGATACACCGAAACGCAATTTGTCTGGTTTGTCTTCGGCTCCGTGCGTTTACAAATTTGAATTTAAAATTTAAAATTTATACTATACGATAAATTAACGGCCTTAATTTGGTTTAATTGACATGATGCAAGAGCATTACACTACTCCTTTCCTTAATGCAAGGTGCTACGTGATCATACTAGGGGAAGAGTATGGGCCAAAGCACTGAATATGGTACAATGGGCTTTATCCTTTCAAGTTATCTCTACAAACAAAACAAAGCCCAACCGAAAGTGAGCCCAAAACAGACACCAACAACCTCGAGAGTCGAAAACTACCCCCAAACATCTTCCAATCAGAAAATGCCGCGTGTCACAAGAATAACTGGAGCTGATTTGTAGCTGGTCAGCCCCAGCTCACATTAGCATCCTCCACCGCAGTATATACACTCCCAGATCCCCCCACGTGTCCTGAAACCTCTCTCCCGCCTCGTCAAATCTATCCGTTAACACCAACCTTTCACTCTCCCCTTCAACGGATCTATTCCAAGGCGGGGGAAAAAAGAAAACCCAACAAAAACTTTTCCAATTCGGGAAAAAATTAATAATAATGGGGAAGATGATATGTGATTCAACGGCGTCTTCTCCGGTGATTCCATGGCGTGACCCCACCGCCACACCGACTTCTGATTTCGTTGACCATACATCAACCTTGGCGCCGGGGCGGCCCGGAATCGATGCCGCCGCCGTCGTTCCATGGGAAAGTGTGCCTGGATTAGAAGACCAACAGAAGAGGAATTTGACGCGGCTGTATAATAAGGGTGTTCTATGGAAACACCCAAAAGATAAGAGCCTGAACATTGTGTTCAAGCTGATGCACGGGGGAGAAGTGGAGGGTGACGGTAACTGTCTTTTCACGGCGGCGCGTAAGTCTATGGGGGTGGAGGCGACGGCGCGTGAGCTGAGAGTCCGAACGGTGAGGAGGTTCGTGCAGGATCTTGGATCCGTGGACGAGGAGACGAAGGGACTGATAGAAACGGCGATTAGACACATGTATTCCCCGGATCTGAAGTCGGGTTGGGGGGTCCATGTGGTACAGGAGGTTAAGTTTTTGGCGAAGAAGCAAGATCGTGATAGTTTGGATTCCGCCATTGAGGAGCTAGTTCAGATCGGCATGCAGAGGTAAAGATTTGACCCGATCTGGCTTTCTTTGTTGCATTTTCTTTTTTTATTATAATGAATGTTTATAGTGAGATTTTGTGCTCTTCAAGATTTATAAGTTATTTTGAGTTGTAGGAATGGAAAAATGGTGATTTTCTTTGGCTGTTTGAAATAAGGTATTGAATTTGTTGATTGTATAGAAGTTGTTTGGTTATTTCTAAAAGGTGAGTGTGTCAATTGGTTAAATAATTTTTAGATTTCTTGAGTTGTTCGGGAGAAATAAATGTTAAGAGAATTGCTGACTATATATATTTCTTTTTCATGTTTGTGATTATCTGTGGATTTTAAGAGAATGCTGCATTTTTATTTGATACATACATATTGTGTTATGGTTTACAATAATTCATCCTGGGTATAATCAATTAGCACCAACTACGGACCACTTTATATGTCCAATTAGCATCAACCATATGGGTTGTGGTTCAGATATTTGATTCTTTGTTTTTTATATGTTATTGAAGAGAAATGGCCGCAGAATCCATTTACAAAGACAGATGCATAGCGGTGGAAGATGGCCCGAATTGGGCCAAGTACATGTCAATTTCTGGTTCGCCTGATGACGAATACGATATCATAAATATGCAGTACACGGAAGATGGCTTGTTAACTGTGGATGAGAATAGAGATGGCCGTGTTGCTGCTTTTGGTGACGATATTGCGATAGAGTGTCTTGCAACAGAATTCAAAAGAGAGATATTTGTGGTGAGAAGATTTCATATTTTTCAACTCTTATGCCGTTTTTGTTGTTGCTTTAGAACTACATCTCTTGCATGATTTGGATCAGCTCCCCTAATGGATGGAATGCAAAATTTGTAAATGACAGGTTCAAGCGCATGGATCTGATGCGATGGTTGACGAGGAAAATTGTGTTTTCTTCCTACCTCATCGTCCAAGAAGTGAAATATGCGAACCTCCTTTCTTTGTGTTCATGAAAGGAACTGGTAAATACTCAGTCTTTGTGATTATAGTACAATCTGTTTTTGGCAATTGCTCTATAATCTCAAAACTCAAAGCTGTAAGTAATCATGCTTGAAATTGACAGGATGGTGTGGAGCCGGTGCTGATCATTATGAACCTCTTATTGCTCATAGATCCATGGTTGTCTCTCAAGAAAAAGTCGCCCTGGTTCTTTAGACCATCTTATATGAACCTCTAATTGCTCGTTGTTTTACGGTTGTCTCCAAGAAAGAAAAAAAAAGCTTTCCCTTTATTATATCGTTAGACAGTTTTCTGAGTTTTGTGGCTTAGGTGTTGCGAGATTAGTAGGCTATTCAAAATTTTGCAAGAATTGTGAGTTTATCGTTCTCGTTCTTTGTTAGACAAGTTTCGTAGTTTCAATGATCCAGCATTGAGTACCAGCTGTGTTGAGACGGGGGATTCTTTTAGTCTGGTAATTGTTAGTTGTTAGGCCGTCTTTTCGTGTTCTGTATTTTTTTCGAAGGACAGGTGTTGAGCTATTTTTCTGGCTAGAAGAGAATCTATTGTTGTATGTGATATATAGTATGAAATATAACCCTATTACCTATTGGAATAGATGAATTCGGTTGATAATTTAGTTAACATGATAATTTAATGATAGAGATTTAGCTAGTTTGAAGCTAGGAAAAAAAACTATTCGAACTCAATTTTTACCTAGTCTGTAAAAATAAAGAAGAGAAGACAGGAAGAAATATGATGGTTTGCAAGATTAGAGGGGATCAAAAGGTTGTGAAAAGGATGAGAAGAATTAATATTGATGGGGCAAAAGTAGACGAGCTGATAGATATGCCTATGGAGGAGCTAAACAAAAGAGTGGAAGCTTTTATTGAAAGGGTTAACATAAAAAAATCGCTTGAAATGATGATTTGTTTGATGCTACATGTATTTTTTCATGTAGCATATGAGATTTGTTTGATGCTACACTGTGATACCACACTTTAGATCCAACGGCTCACATGAAGCCACATGCATTTTCTCATGTTGCCCCATGTAAAGAAATATGTGGCACATTATAGACCATTGGATCACGGATCGTATATGGGTAAAAATCTTGAATTTCATTTGGTGACCCAAAATATCACAACTGGTAAGAGATAAGATAATTAATTCGAGCACAACAGTAGTAGTATGCTTACCACTAAATATTTGATAGTGGACTTACTGTAATCGTTTTGAATCTGGTATTATGATTGATTTGAGAATGTATTTGAAATTTTGATTCGAATTGACACATATATGAGATGTATTTCAAATCCATCACAATTAACATTATATTTACAAAAATTAGTAGAGAGATGGATTTGAAATACGCTCAATATAAATTCAGCCAAACAATTAACTGGATTTGAAATCAATAATATAAAATCCATAGCTTCAAATCATTCAATCCAAAAACACCATAATTTACTCTTAGGGCACAAATAATTCAAGAGATCATCATAACATTACCAGCAGTTGAACATGCAAGCTGCCCAATTAGCCGAGGTACACCTCGAAAATATATGTATCATAAAGTACAATATTATGTGCCCTCTTTGATCAAAACAAAAAGGATACCGAAACAAGTCACTCCACAGCCTCGTCAAATAGCCGGCCATCACTATATCATGAACCTTACCTCAAAAAGTGAAATGATAAAAATGGATAACCTGCTGATACCAGAAGTAATTGTTTTAATCATTTTCATGCCACAGGGAGTTCTCCGCATTCGCTTATAATGACTCTCTTTTTAGGACGATCACCTCTGTCAGTTTCTTGTGACTCAATCAGCTTCACAATATCCATTCCCTCCAAAACTTGTCCAAAAACGACGTGCTTTTGATCCAGCCAAGGTGTCTGTGTTACAACCAAAATAAATAAATTGAAAACATATGCATAAACTCGTAACTCCATTCTTCCAAATAAGTTCTAGTTCCACGTTAATTTTCTTTTTTCTGTGATCAGGGGATTAGTGTTGGCCCTAGCTGCTACTTGATACTGCCAAATTGAGAATTCACTCGTACATGTCAACTAGGGACTTGTGGTTTCACAACATGTTCAGCTTCTGAAAAAATACAAACTTAAAAGCAAAAGAACAAACTCACACAATCACATCTGAAGTTTATCAACAAAGAACTAACTATACCAAGTTCACATAATTACCATATCACATCAAACACTAAAACCATTTATTATTACAATTTTCACTTCCAATATGTATCATACTCAATCTCATAGAGTCTTCAGGATAACTCCAGGTATATGGATGTCGACTTGTGGATATTCCCACTTATTTTAGTACCTGACTCATAGTATTTTAGGTTCTTGCGCCTTAAACTTTAATTATACGCTTTACAAAAGGTTTAAACACACAGTTACGTACCTTAACCGTGCAAATGAAAAACTGGCTTCCATTAGTATTCGGACCAGCATTTGCCATGCTAAGAACTCCAGGTCCAGTGTGAACCACTGCAAATATTATGGCAATTTTCTCGTATTTCAGTCATGATAATGCCAAATGCTCCAGACAAAAGAACAACTAAAGAGAAAGAACAAACTCACATTTGAAGTTTTCATCTTTAAATGTGCGACCGTATATGCTTTTACCACCGGTACCCTGAAAAGAATATCCCAATATGGGTGGAATCAGTTTAGAGACTTTAAAAATTTCTAGAAGAACAAAAAGAAAATGATGTGCCTAATGACAAGCAACAATCTACAAGATTGGCTAATGGTCCAAGTAAAAAAAACACAAGCAGAGTAAATGATATCAGATCGTTAGCATGTGCATCTGCATTGCTAATAACAACAATAGAAGAGTAAATAGTCCAGAAACGAACATCAACTTCAAGGTGTCCATTGAGTTTTATAAAATCCATCCACTTGAAATAGATGTGAATCATACGTTTTGTTCATGATCTCATGATCTAACTTGGACAGTGGAACTGTATGTATATTTCCTTCACAGATAAATCAAAATTGAAATTGGTACCATGAACAAAATCTTCCAAAAATGGCAATATTATAGTCCAAACTATACTAAACTTTTCATACCATAAAAACTACTCGTACATAAATAAGAGAAAAAAATTAACAAAGGAAATAATATAAAACAGGGAAGTCTGCAAGAATGGTACACAAACAAGATATGAAATCTAAAAAGCTAGTGATTGGGCATTAGAATGGAAAAATAGGAGAAAAATAATGATAGAATGGCATGTTTGTTAGATGCTCTTAAAGAGAAAATACAATACTATCTTGACGATACACATGCAACCAAACACTATTAAATTACTTTACGCAAACAAATAAATTCAATGTCAGAATTATGATTATACCCATCAGTTATGAAGTCACAAGAAGTTCATAGACAACATTCACATTTATAAATATTTTTCTAAAATGTTTGCAACAAACACATATAAACTTCCTCAACATCTTTCTTGCGCAAATTCAAGACAGCAAATCAAGAGTTTTTCATAATTAGCATGATCAGATTCTGAATATCTAAGTCAGAATTTGAGTGCTGATGGCAGAACATATGTGTTCAATAGGACTTAAATAATAAATATTAATCTTAAAATATACTTGCTAAGACTAATAGCTTACATTTCCTTTGTCGAAATCACCTCCTTGAATCATGAAATCCTTAATAACACGGTGGAATGATGAACCTTTGAAGCCGAATCCCTTCTCCCCTGTTCCAACCAATGTTAACAAAAATATATTAAAATGTACATCACATCACGAGCATGTCAAGTATATGTACCTGTGCACAGAGCACGGAAATTTTCGGCTGTTTGAGGAACATCATCACCATACAATCCGATCACAATTCTTCCAACAAACTTTCCCACTGGGTTCCCAATGCCTATGTCAAGATACACTTTGTTGGTCACTTTTGATTGCAATGCAGCTTCCTGAGTAAAGATCAAAACGTAAATTAAAGTACAGGAAAAATTTAATTTAGTTCAGAAAGATCAGGTGAAAAAAATATTTCAAAGTTTAAAGGTTCCATTGTTGGTCTATTGTTTAAAACAGGCACACGCTATAAGTGCATTATCAACCCTTAATTCATTTGGATAAAAAAAATTCTTTCATCTACAAAAGAAAGAAGTTTACTTCGACAAAAAAATTGGGAAAAAAAACATTCGGTCACCTTTAACCACGTCCATATCGTCAAAACAAATTTGTAAAAGATCTACTACTGATAATGCAAATAGCTTGACTTCTACAAATGACAAGTTGCTAACTTATGAACCAAAAACAAACATCTTCTCAGAACCAATTAAAATTCTAAACTAATTCCAGTAAATCACAATAAAACCTCAGCACAGAGCTTTTTGCATTCTTTTAAATTCATATCCCAAGGAGAAAGTTTAAAGAAGAACCTAAACTCCTGCTAAATTTGAATTCATTACCCAAGTCATTCCCAAAATTAATAAGCTTGAACAAAATGTTAAGCATATGTAAATAAATGCATATACTGGCACTCTTGAATTTATACATGCAGAAATAAATTTCTAAATAAAATGTTTTTTTTCAACTTCAATTTCTTGACAAATCTCTATCCCAAACACAAAACAGTTCAATCATCAACATTAGTAGTCGAAACAATTCCAAAAGGTAACTTGTACTAACAAAACTACAATAGTCATTTTTTACACTAACGAAAAGTTCATCCAAAGAGAACCAAGCCAGGGATAAACCGACGAATCCACCAATATATGAAGGCACGAGTAGCGGAGCCCGGTTACACATAATTGTAGAAAACAAAAGGCATACCGCAGCCATTGCCCGAACCGACAACGAAGTAAAACCGGCCCTCCACTGAACCGGACGGTTGTGAAACGACGACGAGAGGCTCAAAGAACCGGAGAAAATGCTTGAAGATGAAATCGAAGACAATGCAGCTGAATTCCGAAGCATTGTATTTGCTGGTGAGATACTTCGCGGTGCTGAAATCGAGCTAGTAGTGGACTGAAATTATATCCGAAAAGCAAAAACAAATTTATAATTGGTGATGAAAATGGAGAAATTAAGTTTTGGAATAGTAAACTTACTAGAGATGAGCAGTAAGCCGCCATTGTTGGAGCAATACACGATGGGAGAGAGGAACCGTGTGAGGGTTTAGACAGTGGATGAGGGAATTTTTGGATAATGACGACAAATCATTCCTATCGAAATATCTCCTCATCTTCTCCATAAATTTAACTAACCAGGCCGATGTACATGTTGAGTGAATATAAAATTAAATAAATTAGTTTTTCTAAAAAATTCACACATTATAATATATATATATATATATATACTAGTCATCTTATTCATGCGTTGCATGTATTTACACTTTTTTGTCAAATGATGTGATAATTATAACGTCCATTTTTATTTTGGTTTTAATTTTTTTAATTTAAATTATGAAATGATTATATATTATTTTTATATTTAATTTCTCTTAGATTTTAATAACTTTTTTAGGGTAATATGGTAAAATCTATTATACGTGTGATGATAATTTGTAAGGTTGGAAATGATACAAACGTAAACTGGTGGAAACATAGATGACATGTGTGATAGTAATATTTTAGATTGGCAGGGACATGAGTGTTATTAGACAATGATCTGAAATGATCGGACTACTAAGATCCTCAAGCATTATATATAATAGCGGCCGACGCACACGCGTTGCGTGTGCAATAAAATTTTAAATTTTATATATTGTATATGTATACTAAATTTTTATATTTGAAATATCTGATTTAAATATGATATTTTATGGGGAATAGAAAAAAACTGCTGCACATATTTCAGAAAGAAAAAAACTGGTGAAAAATTGGGAAATAAGTTGGAAAGTTAATAGGTGATCTTCGATATTATCCATTATCTCATTATCGCATGACTATTACTAAATCAAATAGAGAGTATTTTTAGAATTTCACAATGACCATACCAAAGAGGTTATTTTAAGATGCTCACACATGATAGAATAGTATATATATTATAGATTATAGATATTAATTTTTTTAGTTATAAGCCTTAACATTATCCAAATTTAACTATAAAATTATTGAGAATTTTTGTAATGAAAAATTCGTATATCTTTAATTGGGCAAATCTGCCCACACAATCAAGCCAATAATATGGTGAAAGGATTCAAACAACAAAAAATATTGTAGCGAAAAATTATATATAAAAACCTTTAAAAATTAATATTCGATAAATTAATAATCTCTCTATAATAATATATTTTTTCGTTCCTAACTTCGGCCAGTTTAGAAAATTAATAACTTTGATAAATTAATAAGATAATATTTTTAGAAAAACTCTTATATAATTTATAGTCCTATGTATATCATATCATAAATTAATAATTCTCTACAATTATAAACATAATTAGGATAATTTAGTAAAATATGAATATATTGTCGATTATTTTTTTCTCAAAAAGTCTAGGTCTCTAACTTTTCTTATCACATTCAAAAGCTCTGGTGTTATGTTCTCGAACTGCAACATAAAATTGTAAAGAGTTGTTGCTGCTATAAGTGCTTCATTTATGTGATTAGTTTTAAAGGTATTGAATCATCATCAACTTCATCATTCATAGAATTTTCAGTGACACTAGCCACAATTTCTTATAAGCATATAATATTTGAAATTAATTATTTTCACTTGGGTAATCGAAGAGGTGGTTGATATTCATTTATTGCAGTAACATAGATCATTAATCATATTCTCAAGCTCATTAATGTCTTTTTCATGATAAATTCGTTGAATTGGGAAAAAAATCATTTAATTTATCGATTAATTTAATACCTCTATAAATTAATACGACATTATTAGTTTATATAGGTTTTATAGTAGTTGCAATAGTGTAGGAACATATAATATACGGTGTTGTATTTGAAATATATTTGATGTCATATGACATATCGGTTTCCTCGGGTAAAATCCCCCGCAAATATCGAAAAGAAATATCCCGAGAACATCACCCCGAGCACAAGGTATCCGAACAATATTAAACCCTGCTCGGCATATTGGTCAAAAGGTAGCGGAAGACCCGGACATAACCAACAAATCAACCGTAGTAAATAAACGTGCAGTAATGGGACGCGGATTTCTCGGACGATCAGAGGTGATCGTGTTCCAGATTTCTAGCGAGCTAACCACCGGGACCAGCTCTATAAATACACACTGATGGTCTCATTGAGGGGGTTAGACTTTGGAGGTAAGAAAAGACTCCGAAGAGAGCATATCAAGTCTGTTTGGTCTTCTTATGTCTTTTTCTAATATTTTTGTTTAAGGAATTTGTTATTCATATTTCGTGTCAAAGTCCTGTAACAGATCCATTTTTTATAGTGAAGAATTTATACTTGACAATGTCCCGTGGTTTTTTCCTTCACTTTTGAAGGTTTTCCACGTAATTTGGTGTCTTTCGTTAATTTTTCACAAACACTTAGTTCTACTGAACACAAAAATTGTAGGATCACATCATTGGCGCGTCTGTGGGAACCTTTGAGCGAAGACGTTGAAGAAAAATGATTTTTCGTGTAGATCAAAGGAAAGAAGTATGGTTCATATTCGTCCCCGATGAGCGAAGAAGAAGAAGATGATGTGGAGTCATCTCAAAACGGTCATCAGACATTTCCTACTGGGGGAGTGCCTATGGAGTAATTAACTGAAGTACTTGCAAAAACAGTGGGAGGAAGTCATGAAACAATTTATGACCCTGCTCCAGCAAGAGACCACTGAAGAGGAAGAAGACTTGGCTTCTTCAAAAAGGGTCGAAAGAGGAAGTGAAGGATGTTAAGGATCTCTCAAGTCGGATGGGCGAAGAAAGTGATAAAACTTTGCACCTTCACATGGAAGACCTAAAAGATGAGTTGCAGCAGATGCGCAACAAGATGGAGGGGTGTATCTATCTAGTATGGAGGAGCACACCATTTGCTCCTCAAGTTGTCGACGATCCGTACCACCTACTTTTCGAACTCTGAATGTGGGAAATTGTGATGCTAGCACAGATCCCGATGAGTGTTTATCACTATTTGAGAATGCTTTGCTCCTTCACCAACTCACAGATGGAGTGAAATGACGAGTTTTTCTGACTACCATAGCCGGGCCTGCTCAGTCTTGGTTTAATCAACTGCCATCGGGGATAATAAATTCATTCCCAAAATTCAGTTCATTGTTCTTACATCAATTCGCGAGTAGTAGAAGTTGCAAGAGAACAGCCCTCAGCCTGTTCGGACTCAAACAAATAGAAAATGAGTCTCTTCGGGACTTCCTAAAAAGATTCAATCAAGCGTGCCTCGACGTCCCCCATGTTACCTCGGAGATTCTCATTAGCGCCTTTGAACAAGGGCTACGAGAAGGAGATCTGTTCAGATCTTTAGCTAAAAAAATCACCTTCTGATTATGACAAGCTAGTGGGAAGAGCTTCTAAATATACCAACTTAGAAGAAGCCCAAAGAGTGAAACAAAGAAAAGAGGAGAAAATATGAAATGAACCAAATCAGAGGGATAAACAATTGGAACAGCCGAAAATGAGTTTCGACACTATCTCCCGATGAGACCTCATCGAGAAGTAGCCATAAATCAGACGGAGCTAAAGAGAGGTTGATGTGGATATTTCCGAGGTGGACAATTCCGAGGAGGATATTTTCGGAGAAGAGGAGCTGGTAGACTTGGGGGAAGGCAATAACCTCGTGATGGACCAGTTGACAATAACCCACCTCCTCGGAATAATGCTAATCCGGGGAGGGGCACTTAGCCTAGTACCGTGGGCAATCAGAGGTGAGAGGCAAAAGGAGGATGCCAACCAAGTTATGGGGGAGGTGGCCCCAAATAATGTTCCTAACCGAGGAACTATACATATGAATTCTGGGGATCAGGCGAAGATTCTAATCGGGCAAGAAAAAGTTATGCTCGGAAGTTGCAAGTGATGTCGATTGTCCCACGTAACATCCCAGAAGGGCCAACCTTTGCTTTCGGGCTTGAAGATTTGTAAGGAATCCATTTCCCCATGATGATGCATTGGTTATCTCTACCACAGTAGTCAATTATAGTGTGCAAAGAATCTTTGTGGATACAGGAAGTTTGGCCGATGTGAAGAGACATCACCCGAGAAGAGAAGAGACCTTCCTTGGAAGAGAAGAGACCTCAACCAGGAAGAGAAGTGACACCACCCGGTAAGAGAAGAGCCCCCACCGGGGAAGTGAAGAGACATCACCTGGGAAGAGAAGAAACTCACCTTGGAAGAGAAGAGACATCACCCGAAAAGAGAAGAGACCCACCCGGGAAGAGAAGAGACACCACGGGGTAAGAGAAGAGACCCCACCCACGAAGAGAAGAGACATCACCCGGGAAAAGAAGAGATCTCAGCAGGGAAAAGAAGAGACAGGGCACGAAATTTGATATGTGATTGACACATGTACACGCAGGCATGACGACACCTCACATTTCAAGTTCCAATAAAGTGTCATGATTGACAAAAGCATGGTAAAGACATGTCAGATGAAATGATTACATTGACTTTTTCTTTCAATTATATAAAGAGAATGATCGATGGTTTCAATGAGGTTTGGAGAAAGAATGCTAGATCAAATACAATTTTTACACCATTTTCTCTCCACTTTATTTACCATTTTATTGTATAAAAAATATTATAACTCTTTGATATTGTACTGGGACTTATACTGGACTAGATCCCGTGATTTGTTTCCTTATTTTGGGGTTTTCCACGTATAAATCGTGTGTCTCATTTAAATTCTGTTATATGGTAATTTTTTGAGATAACATATACGATCAAGAGTTGTGAAAGAGGAGATGAAGTAAAAATATGAGAGCATCCAAAGAATTTATCCAACTATGTAGTTGGTTAGAAATGCTAGTTGGCAACTATATTGGTGGTTAGTTGTAAAGTAACAGAAAGTTAGTTACTGAGAAAAGATGTATAAATAGATATATACACAATTGAAATATAATAGAGAACTATACCAAATAAAGTCTTCTTCTATTCATTCTGTCTTTGTGCTTCTCTCTCAATTCCAAGGAGATCGGCGATCTCGAATCAGCCATTGTTGCATCGCGTTCGATTTTACCACATTTTTTCTGATAGCATTATTGCAAAAAAAAAAAAAAAAATCCAAAAATGGTGTTCAAGGCAGACGACACATGCTCCCAATGTTGGTGTTTGCCTAACAATATATGGTTGCCTAACACACCAAACCCACAAGTTTGAAGTCAATTTTGGCAAAACAACCATGCCAAGTTTGAAGATTGAAGTCAATGTTCAAGACTAATTTTTCATAAGTTTATATCAAGAAGTTTCTTGGTTCACACCTTAATGTTTGGCTATAAATAGGCCAAGGTTTTTCTCATTTGTAATCACCACAATATCACAACACAAACCAAAGCAATGTAGCTTTGAGAGAGAACAAAGTGTAGAGAGAGTTAGAGTTGAGTTGAGTAGTTTACTCATTCTCCAAGAGTCATATTTGATATAGTGAAGTGTGTGTGCTCCATGAACGTAGGTGATATTTGCGGAACCACATAAATCTTTGTATCTCCATTTGTGTGTGTGTTGTTTTCTATCCTTTAGAGCTCCTGGAATTTCTGCAAGAACATGACAGTGGTCATTGTTCTCTAACAACTGGTATCAGAGCTAGTTAAGGGCAGAAAACAGTTCCAAAGGTTTTTTTAGATATTCTGAATTCACTGGTGCTGTCGGAATTGGCTAATTCTATCATCGAGTGGGAGTTTTTCACAAGGGCATGAGATAAGGAAAGGATCGAAAAGTTTGACGGTACAAACTTCATTTTCTGGAAATGCAGTTGGAAGATCTATTTTCTTTTTTGCTGGGTGGGGCCTTGATGTGCTAGGCAAATACGTATTCACTAAGGAGGTTCTGTCTAGGAAAATTGGTATTTAAGTGGGACCGATGTGACCCCACCAATTTTCCTGGGAATCTAGAAATTCTGTCTAGGAAAGATTGAGATCCTCTCTTTCTTGGGAGCTTACTCAGTGTGTACTATTCATGTACTGTTTCATCAAGTATCAGGAACTATGGCTGCAGACGAAGGGTATGCTACAGTCACAACAGTTAGTAGCTCGTCAGGAAGCAACAAGTCAAAAGTTTTACAATGATAGCTCGTGATCGGAAAAAGAAAAACTCCGGAAAGAAAACCTATTGGGGGATGTGGACAACCTGGTCACATTAAAAGAAATTGTACAAAAGCTGGAGTGGGTTCGACAAATTGCTCCGGGTTAGTAAGTGGAGATACTGATAATGAAGCTAACATTGTCTCCTGTCATGATGTCCTCTAACAAAGGACATGTACATCCTTATGGCATGCCAAGTTGCTATGATAGAGGATGTGCAATGTTAGCGGGTCTACAGATTTGCATATGGGCATTGGTTTGGCATTGATGCAGGGTGTGTGGTGGAAATTCATGTCGATGACTGATTAACTTCTAGGAAAGCCAAAATGTTGGAGTTGCACCATATTTTTTCAGCAATGTTATTTTTCGACATGGGCCGAATAGAAATTCTTGGAATGGTTAATTCTGAGTTGGTATGCTTTTTTATGGTGGAGCATGAGTGGGAGCTGTCTCCAGAGATAAGTAAAAGGGTATGTTACGGTTATCTCAGGCGGAGTGCGATGTGGATCTCCAGAGATAAGCAAAAGGGTATTTTGCGGTTATCTCATGTGGAGTGCGGCGAGGATCTCCAGAGATAAGCAAAGGGTATTTTGCGATTATCTCAGGCGTAGTGCGATGCGTATCTCCAGAGATAAGTGAAAAGGTATTTTGAGGTTATCTCAGGCGGAGTGCGATGCGGATCTCCAGAGATAAGTCATAGGGTATTTTGCGGTTATCTCAGGTGTAGTGCGATGCAGATCTCCAGAGATAAGAAAAATGATATTTTGCGGTTATCTCAGGCTGAGTAAGATGCGGATCTCCAGAGATAAGCAAAAGGATATTTTGCGATTATCTCAGGCGGAGTACGATGCTGATCTCTAGAGATAAGGAAAATGGTATTTGCGGTTATCTCAGGCGGAGTGCGATGCAGATCACCAGAGATAAGCAAAAGGGTATTTTGTAGTTATCTCATGCGGAGTACACCAACCAAATGTTGAAGAGGGTCAACATGAGTGATGCAAAGGCAGTGTATTCACTTCAGGTTATCCAATGATCATTATTCTAGAATGGATGAAGAGAGAAACTTCATGGCTTAGGTTACAACCATTGGAAGTCTTTTGTATGACAAGGTCTATACAAGGCCGGTATTGGTCATGCAGTGGGAGCTGATAGCAGATGCAGTTTTGGTTGTCAACAGACAAGTCGTCAGAGGTTGTCACCATTGAAAAGTTGCAGCTATGTACAACCTCAGTTGGTCTTCAAAAATTGAAGACGGAGGTCAAGCACACCAGTAATCAAGATGTGAAGTCTTTTGTATGACAGGGTCTTTACAATGCCGGGTATTGGTCATGCAGTGGGAGCTGATAGCAGATGCAGTTTTTGCTGTCAATGGACAAGTCTTCAGAAGTTGTCACCATTGATAAGTTGCGGCTATGTACAACTTTAGTTGGTCTTCAAGGTTGAAGACGGAGGTCGAGCACACCAGTGATCAAGATATGAATGCAAGGCCAGGTATTGATCATGCAGTGGAAGCTGATAGCAGAGGCAATTTTGGTTGTCAACAGACAAGTCGTTGGAGGTTGTCACCATTGATAAGTTGCAGCTATGTACAGCTTCAGTTGGTCTTCAAGGATGAAGATGAAGGTCAAGCAGACCATTGGGCATGGTATGAAGACGGATTGAAATCAGTCTTCAAGTGGGGGATTGTTGGAGTTTTCCTAACAATGTATGGTTGCCTAACACACCAAACCCATAATTTAAAGTCTACAAGTTTGAAGTCAAATTTGGCCAAACAACCATGCCAAGTTTGAAGGTTGAAGTCAATGTTCAGGCCTAATACCAAGAAGTTTATTGGTTTACACCTTGATGTTTGGCTATAAATAGGCCAATGTTTTTCTCATTTGTAATCACCACAATATCACAACACAAACCAAAGCAATGTAGCTTTGAGAGAACAAAGTGTAGAGAGAGAGTTGAGTTGAGTAGTTTGCTCATTCTCTGAGAGTCATATTTGATATAGTGAAGTGTGTGTGCTCCATGGACGTAGGCGAGATTTGCCGAACCACGTAAATCTTTGTGACTCCATTTGTGTGTGTTTTGTTTTTCTGTCCCTTAGAACTCCTGAAATTTCCGCCAGAACATGAGAGCGGTCATTGTTCCTTAACACCCGATTCGTTGGCTGAATTGCCTACTATAACTACTCATTGATTGCTTTGTCCTTCTGCTCGTTAGTGAATTCACTTGAGTCAGAGTCGTGACTCATCGTCGTTCGTAATTGTGCTTAATTCTTCTGTGAATTATCCGAGAGCAAATTCTGAAATTTGTTGCAGCGTGCATTGTGATTGATTTCTTCGGTGGTTACGGCGATTCCGGACATAAACTTTGCCTTTGAGTGATGATCTAAAATTGCTAGCGATCTGCAATTTGTACATCAAATTGCTACCAATCTTTGTCGCAACAGCTGGAGTGCCGATCACTGGAGGAATTTTTTGTTGAGTTCTCCTCATTTCTTCGATCGCCGTTGTGCGGCATTTTTCTGGCACTGTCTGAGAGAAGTTCGTGGCTTGTAATGCTATTCATTTTCTGTAATTGGTGATCTGATATAATTCGAAGATGGCAGAGAGCATTTCCTAGCAGTATCAATTCAGTGTTGTGCTTGAATTCTTCGTTCGAAGTGCCGATTGCAGAAATTCGAACATCAAAGATCAATGGCAAGGTCCGCAACCCATCAATTTCGACGCAATTTTATTTAATCTCACATTGATTCGACAAAATAACGCAATCGTCAAAGTGGAGTTGAAATCGACCCGACAATCCTTGTTTGGAGATTAAAGCAATGCGGGACGATTACTTCACCGCAACAGATGAAACTCTAGACAAGGAGACACACCTCATCACCGCTGCTGTAGTAGTCAAGGACATGGAAATAGAAAAAGCCATTAATTTGGCTGAAGGTCAGATTGAAGAGGAAGGTGAAAGTGAGGTTTCTGCAACCGAGAACTGGAAATTTGGAGGAAGCAAGAGTTGCTTTAGTGGAAGACAAACTTGATATATTGATCACAAGAGCGGATTTCATAGAACACTATCATCAATCTATTGGGCAGAATGGGGGTGAGAAGGACCCGTCATCTTTTTTTCATGAAGCATTGATGGATGAAGTTTTTCTGCCAGTGACCGAAACAGTGGATATTAGGATGCGTTTACGTGGTGGCCGACGTCGCAGAGGAAGGATCAGGTATTAAAGGGTCACCCGATGATCACGTTTTTTGCAATTCTGAACTGCTATATCCAAAAGGACAGCTATGGATCATTCAAATATTGGTTCGTTGGGATTCTTGGAAAAGATCGTGTTGTCTTCGGACAACTTCCCCAGCCTAGCACCTTGAGGACAAGGTGCTTTTCAACGAGTTGGGTAAGGATACAATCAAGAGTTGTGGAGGAGTTGAAGAGAAAAGGATGAGAAAGCTTCCAAGGAACTTATCCAACTATGCAGTTGGTTAGAAATGCTAGTTGGCAACTGTAGTGGAGGTTAGCTATAAAGTAACAGAAAGTTAGTTGCTGAGAAAAGATGTAAAAATGGATATATACACCATTGAAATATAACAGAGAATTATATCAAATAAAATATTCTTCTCTTCATTCTGTCATCGTGCTTCTCTCTCCATTCCAAGGAGATCGGCTATCTCAAATCAGCCCTTGCATAACTTCTATCAGGAACCCATTAAACAAATTATTACCATATATAATAAGTGGCAAACATTTACTGTTGGGAGGAATAGTAGAACAGTCCCAAACAGTGTTTGTTTCGTCCTTCTTTTTCTTCTCTGATTTCTTTTTGCTTTCATTATTTACTTACTGGACCCCATTTTTTGAACCCTACCATTTCCTCATCGTCCAAGTTCTTCCCATTTCCTCATAGTACAACAGTCCCAAATGAAGCAGCCCTATCGTTTGCGGTTCGGTAAGCTCCGAGTTTTGTAGTTTTTTTCATTTTTACAATGTTGTGCTTCGATTTCTCGATCTGTTTGCTTCTTCCCAAGTCATCATGTTGACACGTCTTTGAACCAGCATTCTATCGTGTTTTACACACTCAATGGGGGTTGTTTTTCAGCCATTTGAAGAAGTTAAGAAAGATGGTATTTTGGTCCCGATAACTCCTCTTCATTCACTTGCTCAGAGGTACTCCAAAGAGTGTGAGAATGCCCTTAATGAGCAGATCATATGAGTTCTGTTCGCGCTTTGTATTCTGTTAGATTGGATAGTTTTTGTTTACTTCTATGTGAAATTTGCGGTCGTTTTTCCGAATAATAGTTTCCGATCCAGTTAATTTTGTACGAGATAGTGATGGGTTTTGATTATCTGGTGATGGGTTTTGATTATCTGATGGAATTTTGATTTTTATTCTAAAGGGTCCCAATAATGCTCCATTTTGCTTAAGGTATACGATAGTGGCAAAACCAAGCTCATTCAATTATGTTTCTTCATAGAGTTGCATCTAAACTGAAACCTCTTCCGAGACGTACTAGGTTCTTTATCAGCATTCCGAGCCATGATCTTTGTAGAGCTATCGCATAGCTATATCAGGTAGAGTATTTCTTATGTTACCGTGTTTGCAAACCTAAACAATAATATTTTGCGTTACTGTATTTATACCCACGCTTCAAGTCTTTGGGATTGAAGTTGGAAGTACCCACGCTTCAAGTCTTTGGGATTGAAGTTGGAAGTCTAAACTACCTTGTAAAATTTAGGGATCACCCAGCAATGTGGGTGCTTTGCTCGGTGAATGTAAAATTCATGGAAATATGGAAATGCTAAAGCTTGTGGCAAAGAACTCCTTTGAGTTAGAACCGGAAAACGCTGGGAAGTATGTAGTCTTGTGTAATGCTTATGCAAGTTTTGGTTTGTGGGATAACATTGCTGATATTAGGAGCATGATGAATGGGTGTAGGATTTAAAAAAAAAAAGTCTATAGAATGATCCATGTGTAAATGGAGGCTCAGTTCTTCTTTATGGGCCATAATATTCATAAACAAACCAAGCAAATTTATGGATTGATTGATGGCATGACTTGTATTTTGGAAGGATAATTGTGATAGTCTCGACTTGAGCTTTGAATTTGAGTGAATACACTACCATGACTGAATACTGGTGAACATCTCAAATTTATTGCTTTTGTTTTACAGAAAAATTCCTCAAAGATATTACCCTTTTCTGGTTGCTGTTGGTCGGTTTAATGGTTGTAATTATCTCTTCTTTTGTGGTTGTAGATCTGTTGATTATTAGATGTCATTTAGAAGTTATCCATGTGGTTCTTTCTTCTTCTTTCTTTGTCTTATATGTTGAATATACTTGAAGAAAAGTTTCTACGTTATTTTTGGGCATGCTGGCATCAGTTTCAGGTATTCTTATGCACTTTTGTCCATGTTTACATATTTGGTTCTTTTGCTATTTTCCTATGGCTTTTGATAATTTGAACTATTTCTGTGTATGGTTTACGTTTTTCTTTTCCAGGCGAGGCGCATTGGCTACTAGATGGGTTTGGTTTTTGTTCTTATTGTTTCCTATAGTGTGCTGTGCATTTTCCACATCTGACAATCTTTGCTGTGTTCAAGGGCTGTTCTTTTTGGGGTGGATCTGTTCTTTATTTTTTGGGGTTCATAGATAGGGCGCTTTGCAGATGGCTGATAAATTTAAGAACCCGTATCAAGTTCTTTGAACTGTGAGATTTCATGGCATACATTTGATGTAGGAATTATGCCTCTCTTTTGTTATAATGGTATAAATTTAAGAACCTGTTTCGGAATTTGGAGGTTTCTATGTTATTCATTTTGTGTAGTAGCCGCCTGATTGTTACCTTTGTCTTAGCATGCAATCTTGTGCTTCATTGTATACCTAGAGTTATTTCAAACCGAAGATGTCTTTTGCTGTGCTGGGTTCCTCCTGCCCGTGGTTTTACTAAGAACGTCTAATTGGGTAACTTTTTCCCTTTCTTTCTTCTCCATAGGTTTGTTTCCTTATATGTGCATAGTTTTACCCCAAGTACTGGTCCATAAGTATGCTACTCAATCTATATAGTCTTTCCAGTGTTTGATTTGTCATCTCAAACAAGTAATATGTGTATTACATATGGTTTGCTACTCTTTTTTGTTTAACAAATACTCTTTTTACAGTTAAAGGTTGCTTTCAGTTTATTCGATGCACCAAACGTCGTCAACAATCTATTCATCACTGGCACCGCGCAAGGCACGATGCATAACTTACTAGTTCTAGTATAAACAGCAAGACAACCCCCTAGGCAATTTTCCCTCCCCTATCACTTCTCGATCAAAGCTTCCTGGTACTGCTCTGGTTCAAAAAATTCTGGTAGTGTAACCCTGGTTTCAAATTCCTATCTCGGATTTGGAGGATTATTGAATATATCCACTAGATTATCTATCGATTTTAAGGAATGTTACGATCGATAACATATGAGAGGTACGTGTATAATGCGAATTATTTGACAATTGAGTGGTCATATATATGTGCAATTAGATTTTTGTGTACTTATATGATTAACTAAGTTTTGGCACTTCATTGATTATTCAAGCATCGAGATCTCATTACATATTGAACATATTATTACATTTGCACTCAAGCATTGGAAAATTAACATATATTGAATATCTATATTCTATTAAACTTTTTCATGTTGAATTTTCCAAATAAATGACTTGGGCACCCTGAGAAAATTAACTTTGAGATGTTACATTGTTGATTCTTTGAGAACATCCTTATAGGCAATCTTAGTATTCATTTGGACATTACTTAAGAGCATCTTGTTGAAGATTAATGATAATTGCATAAATCTCATTTTACTGCTTTATATGATGTTTCACAAATCGTTATTTCATATTGGTTGATTGTATAGGAATCTTGTATGCACGTGTATCTTTGTGATATCATGATGTAAAGTAACAATGGCACAATATGATGAATATCGAGGCAAAATTTCTAATCTCCGTCCTTGAAACGATATTGTCTCGTTATTGTGCCACGATTTAGCGGCAATCGTTTCCAAAGATACAACGACTATGATTCGTGATAGGAGCACTTTAAATCACGGATCTTTAAGCCACAAAAGGTTTAAAGGCGGTTCAAACAAGAACAAGGGATGAACAAGATGAAAATGTGGATAAATTTGCTTTGATCTTGTGTTTATTCTCTTCAAAAATATATTTAATTTTCAAGGGAGTTGTTCTATATATAGTATATCATTGGATACAATACGCCAAAGGGTAAACAACCCTTCACAAAAACCAATTTTTGGACGTCCAGGCAGAACATACAGCACATAGGCTACGCCTACGCGCAACATACTCTGCCTGGAATAGAGTGGCGCCTAGGCCCCACCCCTACTGCCCGGGTTTTCCGGGGCAGTTCTGATGTCGCGTTTTTGTTCCTTTTTTTTTGTATTTTCGACTTTTACATGCTTAATTTCAATTCATTAAGAATATTTTGTAACGATCCTCACATGAATTAAAATTAATGCATGAATGCAAATGAGCACCTTTAACGAATTGTTATAGCATCTGGGAAGGTAACTTTCTGCTTTGAACCTTTCGTAGTAGTATTCAATCGGATTTACTTGACTTAATATGAACATATAGTCTTGAACTATTTAATCGTTGGTGTAAACCGAGATAATTGAACCCATCCCATAACAATTTTAACCTTCGTTTTGGTTTTTACGGTTGTGTTCGTTTCGGTATTGGACCAGCTTGGTTTCATAAGTGCTTTCCAACTTTGAAGCGGCCACACTTCGCCCTCACATATGCTATCTCCTAAAACAGTATCCTGCTATACTCCAACATATTCTTATATGTCTTAGGAATCATTAAAGGTTGTTTGCATATCTTCGTACCCCTTTTGCAAGCTATATCACTTATCATAAGCATGGGTTGTAGATTGATCTACAAGGTGTTTATCCAATCTTCTAATTTGGTTGTCCCTTTTGAACATATATCTTGAGATCTCCAGTCACATGGGTATTCAATGTAAGATTTTAATTTCGGGGCTCGATAAACTTTTACACGACCTCTTGGTTAACCATTCATAAACGAGTCATCCGTTTTCTCACATAACCAATTAAGATTATGCATACAGAGATCATTGTCATGTTGTCATATGTTTATGACTTATATGTCGAGACTTATTATTATACACACTACATTGTGCCCTTTCTACAGTACATTGGCTGTCACAATGTATAATTGCACGCAAATGTTTTTTCCAACACGGAATTTCTTCTAAGAAACCATGAAGTCATTTGATCTCTTCTCCGGTTTTATCCAGTGCAATTAACTTGATTTCATTGTGAATCGATATATATATGTTTGCTTAGAAGATTTCCCCAACATGGAGTCCTTCCCAATAGTAAACACATTGTCATTTACGGATTTGATTCCTTCATGCCAACAAGAAATTTTTCATAGTGGATTGAGCTATATACCTTTTGTTTAGACAACTTCTTTCGTTTCCTTTTTCATGACACATCATCATTACCAATGATTAGCACATAACCATTTTGTATCAGATATCCAATTTATATCAGGATATCTCGAGTTTCGAATTATAAGCGTTATAGCTTACAAAATTTGAAACTATAATAAATTCTCAGTTTTAACTGACGATTCAAATTTGAAGCTCAATAATTCTTGTAAAATCCAAGTTCAATATTTTATTTCTTACAAACATCAAATTTAAGCGCAAAGCTTAAAAATTTTGTCAGGATCGATTCCGGGGGTGGGTTGCCATTCCACACCCGAGTTCAACCAACTTGAGCTTCAATAGCTCGTGTTCTTGAATTAATGCACCGAGAGATTATATCGAGTTCGATTACAAAATCGAGCGGAAGACACTCGACATAACCCGCTCTAAAACCGATTAAACATTTGAAAGACATTTTAAAATTATGCAAGTAAAGTAAATAAACAAGCATTTGTTTATGGAAGTTCGAAGGTGGTGTAATCCTTCTACGTCTCCCCTTCTTCCACCTCATGGAAGGATTCCACTAGAAGACTTTGATTTATACAATCCCGTTGTACAAACCCGATCCAGTTGGGAATTCTCCATCCAACTAGAACTCCTAGCAACTCAACTATGTATGTTCTTTAATGTCTCACATACAAAGACCTCTCATCGGTTGTGATAAATCATCAACCGTTACAATGGTATTCACTCTTCTATTAAGCTCTCATTTACAATGAATAGAGTGAATATAAAGGCACAAATGATTCCATAATGAATCTGATATAGCAAGGTAAGAGGTGCCAAAGGTTTGAGGAGTGCTCTTCATTTAGCATCTTTTGTCTTTTAAGTTCCTCACTTGAATCCCAAGTGGGTTTGCTTTGGAAGGCTTGGATTGATCTTCAATCAGCTGTTATTGAGCTTCCAAATCATGTATATATAGCCCCAAGTAATGATATATACGTTAGACACAAGAATATGCCCGTTGGAGAAGGTTCTGCACGATTCCCGAGCTTACAACGGTCATATTCTGGTTTCTGGGCTATTTGTATTTCGGACCGGACTGGTCTGGTCTGCTGGTCTGGTCTGCTGGTCTGGTTCAGTCTGGTCTGGTCTGCTGGTCTGATATGCTGTTCTGTTTCAGTCTGGTCTGCTGGTTTGGTTCAGTCTGGTCTGCTGGTCTGGTCTGGACAAGTCAGTCTGATGCAAGACAAGCTTGATACAAAAACAGATTGATAAACTTGCTCTTCGATCTGTTGCTTGTAACTCTTCATTCTTTGATTTCTGTGCAAAGTGATCTATATAAAAGTTGTAGCCCTTTCTCTTAGCTTTCCATGGAATCAAGAATCGCTCGATTTCGAGTTCGTATGAGAGAGTTATGCTTGAAATACGAGGCAATGCTCCTGCTGTCTATTTGCTGGATGCAGCAGCACATGACGTTACTTGCAGAAGCCTTTTGGCCATCTTAACGTCCGATTCAGTCTTTCACTTCCAAAGTTGACTTGTAGATCTTTGTCTTAGCTTTCCAACCCATACTGAATCGTTTCGTTCCGATAAGCGATCTAAGCGTTATGCCCACCAGACTGACAGGGACTTTGCTGTAACAGCTCAATCTTACAGGCGTCAGATGGCGTGACTTGCAGAAGCTTTTTGGCCATCGTAACGTCCGATTCAGTCTTTGTCTTCCAAACATGACTTGTAGATCGTTGTCTTAGATTTCCAACCCATACTGAATCGTTCCGTTCCGATAAGCGAGCTGAGAGTTATGGCCACCAGACTGACAGTTGCTTGCTGAAACAGCTTGCTGTTTCTTCGCGGTTCAGCTCGATCTTGCAGGCGTCTTTTCTCCTTGATAACATTTGAACTAGCCGATCTGTTGTGAAATATGACTTTTCGTATTTTAAGTTGGCTGTTCAATATCTTTGGAAGCACGCCATTTCGATATCCGAGCTATTAGATATGATCGAAACAATCCGCTCTGCCAGGATTTCAGTCTTGGTCCAGCTTGATATTTTCAAGCTACTTCTTTGTAATTCATCAAGCTTCTAAGTTATGATCTATGAACTGCACACTTGATGAAATATGTTAGCAACACAATAAAAAGTTTTGTTAACATCAAAATCAAGATTATTCGGGTTTCCAAAACCCAACAAATTTGAAACTAGAATTAAACATGAGAATTCGTATTGGAAACTTCAATTCCAATTTTGATATTGCTGCAACAACATTCATCATGTCAAAAATGTTTCATCAACATTTTCTCATTGTTTTGATGATCAATATTGCTTCACATAATGAGCATATCATCATCTTACAAGCATACTTACATATGCTTCATGTATGTCACTTTGACGTTGTTATAACTTACTTCAGTCAAGCACCCTACACTTTCAATATTTGTAGGAAACTTTGTCATTAACTCAAAAGTATTTTTTCGACATTGCCTAAGTGTGGTACTTAGAATATGGTTGACCAATAGAATTGCTTCCCCCCATATTTTTGGGTAAACTCGAACTTATCAAGATTTCATTGGCGTTCAACATTCAAGTTTCAAATTCTAAGCATTATAAATTACAAAATCAAAATTTAAGTTTTCATTTCTTGCAAACTTTTGATTTAGGCATTCTTGCTTACAAAATTTGAAACTTGGACAATAGTCTCGAATAAGATTCAATATCTGTATTTTAAGCATCCAAACTTATAAAACTTGAATTCAAGATTTTATGTCTTGCAAGTTTGAGCTTTAAGCATAAATGCTTAAAAATTCTAATAGAATCAAATTTAAGATAGAACTAACGCCTAGTAAAAAATAATTGTGGCATTCGATTCACCAAGCATACAAATCTTAGAAAACTTGAATTCAAGATTTAGTATCTTGCAAATTCAAGTCTTAAGCTTAAATGCTTAGACAACACAAATAGAATCACATGACAATTCTTCATTGCAAAACTCATTTGCTTGGTCTTCAATCTCATTCTTATAGTATGCCAACACTTTCATGGCCTTGTTTTAGCTTCGAAGCAAATAGCCAAAACAATTCCTTGTGCAATTCTAATTAAAGTAACGCATACTTTTTTCACACCTCTAGTTTGCATAAACTTTAAATCACAAACATAAGTATGAATTGATTCTAGAGGTGCCTATTTTTCTTTCATTCGAATGTGATGGTTTTGTTAACTTATCCATGACACAAGTCTCACAGATATATTTTTAAATTAACATTCATTTGAAGCAATAAAATTAATCTTTATAAATTTGCATAGTAAATATAATTTACATACCAATCGATCATCCATAAATCATAAAACTCAATCAAATAAGTAACATAAATTTTATTGCTTCTAATATTGATGAACAACCGTAATTACATTCAACCGGAGAAATAGTCATTTTCAAATGAACTTTTTCCCTCAAAATACTAAGTTTGATTAATATAATCCTTGTCAAAATCCAAATATTAATCAAGCGGTAAGCGTAAGACCAGATAACTCGTCTGATAATCTGTCATCTTCGGTTATATTAACTTGATCTTTCTTCCCTTGATTGTCTATTTTGTTGCGACAATCATTACCCATATGATTGTGCTTTCCACATTTATAACACTCTACTTTGAATTTTTTAGCATTCCCACCATTGGAGGCTTTACCATCAAACTTTCTTTTTATTCCGGAATTTTGTTCAACCAAGTTAACCCTTGCTTCCATATGGTGCTTTACCACATTCCTTTCCGAATTATTATTATCCACCTCGATTCGTATACGAACCACAAGATCTTCAAGACTCATCTCCTTCCGTTTGTATTTGAGATAGTTCTTGAAGTCCTTCCAATTTCATTGCGGCCACTTGGAATGAGTAGGTTAGAATCATTCCCTCCACATGAATATCATGCATGATAATGAATTTCTTTATGCCGGCATCCTCGAATTTGTATTTCCTTTCCAAAGATTTCCACAATTCCTTTGCGATTTTCACTAGGCAATAAACAATGTATAGTTTATTGTATAAACCGTTTAGAATGTAGTTCTCATAGAGGAAATCACTTTGATTTCAAGCAACAATCACAGCCCTCTTTGGGAGTCGGTTTCACCTTCTTTAACCATAGGAGCATCATCGGTCAAGAATATTACCAAACTTAATGTGGCCAAGTAAAACATCTTTCGAAGTCATTTTTGTTGAACTTCTTGGGCCTCTCTCCATGATGAATTGTAGTCGTTGTTTCACTCGATAAAACCATTTGTTACGGATATTGTTTCAAGATTGTAAGAATCTTATATGGATGTGTATCTTTGGGATATAAAGAAGTAAAGTTAATGGCACAAATTAGATGAATGTCGAGGCGAGATTTCTAATATATGTCCTTGAAATGATATTGACGTGTTATGTGCTTACGGTTTAGCGGCAATCATTTTCCAAGATACAATGACTATGATTCGTGATAGAAACACTTCAAACACGAATCTGTAAAAAAGATTTAAAGGCGCTCAAACAAGAACAAAGAATGAGATGAAAATGTGCATAAATTTGCTTTGATATTGTGTTTAATATCTTCAAAAGTATGTTTTAATCTCAAGGGAGTTATTCTATATATAGTGCATCATTGGATGCCACGAAAATACACCTCTTTGATGCATTTTTTCATGAAAAAATGAATTTCTACGCCAAATGGTACACAACCTTTCACAAAAATTGATTTTTGGACGCCCAGATAGAACATACAGTGCATAATATTGCGCCTATGAGCAGCATACTCTGCCTGTAATTTATTTCCAGGCAGAGTGAAGCCTAGGTGCCACCCTACTGCCCGGATTTTTCTGGGGAAGTTCCGGTGTCCCATTTTTGTTCATTTTTCATATTTTTTTATTTTACATGTTTAATTTCAATTTATTAAGCATATTTTCCACCAAATGGCAAATGAGTAATTGGCTTCAAGATTTATTATTTCGAAATTCTAATAAATATTGACTTTATACATAACGGTCAATATTGTTATCATTTGATAACAATTTTTTGAAAAATGACAACACATGCTTGGAGGGAAATTCTTATATGCATTGGGTCTGGGTCTGGATCCTATATATACACCACTATAAGAAAAATGAACTAAATGAAACATGCAACCAAGATTAATAAAATCACAATAAACTCATTTTCTTTATATTGATCCTAATTCAGACGTTATTAAATTTTGAATATAATGCAACTAAATTAGTTTCTATATATTAATTGATAATTGACTTCGTGTTATGCTAGTATGTAGGCACAAAAAGAATAAAAATAATGCTCAAAGGCATTTTGACCAAAAGCTAGCTGATTAATTATTTGATTGTTTATATTATATATTATCTGCTTATTATTAGATCTTACTATATCGGCTACTATTATTATATGTAGTTATTACAAATCGTACGTCATGTAATGCTTTTTATATTATTTACAAATCGTAGAGTATATGAATTTTCACGTTTATGAGAGTAAGATGATGATCGAATAAAACATGGCTTGAACTTGTATATAAAGATTAATAGTACAAATGAATCAACGTGGATATTCCGATAGAAAGAAGCTCTTAAAGAAGACTGACGCATACGCGCGACTCGATTGATTCTTTCTATGGTTTATGTAGCCTGCCTCAATCAATTGAAATCAAAGATTTAATTACGTTGTCCCTTGTGCCTGATTTCTTTGTTTTGACAATATTATGTCAAGTGGTTCACCCGCACGATAGAAACACCTCAAAAACTAGTAATAAGGATAACATAATAGTTAACATTGTGATACAACAAAAGTTATAAAAATTGTTCTACATCGATGAATCCAACATGCATCACATACTATTTATAGATCACATGATATATAATGATCCTACAAAATGTGGCATCAACATAATCTTCCAGCAAGACATACCAATTGACAAAATATGTTGCATGATTCCAACTTTGCACCAACTCATATAAAGGTTATTGACAATGAACCTCATGTGTTTTCTAAATAGGCAGATTACAACATGTGGTTTGAAAATATGCAGTTTGATACCCTTTGGTTTTAAAATATACAGTTTACACCTGTGCGGTTTGTGAAAGAAAAAAAAACGATTTACTCACATGTAGTTTGTTAATATGTGCAAAATACCCCATCCGTGTAGGCTATGTTTTACAAACCACGGGGGTTAAAATACATATTTTGATAACCATGGGTAAACTGCCTATACAAATCACAAGTGGCTAAATTGTCTATTAGGGTTACCACAGGGTAAAATGATTATTTACAAACTACAGGGCTAAATGTCTATTATCGATATTATAGGGTAATTGTCACTAGCTCCTCGTATAATGTAAGAATATAAAGACAGATACAAAAATCACATTTCACTCACTGAAAATTATTGATGGGAACTGATCTTGGTTGAGTGAAGGTGTGATAGGAGGAGCGACTCTTAGTAACAAAGTTGCACCCATGATTTTTCTCAATCCCTCACAAGGACGGACCAAAGGCCCTTCGCAGCTAGACCCATAATCAGACTCAGCTTCTTCGAGTAGAGTCCTGAAAAGGGGATGATTTACATACTCAGTTCTGATCACGAACCTTTGTTTCTAGGATCCAACATAGATAGAGAAGCATCGGTCCGGAGCCACCTTATGGGATCTTTTCTCATTAAGCATTCCTTGATCCGGGAAGTCGAAGATTAGATTTCGTGGCCACGATTTCTCTTCATTTTTAGGGCAGGATCTGAGTTACCACCCTTTCTTGCAATGCCACCAGTAAAGTATTTGCATCTCTCCCATGTCTTGGAGATTAGCCCTCTCTTATCTTTACCTCTACAACTATCACATTCCTTTTTTTTATGTTGTATATCCAAGGAAAAAAGCACAATAAAACTTGCTATTTCTCAGTCAAATACACAATAAATATAACAGATTAAAACCTAACAAACGTGATCAACCTCTGTCATAAACTATAATGAACATAACCTTCATCCTTGGCCTCATTGTATTACTCATCATGCATACAAAATTTCAATAACTATGAAACAGGAAGTATTTACTTATGTTTATTCCGGAGAAAACAGATTTTAATGCGAAATAACAAATAATTTGAAGGACTTAAAAGGCAGGAAACAAGTAGACTTCATGGGATATGGTTTCTCCTGGGCAGTTGCTTTTATAGTGGCTAACGCCTTCGTGAGTACATATTTCTCTAGTTAGTAAAAGTGGTAATACATGTACATAAATATTTGTATAAACGACAACCAGAGCAATGATCTATTGGTTAGTCATCCGACTTGTATATATATACGAGCGATGCCAATTGGGCCAAGAGCCTTTGACAAAACTGCTATATATTTTGGAGCAACTTGTTTACCACATCCACTTGAGGCCCACTAAATGCAGCAGGGCACAAGGATCCCCAAAGACTCAAGTGATTAGACCGGTCAGTATTTGTTAGGCTTTTGTTTGATTGCTTTTATTTGTTGAATTCTTTTTCACAATATGACAAGCAATTAGTGGCCACCGGCCTATGCTTGAGTTGATACTCCTACGTCCTCAAACCCGTTGGGGAAATACTTGTATGCACCCGATTTGACTTTACATATACATCAATTCTATATTATAACACATCTTTTTAATAAAGAACATATAAAATAACATACAAACTATTTTAGATCAATCAGATTTAGTAGGTCTATATATCAAGCCCATATCAGGTCTATATAAGATTTTCCCCGGATAAGAAAGCATACATGCCTATTTAGCCTACTTACTGAATGTCAAAGCAAGGAAAGACTCTATTCCATAGCTTCTGCCTCGCTTTCCCACGCTTATCAATCACACCCACATAAATTATGTGGTTCCTACCAGCTAAGTACCTAACTTTCTTAAACTTCGATATTCAAATTGAGACCAACAAATTCGAAAGCACCTTTTCTTATGTGTTAATTATTATAATATGCGACTAGAATTAGATAAAAATATAACTTATCCAAACGGGATTATGGAAAAATACAACAAACAATAACTAAACATTTAATCCCAATAAATTGAGGTAGACTGGATTCGCGAAAATTGAGACATTAAAAACATTAACTTATGAGAAGTTTAAAACACAGAGACGCCTCTTTCTGTACCAAAGGAATGCCTCATGCTCGAATTATAATTCGGACATTAATGTATCCAAAGTATGGTACTAACACTAATTCCCTAACACAAGTCCTAAGCAGTCATTTGCCACACAACTTTTAAAACAAAGTAACATTGACAAAACTTACTTCCTAATAAACTAGAAGTTTAATTAAAGCCATAGCGCTCCAGCTTCCTTAAGAAGTGGAATCAAAGTGCCATTGATATGTGAACCCATAACTCTGTCCATTGCTCCAATGAGTTTGCCGCCGATGAACACCACAGGCACGGCGGAGCTTCCTCCGAGCATCTGTGCGAGGGCCTTCTCGATTTCTTTTCCCTTAGGATTTTGATCTATCTCGTAAACTGTAGGGCTGACTCCCATCCCACTGAACAGCCTTTTCACTGCATGGCACATGCAGCATGTGCTCACACTGAATATCACAACCGCGCTGCCTGAGGCCAGCCGCAACACGGTCTCCATTGTTTCTGATGAGGCGTTTCCTCCGCCGCGAGAGGATGATGAGTAGTAGCTTTGTGACTCGGATTGGCAATGCATGATTACAAAAATATATTGTTTTTTCTTGCTTTTCAAGGATTGTAAGAGAGCAAAAAAATAGCTGAAAAAGATCAGTAGGGCGTAAAAAGCAAGTAGATACAGCGATTGTCCGAGGATTCTTTGGATTATGGATGATGTGTGAAAATTATAACTCGGGGAGCTTGTATTTATAGTGTGAGAATACTGTGGTGGGGTTGCTTTCAGCTTTAAAAGGGTTTTAAATATTGTGGGAAATCACAAATACTACCATACTTTAAATAAAAAAAAATGGAAAAAATTTAAATTGCGTGTCTATGTTTCATTCAATTTTGCATGTCAGCAATACATTTATTTTTAAAAATAAAAAATAAAATTTTCTTATTATATAAATTTTTTGAAATTTGGTTCTAAAATTTTTTAGAACTAATCAAATATAATCCAAAAGAAATTATTTTAATCAAAAACAGTCATACATCAAATTTAGTCGTACGAAAATTAATTTTTAACAATAGTCTCATAATTGATTCGGTGGTTGGAGACTACTTTTTGTTTTGATTCAAACAAAAAGTTTGGGACTATTATTGATCAAAAACAAAAGTTTAGGAATATTTGTTATTAAAAAAATTTACATGTGACTATATTTGATTCGTTATAAAAGTTTGAGACTAGTATTGAAAAGATATATTCTATCAGACCATTTGAAATTTACGATAATATTCGAATACTATACTAATACTTATGATGCACAGACACTGACATGGCGACACTGACACAACACGACACGGATTTTCAAAAAATTTCAGGATACGACACGGCTGAGACACGCCTATATATATATTTATAATATTATATTATATTACAAATAGTAAACTTCACATTTTTTAAATTCTAAAATCATATAAAATCAATAAAAATATTACCAAATTCAAGAAGCATATAAATAAATAAATGTATGTCACTGAAATCATCATAATATCACTCATACTAACAATAAATGTATATTATATCAATTAACATAAAGTTTAACTAACACGTCTAAATTTTATTTTAGCCAAAAACTTTTTAAATTGTACAATTAACACTCAAAAGTATCCTTTCTGTGTCGGACATGCTGATGTGTCATGTCCGACACGGGTGTCCGATTTGAGGGTAGTATCCGTTACGGGTGTCCAATTTTATTTTTATAATAAAACAAAGGATACGCCACGTGGCATGTCCGACCCGTGTCCGAGGATTCTCCGAGAAGTGTCGTACCAAGTAATTTTTTAGGACTGTCCTTGCATAATAGACTAATACTAACCTCTTAAATATGTTGATGCACATGCTTGTTAGTAGAATTATTTGAAGTGTAACAATGTTGGACGGCGGGGCTGTCTGTAAACCCTTGGTGTGTGATGTATAATAAATGAGGCAATCTTAATAAATAATGCGTGCAAGTAACTATATCGGTAACTATAGCCACACCCATAATGCTCCCAGCGCTTCAAATGTCTGTGAGAGATAAGTAAGGTCCTATTTAAACATTAGTTAGTGAAATTAGAGTATTAAAATATTGATATTTTGTATTAAAATATTTTTTTTATTATCATAATTATCAAAAAGAGCATGATATATGAAGATAACGATTTTGGACATTTTTTATATGTAAAGATTTGTTTTAAATATTATATTAATTAATAAAATTGTTTATAGTTTTTTTTAAAATTAATGGATAATATTTTGAATAAATAAGAAAAAACATAAATAAAAATATTATATATTATTACCAAAAAAATAATTGTGAGAAGGAGATAAGAAAGTAGAGAAACTTGGGATTTAAAGAAAGTGTGAGAAAATGCAAGGAAAAATAGGGCTTCTCGTATATTTTGTATATATTAACGTTTATGGAGATAATTTATTCTTTTAAATATTAGGTCATGTGTTATCATCAATATTAATGAGGTGGATTGTTTATGTAGGATCGAGCGCTTATTGTTTTACCAATAACTATAGTTAATGTAATGGCGCAACATCAATCATTTCATACACTGGCACAAGCACCACGTGTTCTACCGATCACAAAGCGGAGTCAATTGTTGAACCCCAGCAATCCCTCCCCCAATAATTGCACTCTCTGCAACTCATGAGAATCGAACACGCAAACCTTGGCTCTGATACCAATTGTAGGATCGAGCGCTTAACGCTTTACCAATAACTATAGTTAAGGTAATGGCGCAACATCAATCTTTTCAACCATACACTGGCACAAGTGCCACGTGTTCGACCGATCACAAAGCAGAGGCGATTGTTGAACCTCAACCGTTTATATAAAGGGAAATGCATTCCTTCCATTAATGCACGATATTATATCAATCGGTTATAATTGAATAATGTACGAACATTTGTGTATGGCAAAACCAATTCAATTGGTAATGATAATATAAGGTAGGGGCATTTATGTATCGCAGATTTAATGTCTGATCTTAGCTTGCCGACAATTAATGGCTTATCGCACAGCAAACTTAATGCAGTTGTTATAGTTATAGCCAGCCGTCAGTAATATCATACCAGCGTCCTATACTCCCAAAAAAAACGAATATCGTCGCTCCGCTCCGCTCCGTACACTGCATTACCCACGCTCCACTCCGTTATGTTCAGGTATCTGTCCACTTTCAATATACGAGTCATATACTCAATAAAAAACAAAGTTCAAATCCAACAATTTTGGTGGGAAAATATTAATTGAGACATAAGAAAAGAAATGATGCAAGAGAAAGGACCATTTTGTTTAGCATAGAGAGTGGAGCATGAAAGTTGATTTACGTTCATAAATTGGCCAAAAAGAATTCAATTTCAAAAAATACCTCCATAATCACTCAATTTAATGTGACTATATAATTTGTCATCGTGTAGATTTCAAATATATACTTTTTGTGTAAAAAAATACAAAATACGATTTTAAGGGAGTAATCTGCAATTTTAAGGAGGCAAAATACAATTTTTGCGAAGATATAATTTTAAGTGAAAAAATACAATTTTTTTTTTAAGCGAGAGCACTGCCTCCCGTGGCAGTGCACTCGCTCTTGTCGCTACCCATGATTGTAATTTTAGGATGGATTCACTTAACTACTAATATTGGAGTAAATTGCTTAATATCCAGGCTATAATATTAAAAAAAATAATGAGCCAACATTATCCATATTGACTTGTCGGTAGTTTTTTTCCCCCAATGGCTCTTCCAGTACGTTGATTCTCAATAAGATGTGTTGGGTATAATTATTATCATTGTTGTGTGATCGAAACGTGATACGTGTACTGTTATATGGTTTAAAATATTAAAGTTGTATCGTTATCATCAATTATAGTTTTTGGTAAAACAACAAGCGTTTAATCCTATAAGATGGACCGTATTATGTTGACAAGTTAGAGCTGATGGCTTAAACTCAAAATCTTTATATTTTGTGAGAATATCTGCGATTCTTTTATATATATATATATATAATTAATTTAGTAACTGCACAGATTCTATATATAAATATTATTTAATATCAAATTGAAGAGTGAAATCGGTACAAGATTCTTAAAAGTTCGTTGTTCTCACAATTAAGGAGAAGTAAAAGAACAATAAGTAGATGGGCAAATTTGCAGTAATGTTTCCGGAATTTCTTAAATAGGTGGCGATAAAAGTGCACCCTCACTTAATACATCATTAAAGGCATCGAAGATGATGCATGCCTGTGGCTTTGTATTACGTCATCAATATCAATTATTTGAGCTAGTTGTTATTTTGAAAATAAGCAGATTTTTTTATGTAGTTTGAAAAGATGCATTTTACCACATTGTGATTTGGAATAGGCATTTTACCCCATTGTGGTTTTGAAAATAGACAGATTACTCCCATGTTATTGAAAGTAGGCATTTTACACCCCTGTGGTTTTGAATATAGACAATTTACTCCATTGTGATTTGCGAAAAATGTCATCCACGAAGTGGGTTTTTTTTGCACTTATTCACAAAGCACAAGGGGTAAAGCGTCTATATTCAAAACATATGGTGATAAAATGTCTATTTTCAAACGACATTAAGATAATCTGCCTATTTCAAAACCACAATTAGGTGAAATGCATATTTCCAAACAACATATGAATAATTTGCCTATTTTCAAACCACAAGAAAATAATCCATCACTAGCTCCAATTATTTACATTAAAAGCAGCAGTATTTCACATGGGCAACATCATTGAGGTGAATTTTGATCATTATCCTAAAGAAAGTAGATCCCAAACTTTGCAGTTAAACTCATTGTTCTTAGCGACATACACATAAAACCCTTGAACGAGAATATGAAAATGATTATATCCTTAAAGACAATGTCATCGGGTAGCAACCAGACAACCGAAAATTGATGTGTGAATCTCTAACGCTAACATTACAATTTTTAATGGTTGTGGCTGTAAGATCAGTTATTAGTTCATTTAATTAATTATTTAATATTCAGCAATAATTTTGTTGCTAGCATACGTTGTATGGAGTATGGACCATGAGTGACTATAATTTGTGGCTCTGTTGAATGCGGTGCGCCTAGCTAGGTACTCCTAATTATTAGTAATATGGTTGATTAATTATTATACACTATTAACTATTCTTCTACTACATAATTCTTGAAGCTTAATTTCTTTCTAACGTTATTTTCGAGTAAATTAATGAGTTTTTATCCTAAAAGTACTTATTAACATTCTGTCTAACCAATAACATCCACTAAGTACGCGCATAATTCTTGAAGTCTTATTTTCGAAGATATTAACGAGTTTTTAATCCTAGAAAGTAATTTACATAGACAATTAATATTTAGAGATGAGCTCAAATTACAACGTTATATAATAACAAATGGCTTTTGGCAATGAACTCCCTGTAGGCTGTAGTTTTCCAAATAGACACCCGTATGATTTGAAAATAGACAGTTTATCTCACGTGTCTTTAAAATATGTAATTTACTCCTCGGTGTTTTGAAGAAAGACAATTTACCCTGTATGGTCTGTGAATATGTGCAAAACAACATCTCCATATAAGGGGACAACTGTAATATTTTACGAACCACATGGTGTAAAATAACTTATTTCAACACTACATGGGGATAAATTATCTATTTTAACCATAAGAATATAAACAACCTATTTTAAAACTTAATGGGAGTAAAACGTCTATTCGGGATAATTTTTGAGGTAGCATTAATGTGTAGCACCCCTTGCATTTGTGCAACAAGTGTTACCCAAAAAAGTTATTGTACAATGAATGAAGTACCGGTTTTTGTATCCTTCCAAGATCGACTAAAACAACCAAACTAACGTTGTCCATCCATCATTACTGAGGCCATGGTGATGTGATGTTTGTTAGTTATTATTAATAATAATAGTAAATATTTGGGCGTAAAAATGTCGAATATGTATACTTTTTAGGTACATTTTGGTTTGAAGGGTATGATAAGTAATGTAAAGATTAAAAAGTATGAAATTGTAAAAATAATGTGTGATAAGTTATATGATGTTTGATTTGAGGATAAGATGGTTGATAAAATTTATTATTTGGTATAATTACTAAAATGTCCTTAGCATAATAATAATAATAAAATAATAATAATAATAACATTAATATTAATAATATATAATAACTATTATTATTTTTATTATCTAATTAAAATAATAATAATAATTATTATTATTATATTATAAAAAAGTACTAATAAAAATAAATAAATAATAATAATAATAATACTACATATATATAATAGATTATTATTACGATACAAATAATAATTATTCTTATTATATAATTATAATAAACTAATAATTCTTATTATATTTGAAAATAATAATAAAAATAAATAAATATATCCTAGAGAATATCTATCCCTATCGATTCTTACCTCTATTCCTCCTTATTCTCTTCTTCTCTCTCCCTTCTTCTCTTCCGTCTCTATTCTTCTTTTCTCCCCTAATTCTATCCTACTCCTCTCTATCTCTATTCTCTCTCTCTCTCCTCTCCTAGTCTCTCTCTCTAATCTCTCCTCTCTCTCTCTCTCGATTCTTCTCCATCTCTTCCTCCTTCTTCTCTGCTTCTCTCTCCCTTCTTCTCTCTCCGTCTCTCTTCTTCTTTTCTCCCCTCCTCCTTCTCTCCTCCTCCTCCTCTCTCTCTCCCCTTCTCTTCTCTCCTCCTTCTTCTTTTCTCTCTCTCCTCTCTCCTCTCTCTCTCCCCGTTTTCTCTCTCTCCTCTCCTCTTCTCTCTCTCTCCTCTCTCCTCTCTCGCCTCCTCCCCCTCTCTGTCTCTCTCTCCTCCTCCCCCTCTCTCTCTCTCCCTCTCTCTCCTCCTCATTCTTTTTCTTCTCCCCTCCTCTCTCTCCCCCTCTCTGTCTCCTCCTCCTCCTCCTCCTCTCCTCTCTCTCTTTTTTCTTTCTTTTTCTTCTCTCTCGCTTCCTCTTCTTCTTCTCTCTCTCCTCTCCTCCTTGTCTCTCTCCCTTTCTTCCTCCTCCCCTCCCCCTTTTCTCTTCCCCTCCTTTTTCTCTCCCCTCTCTCTTCTCCTCCCCCTCTCTGTCTCTCCCTCCTCTCCCTCTCCTCCCACTCCTCTCCTCTCCCTCTCTCTCTCACTCTCTCTCCTCCTCATTCTTTTCTTCTCCCCTACTCTATCTCCCTCTCTGTCTCCTCCTCCTCCCCTCCTCTCCTCTCCTCTCTATCTCTCTTTCTTCTCTTTCTTTTTCTTCTCTGTCGCTTCCTCTTCTTCTTTCTCTCTCTCCTCCTCCTCCTCCTCCCCCATACTCATCTCACTTCCACTCCTCCCACTCCACTCAATAATAATAATGTTGTAGGAAATAAGTTGTACTTTTTGGAGGGAATTTCAAGTTTTGAAATAGTAAAAAATGTGGGAAAAGGGTAAATATATCTTTTTACTATAAAGTGGGATTAGAATGTGATAAAAATGGTGGGATAAAATTGTTTTATACAACAAAATAAACATGGGATAAATAAGTAATCTAAAGATTAATACTCAATACTTAATCCAAACGGAGCCTTAAATGATTGGAATATCAATGAAACAACCATAGCGTTAGCATTTACAATAGTCATAACTAAAATTGGTATTATTGGTTAAGTGACAATTTGGTGTTGAATTATATTATGAAATATTTCAATAATAAATTTAATATTGTAGTTGTTGATTTGGTCAACTTTATTGAAAATGTCATGAAGATGCCAAATCTTGACACATTGTCGAAAAGTATAGAGTATTTATAGATGAGAATTGTTGCTGTCAGAACAATTATTATTGTCTGAGCAATTTGCATGAATTTAACATGAAAGTTGGTCTGACAACAACAATAATTGCTCTGACAATATCATAGCACTTTATAGATTTGTTTAGAGCTTTTGAGAAAGCAATAAACTATTTCTTGAAGATGAGGGCTTTATCCAAAAATCACAAAAAGTATTTTGATTACTGCTCCTTTTCTAAAAATTTGTTCTCAATGGTTTGCAGTTGAGTTGGGCTTTATCCTCGACTCTGAGTTGGGTCAATGCAAAAGCCCACTGTTGGGAATTTAAGGTAAAATAAATATTTCCATATGATAAATGTTATGGGCCAAAAGCCCACTTTGTTGTGAATCAAGATACTAGAAATAATACATTTATACAAGCACCTCATCCTTGAACATCCAACATGTGCACTCCAAACTCTGATGCCGCTAGCAGCTGAGGAGGCGAAGGGGGTAGGTGCAGCTGAGGAGGCGAAGGGGGTAGATGGAGCTGGAAGAGGTGGGCTGAGACCGTCGAGTGATTTGGTTGAGCAAATTGAATTGTAAGATATTTGGTGGCATATGAATTTGGTCGGTATTGGAACAAATTCTCCAGTGGCGTTATTGTAATTAAATAGTAAAAACCCAATCAAAATCACCAGCCAAATTATCGCTCTTATATATTGTTAATAAAGGATAATTACATGTGCATCAATTGTAAAATAATTATTTTATAAATTTCTCCATTTAGTTTGAATAATTACATCTATCTCCCTCGTAGAATAGCTGTATTACAATAACACTCCATCTAGTTTATAAATACATAAGAAAAATTACAACTACTTCCCATGTGATTTGACATAAAAATACATTGTCGGGGAAGTAGATGTTATTGTTCAAACTAGATGGGCTAAAATAATAATTATAAAAACTAGAGGGGGTCTATATGAAGTTCACCTTGTGTCCTCTGTGGAATTGTCGTCTCATCTAAAAGACCAAACTCTTAGATAGATTAGACAATTTATTCTCTAACACTACCCCTCACTTGTGGACCGATTTTTTCCTCTTTTTTAGAGGTCCATCAAGTGGATAATTAATGTAGGTATAGTTGCTTGTGAGTTTTGAACCCAGTACATATAGATTAGCCAGAGGCTCTAATTCCCTGTTGAATTGACGTCTCATTTAAAAGTCCGATCTTGTAGAGAATTGAACAACTTATTATTTATTCTCTAACATCACTCACACCATCCATGATAAGATTTGATTTCCACAAACAACAGTGGTGGTGATCTGATTTGAATATATAAGATGATATTTACGATTGTAGATACAACAAATCAATAAATCTCCTAACTATAAGGGATTTAGTACACCAAATCAAAGATTGCCTAACTAAATAAAATTATAGACAAGGCAACATACCAGGATATGGAATTATCTTCAATATCCTTAACACCCCTCCGCAAGCAAAGCATGTGATTAGAAACGACGCGAAGCTTGGACCGGGAATAAGGCAAAGAGTGGCCGAGAAAGACTATTTGTGAAGATGTTGTTGTAAAAAGCGAAATGATTGAATTAAAATAAATGGCTCGATCGATCGTGCGGACCAGAATTTTTTTTTTTTGTGAACAGTAGCTTGATCGATCGAGCACTGTATTTGTTTTCTGAAATAGTATGTCCATTCATGTTTGGGGTGCGATTTTTGACCAAATATTGCCTCCAAATGGTGTCCTTCAGACTTGGTTTTTGGTCTACTATATAAACAACATAAACCCACTTGATTAGAAAAGAGAATTTCGAAATTCATTCATATTTTTTAGTAAAATTTGAGAGCATTTGTTGTTCATCAAATTGAGTGCTTTGAACCTTTGTGGTTTGAGGACTTGTGATTTGAAGTGCTCATATCACAAGTCATAGTCGTTGTATCTTGGGAGACAAATTGCTATAGCAAAACGTTAGCATCATAGCGGGACAATATTGTCTTAAGGACGGAGATTACAAATCTCGCATCGACATAAAAATTGTTTTGAAGCCATTATTATTCTTTCCTGAGATATACTTTGAGAGAAATTATTTACAATAATCTTAAGACAATATCGTGCAATTCAATGGCTTCATCGAGTGCAACAACGACTCCTGTTCATCATGGTGAAAGGCCTAAAAAGTTCAATGGGAATGATTTCAAGCGGTGGCAACAAAAGATGCTATTTTACTTGAACACACTGAGTTTGGCAAGGTTCTTAACCGAGGAGCCTCCTACGGTTGAAGAAGGAGAGACTGACACCCAAAAGAGGGCGGCACTGGATGCATGGAATCAAAGCGACTTCCTATGCAAGAACTACATCCTAAACAGGTTAGACAATAAATTATATAATGTTTATTGTCTTGTGAAAACAGCAAAGGAACTCTGGGCATCGCTGGAAAAGAAGTACAAATCCGAGGATGCCGGCATGAAGAAATTCATAGTTGGACAGTTCCTGGATTTCAAGATGGTTGATACCAAGCATGTGATGGCGCAAGTGCAAGATCTACAAGTGATCTTGCATGACATTCATGCGGAGGGAATGGGTCTAATTGATTCATTCCAAGTCGCCGCTATGATTGAGAAATTGCCTCATATGTGGAAGGACTTCAAGAAGTATCTGAAACATAAACGAAGGAGATGAGTCTTGAAGACCTTGTTGTTCGATTACGAATCGAGGAGGACAACAAAGTTTTCGAGAGAAAGGCGGGTAGGTTTCAAATGGAACCAAGGGCTAACCTAGTTGAACAAAGAATCGGGTCAAAGCGTAAGTTTGACGGTACGGCCTCCAACAGTGGTAAGGCGAAAACGTTCAAAGGAAAATGCTATAAGTGTGGAAAGCCCAATCACATGGCAAATGATTGTCATAACAACAACACTCATGGGAAAATAAAAGATCAAGTCAATGTGACCGAACATGATCGGATCTCGGATGACTTGAATGATCTAATGTTAACCGTTGTGGTATTTGAAGCGAACTTGGTGGACAATCCTATGGAATGGTTCGTCAATTTCGGTGCAACCCGACATGTGTGTTTGGACAAGACCATGTCCTCCACTTACACTCCAATAAGTGGGCGCCAATTCTATATGGGAAACTCCACTACATCTCCGGTAATTGGACTGGGGAAGGTGGTTCTAAAGATGACTTCGGGAAAGGAATTGACTTTGATTGATGACCTACATGTTCCCGACATCCGAAAGAACCTGATATCCGGATCGGCTCTAGTCAAGGCGGGTTTTAGACTAGTTTTAGAATCTGGAAAAATTATATTCTCCAAAAATGGAGTTTTTGTAGGAAAATGCTATATGGAGAAAAGCCTATTCAAAATGAATGTAATGACGGTTAAAAGTCAATTTGAAAGCAATAAAGTGAATGATTCTACTTATTTGATTGAGTCTTGTAATTTATGGCATGATCGTTTAGGTCATGTAAATTATGGTTCACTTAACCAATTAGTGAAGTTAAACTTATTGCCTCAAATGAATGTTAACTTGAAACATAAGTATGAGACTTGTGTCGAGGCCAAGTTAACGAAACCTCCATTCCATGCAATTGAAAGAACCACGACACCTCTTGAATTAATTCATACGGATTTATGTGATCTAAAGTTTGTGGAAACTAGAGGTGGGAAAAAATACTTCATTACTTTCATTGATGATTGTACGAGATATTGTTACATCTATTTGCTAAGAAGCAAAGACGAGGCCTTGGGAGTATTTAAACAATACAAGAATGAAGTTGAAAATCAACTTAGTAAAAAGATAAAGAATGTTCGAAGCGATAGATGAGGAGAATATGGAGCACCGTTTGAAGAATTTTGCACTGAGTATGACATTATTCACCAAACCACTGCCCCCTATTCACCACAATCAAATGGTATTGTCGAACGTAAAAATCGTACTCTAAAAGAGATGATGAATGCTATGTTGATAAGTTCTTGATTACCACAAAACTTGTGGGGGGAAGCAATCATGTCGGCCAACTACATTCTAAACAAAATACCACACAAAAGTAAGGATGAAACTCCTTATGAGTTATGGAAAGGTCACAAGCCTTCCCACAAATACTTGAAAGTGTGGGGATGCTTGGCTAAGGTAGAAGTACCAAAACCAAAGCAAGTGAAAATCGGGCCTAAAACAATAGATTGTGTATTTATTGGTTATGCTAACAATAGTAGTGCATATCGATTTTTAGTACATAAATCTGAAATAAGTGATGTGCATGAAGGTACATCATGGAATCAAGAAATGTGGTATTTTTTGAAGAAGTATTTCATTACAAAGCTAACAAGGAAATGAGCCATAAGAAAAGGGTGTATGAAGACGCTAACCGTGACTCTATTGAGGAAGTAGAACCACGACGTAGCAAGAGAACCAAAGTGGCTAAGACCTATGATCCTGACTTCATGACGTATATGTTGGACAATGAACCAAGATCGGTTAGTGACGCCTTATCTAGCCCTGATGCTCCTATATGGAAAGAGGTTATTAATGGCAAGATAGAATCCATAATGCAAAACCACGCGTGGGAATTGGTAGACCTTCCAACTTGAAGTAAACCATTAGAATGCAAATGGATTCTTAAAAGAAAATATAAGTCCGATGGTTCAAGGCGAGACTCGAGGCAAAGGGATATAGACAAAAAGAAGGCCTTGATTACTTTAATACATATTCACTAGTCACAAGAATTACGTCCATTAGAGTGATCATTGATATCGCTGCTCTAAACAATTTAGGGATACATCAAATGGATGTAAAAACGGCATTACTCAATGGGGAACTTGATGAGGAAATTTATATGAAACAACCCGAGGGGTTTGTTGTTCCCGGACAAGAGAAAAAGGCATGTAGACTCGTTAAGTCATTGTATGGGCTTAAGCAAGCGCCAAAACAATGGCATGAAAAATTTGACAAAACTATGTTGTCAAATGGTTTCAAAATTAATGAGTGTGACAAATGTGTATATATGAAAAACACGCCTAAAGCATATGAATAGTATGCTTGTACGTTGAAGATATGCTCATAGTGGGAAGCAACTTAGAAATCATCAACGGGACAAAGAAAATGTTAATAAAATATTTTGAAATGAAAGATATGGGAGAAGCCGATGTGATACTTGGAATTAAAATCTCCAAGATATCCGAAGGACGAGTGTTGTCACAGTCTCATTATGTTGAGAAAATACTTGAGAAATTTCTCGCGAATGATACATCATCTGTAAAAACACCATATGACCCGAATCTACATTTGGTGAAAACAAAGGAGACCCTGTCATGTAATTAGAATACTCAAGGATAATTGGCAGTCTCATGTATCTCATGAACTGTACACATCCCGATATTGCATATGCGGTTGGCAAACTTAGTAGATTCACAAACAATCCAAACAATGACCATTGGAGGCATTGACGAGGGTACTTAAATATTTAAGATACACATTGAACTATGGATTGTGCTATACAAGATATCCTGCTGTATTGGAAGGATACATTGATGCAAATTGGATATCGGACACTCAAGACTCCAAGTCGACAAGTGGTTATGTGTTTACCATTAGAGGGGCTGCAGTGTCGTGGAAATCTACCAAGCAAACTTGTATTGCTAGATCCACTATGGAATCTGAATTCATAGCTTTGGATAAAGCGGGAGAAGAAGCCGAATGGCTTAGAAGTTTCTTGGAAGAAATTCCTTGTTGGGAAAAACCTGTGCCGGCATTAAAATACATTGTGACAGCCAATCTGCTATAAGAAGGGCACAGAGTAGCTTGTATAATGGTAAGTCTAGACATATACGTCGTAGACACAATACTATTAAACAGTTGATCTCAAATGGCATTATGTCCATTGACTACGTGAAGTCAAAGGAAAATATTGTGGATCCACTCATGAAAGGCTTGCCTAGAGATCAAGTATAGTTTATCGAGGGGAATGAGATTAAAACCCTATAATCAAAATCTTGTGGTGGATACCCAACCTATGTGACAGGTTCAAAAGGGACAACCAAACTACAATATTGTATAAACACATTGGAGAATTAATCTCCGACTCATTCCTATGATAAGGGGTGTAGCCTGCAAAAAAGGTACGAGGATAGGCAAAATGCCTTTAATGATTCCTGAGACATATTAGCATATGTTGGAGTATAGCGGGATACTCTTCTAGGAGATTACCTACGTAAGTGCGAAGTGTGGCCGCTTCAAAGAATGGAAAGCACTTATGAAACCAAGCGTGGTCCATGGCCGAAACGGACACAACCGTAAGAAACCAATACGGATGTTAGAATTGTTATGGTGTGGGTTCAATTGTCTTGGTTTATACCAATGACTAAATAGTTCAAGACTATAAGTTTACTATTAAGTCAAGTAAATCCGATTGAATACTACTACGAAAGATTCAAAGCCGCAAGCTATCTCTCTGGATGCCATAATAGTTCGTCAAAGCACTCAACTGCATACACGCGTTAATTTAATTCGTGGGGGGATTGTTGGAAAAAGCGAAATGATTGAATTAAAATAAATGGCTCAATCGATCAAGCATTTTGCTCGATCGATCGAGCGGACCAGAATATTTTTTTTTGTGAAGAGTAGCTCGATCGATCGAGAATCTTGCTCGATCGATCGAGCACTGTATTTGTTTTCTGAAATAGTATGTCCATTCACGTTTGGTGTGCGATTTTTGGCCAAATATTGCCTCAAAATGGTGTCCTTCGGACTTGGTTTTTGGGTCTACTATATAAACAACATAAACTCACTTGATTAGAAAAGAGAATTTCGAAATTCATTCATAATTTTTAGTGAAATTTGAGAGCATTTGTTGTTCATCAAATTGAGTGTTTTGAACCTTTGTGGTTTGAGGACTTGTGATTTGGAGTGCTCCTATCACAAGTCATAATCATTGTATCTTGGGAACAAATTGCTATAGCAAACCGTTAGCACCATAGCGGCGCAATATTGTCTTAAGGACGGAGATTACAACTCTCGCCTCGACATTGAAATTGTTTGAAGCCATTGTTATTTTTTCCTGAGATACACTTTGAGAGAAATTATTTACAACAGATGTCAGCCACATGAAGGAACATATTTTATTTGAATAGTAACGACATTGACTAGTGCACGAATGAAATGATAATCTAACTCCACATGATTTGCTCGTTTGTGAACAATGGAATTACTGCTTACAAAGATGGCACTATGATTATCACTGTTAGGATCGGGGTAGTGTTTAGAAGGGGGGGTTGAATAAACACTAGATTCAATTTCGATTTCTTCTTCTTCTGGTTAACTGTAAACTGTTAAGTATTACAGTTGCTTCTCAATATCAGGCAAGTCAGTAGACACTTATTATAGTGCGGAAGACGTCTACTGAACTTGTGAGGAATAAAACTGAGGTAATAAAGTAATGAACAAATAACACAAGAGTTGTTTCTGGAAGTTCGAAGCACAACGCTTCTACGTCTCCCCTTCTTCCTTTGCAGGAAGGATTCACTAGAAGACTTGGTTTACACTTTACAGTATACAACCTTCTTAGGCACTAACACACGTGGCCTAAACTCCTAGCAATCACAATCTTCTTAACTTTTGATTACAAGGGATTCTATAACACTCTTTACAGAATAAACTTTCTAGCTTTGAGAGTTTTTAAGCAGCAGACTTCAGTTGGAAATAATCTATCACAGATCCAGTTTCGCTGTTTGTCTGCTCTTTGCTGAACGTTTTGAATATCAGTAAAATGATTTTCTTGTTTGCTTTGAAGTATATTTCTTTGTTGAAAATCGCTCAGCACTTCTTCATTCTCTGCTCAGACGTATTTATAGGTTTGGTTGTCCAACGGTAGCTTTTCTTTATATGGAAGAAATTAGCTTTCCAAATTCATATTGTCTTCTTTCCTATTTTGTCTAAGCAACGGCTCTTTTTACTCTGACGGTAATGGTGGCGGAGATATAGCAGGGTGCGCCGCTCTGTTGTACCTTTGCCAGAGAATGTTGTACTGATTTTGTATCGTTGCTTAGTGCTCTTACTGGAAGTTTAGACTTCTGCATGTTTTCTGTGTTCAACTGGTCGTTCATCCTCTTATGACCAGTTGATGTCTTTGTCTAGTTGGTGGCTATCCAGTTGATGTCTATCCAGTTGGTAGCCATACAGTTTATGTCTTGTCTAGTTGGTGGCTATCCAGTTGATGTCTATCCAGTTGGTAGCCATCCAGTTTATGTCTTGTCCAGTTGGTGGCCATCCAGTTGGTTGATGTCTTCACCCGGTAGGTGTCTTCATCCGGTAGGAGTCTTCATCAGGTAGGAGTCTTTATCCAGTTGGTCTTTGTTACTCGGTAGGACTTCATCCAGTTGGTCTTTGTAAGCTCTTGAACCATGGACGGATCTACGGCAATCATTGGAGTACCAGTAGTAGGGACAAGAGCACTGGGATGAGCATCTTCAACTGCAGTGGGGTGCAAAATAGTAGCTTCAACATTTGGGGCAGCTGTAGAGTCTGAGATAGTTACAGCCAAAGTGGCAGTTTCTTCAATTTGTGGGACAGCCAAAGCAGTAGTGGCTTGATCAACCGCAGCAGCAGACGATTGGGTGTGATCATTGGAGTGTGAAGACTCACTAGGTTCATGATTGGCAGAGGATATAGTAACCTGCTGAACCACTGTTTGAATGACTGCATCCACATTGGTGTGATCAACAACCATTGGTTGGGGCTGTTGATCATTATGAGAGCTGGGAGTAGAGGAGACGCTGGGAGCAGTTGGAGAGGAGAGTTCTTTAACCGAGGAGGCTGCCTCCAATGCAGTTGGTACGGCCTCCGCTCCAGTGGGAGTGGTCTCCAGAGCAGTAGAAGTGAGCTCCACAGAAGAGGGGACAATCTCCAAATTTGCAATGACCGTTTGTAGATCCGGCTGATCAGGGCTTGCAACAGTTTCAGCAGTGGAGCATGAATGAATCCCAGTGGATATGCGAATATCATGAAGAGCAAGCTCAGCCATTTCCAGCTTGGGTCCAAGAGCATTTAGAACAGCTCCATCATGATTCGATGTTCCTGAATTACCGTTGAAGTGTTGAAGGCGGGTTTCAACCAGGGCTTGAAGTTCGCCCACATAGATCATCAGGCTAAAAACATCTCGCAGCTTCAAGCTTGTTTCAGGTCTGAGATTTGAAGATATGCCAGGATTTTGTTCTCATCTTCCCTAGCCTGATCCAGAATATGATCAAAATCATCAAATCGAACCTTTATTCGAGCCTTTACCCAACGATCAAAAATCTCCAGCTGTGGTTGCAGATTGGCTTCAACTGTATCCATGACCATCTGGATCTCGAAGGCAACAGGAGTGGACACTGGAGCCGTAAGAGTTTTTCCTTTGCCAGCAGGAGTGGTCTTTGGATGACAGTATGGACACAGGGACTTGGGTGTCCTAAAGCTGATAGTGCCTGGTGCTTGCTGAGAGCTCACCAGTGCTGACGGAGTGTCAACTGGAACCATTGATGGAGCAGGCACCATGGCTAATGAAGTAGTTGGTTCCTCAGTTGGAGGAATTTCGGGCTGGGTTCGCTACCAGGAATAACGTTTGTAGGGCCGGCGGAGGAGATGGTATCAGAAGCGGCAATGACCTGCTGTCGGATAGCTGAAGGAGCAGCTTTTCTTGTTCTGGGCTTCTTAGGAGGGGGAGGAGGAGGAGAAGACTCAGCGGATTCCGAGACAGTTTGTTCAGAGTCACTAATGACTTGAGTCAAACGGCGCTTTGTCACCCCACCTTCTCTGCCACTTCGTTGTCGATGAAGCTGAAGATACTTGGCAGTGATAAGTCTCCCTGGATGAAGGTTGGAGAGAGCCCCTGTTTTAATGTGTTTGCTGTCAAAAAGGCTGCTTAGCGGGAGAGCAAAGCCTGATTGACCCTTGCCAGAGACCACTAGACTAGTCAGAGTTTGAAATAACACAATTGACCAGTTTATCTTCAATCCTTTGCATATTGCACTCATAACGTCAAACTTTTTAGGGGTGATCATATCAAATGATCCAGCTTTACATAGAAGCCCCTTGGAGATAATGTCTGCCAGTTGTCGATAATGGCTCTTCATTAATACTTTCCTGAAAGGAGGACGTTGAAGGCGATGAGCAGAGTCCGAAACTGTGAGACACATCTCTTCTCTTAGTTCCGCTGGAACAGTGGAAAAATCAGTGAGTCCGGTGGAGGGAAGGCACAGGTGTGTGGCAAATTCAGATTGGGTGATGGTAACCGATTGTCCAGATACGGATGCCACCACGGTGTCATCCACAACCTTGGCCATAGCAAAGAACTCGTGTAGCTCGTCCTTGTAAAATGAGGGGGTCTGGCTCAGGATTACCAGGAGTCCGGAGGTGTCCAGCCTTTGTATCAACTCCTTTGTCTCCTCATCAGATGATGTGTATATAGAATGAAAATCGATGTGAACAGCATTGATGATGAAGCTTGGCTGTACATTCTTTGACATTTTGGATGAATAACAGCAGCAGTCTTGCTAGAGTAAAATTTTCTGAAAGAAGAAAAATAATTGCAGTGAATTGTTGGAGAAGATGAAGAGTAGAGAAATTAATGGCGGTGAAAATGGAAGTATATGTAACGTCGTACTGTAGATGAGCGGACACATGTATACGTGGCGATCATCTAACGATTTAAAAAGATTTAACAAATAAATAAAAGGACAGGATTTAGGCGGGAGTGAAATAATTTATTTTACACAAAAGTAATTTTGAATTCCGACGTTCATTAGGTTAATAAGTATAGAAGGTTATTTTTGTCAAAGCATATTTGGTAACATCAGCTGGTATGTAGGGTTCGACTGGTAGGAAAGCATCTACTGGATGTAGAGTCCTACTGGTACGGATACACCTACTGCAGCTGACCATTGTATTACCAGCTGAGCTTAAATAACCATGATAGGACTATAACTGAAATTCCCCCTAAATTTATGCAAATAAACTAACTAATTCCCCCTGAAATCATTACCCAAACAAAATAATCAAGAAGTAATTTCAATTAAACCAAGAATATTTCGAAAGTAAGAAAACTTAGCGTCCGGTAGGGGTTTTGTGAAAATTTCTGTTGCCTGTTGTTCGGTAGAGATATACTCCAGTCGAATTTCTTTCTTCATAACATGATCTCTGATAAAATGATGACGGATGTCAATATGTTTAGTACGAGTATGAAGAACTGGATTGTATGTTATAGCAATGGCAGACGTATTGTCACAAAAAATGGGAGCCTCTGTGGACTCAATTCCATAGTCTCTGAGTTGTTGCTGAATCCAGAGCAGTTGAGCACAGCAGCTTCCAGCAGCAAGGTACTCTGCCTCTGCAGTGGAAGTTGCTATGGATGTCTGTTTCTTGCATCCCCCATGATATCAATCGATCACCAAGGAATTGACAATACCCACTGGTGCTTTTCCTGTCAAGTTTGCATCCAGCATAGTCAGCATCTGAGTATCCAATAAGATTAAAAGTTGAGTCTCTGGGATACCATAGACCAACATTTTCAGTGCCTTTCAAATATTTGAGGATCCTTTTGACAGCAGTGAAGTGCGACTACTTGGGATTTGCTTGAAACCGGGCGCACATACACACAGCAAACATAATATCTGGTCGGCTGGCTGTCAAATATAGTAAAGATCCGATAATGCCTCGATACATTGTAACTTTGACTGGTATTCCTGAATTATCCAAGTCGAGTTTGGCAGATGAGCTCATTGGTGTAGTAGCAGCTGAGCTGGTATTCATTCCATATTTCTTCAGCAGCTCTTTAGTGTATTTAGACTGATTTATCAGGATTCCTTCATTAGATTGCTTGACATGCAATCCTAAGAAAAATGATAGTTCTCCCATCATGCTCATCTCAAATTGGTCCTGCATAATTTTAGAGAATCTTTAGCACAATTTTGAGTTAGTACTTCCGAAGATAATATCATCAACATAAATTTGAACCAGCAGAGTATGATCTCCCTTTGTAAATTTAAAAAGGGTCTTGTCCACCGTGCCAATAATAAAATTGTGCTCTGTCAAATATTTTGATAAAGTTTCATACCAGGCACGGGGAGCTTGCTTTAGACCATACAAAGCTTTATTGAGACAGAAAACATGAGATGGCTGCTGATGGTTTTCAAATCCAGGAGATTGTTCAACATAAACTTCTTCCTGGAGTTTGCCGTTAAGAAATGCACTCTTAACATCCATCTGATAGACTTTAAAGTCTTTAAACGCAGCAAATGCAAGAAATATGCGAATTGCTTCTAGTCGAGCTACAGGGGCAAATGTTTCATCAAAATCAATGCCTTCTTCCTGTCTGTAGCCCTGTGCAACTAATCTTGCCTTAGTTCTGATTAGTGTACCATTTTCGTCTAATTTATTTCTAAATACCCATTTGGTGCCAATTACAGTGTGATGATGTGGTCGTGGTACAAGATACCATACTTTGTCTCGTTCAAACTGATTTAGTTCTTCCTGCATTGCTTCTACCCAACTTGGGTCTAATATAGCTTCATCAATCTTCTTAGGTTCTATATGAGATATGAATGCAGCATGAAGAAATTCATTAATCATTTGTCCTCTGGTGCGTAGAGGAGCAAGAGGGTTACCGATGACCTGCTCGGGTGGATGATCCTTCTTCCACCGGAGCGAAGGTCCAAGAGTGTTGAGTTCTTCAGATGATTGGATGTGAGTAGGCAAATCAGAGGTTCTGAGACTCATCTTTCTCATTTGTTCCTTCTACTGCAGTAGAGGTAGATGCCACTGTTTCAATGGTAGCTGGCTGCAGTGCTTGTTGGCCAGCAAACTCCTCTGCTTGAGCTTCAGGAACTTCTGGTTCTAAGGAGCAGTCAGTCCTGCTTCTGTAATCAATCTCATCATCAACATTTTCGTCAATGTAAGTGCTTTCCAGTCGATTACTCAAGTTGTTGATTTGTATATCAGATAGTGTACAGTCAGTAGGTTCATCAAATTTTACATGCACTGATTCTTCTACAATAAGAGGTTCTATTATTAAATACTCTGAAGGCCTTACTAACTGTAGAATAGCCAAGGAATATTCCAGCATCAGATTTGGCATCAAATGCGGTGAGATGAGTCTTTCCATTGTTGTGAATAAAACATTTGCAACCAAACACATGGAAATAGGAAATATTTGGCTTACTGCCATTCCAGATCTCATAAGGGGTTTTATTTGCTCGTTTATTAATCATTGATCTGTTCTGCGTATAACATGCTGTGTTGACAGCTTCTGCCCAAAATCTCTGCGATATTTCTGATTCCGCGAGCATAGTTCGCGCAGCTTCTTTCAAAGTGCGGTTCCTACGCTCAGCAACTCCGTTTTGTTGAGGAGTTCTAGCTGCAGAGTATTCGTGTTTAATACCAAGGTCATCTAGATATGATTCGAGTGATTGATTGGTGAACTCAGTACCTTTATCACTGCGAATTCTATCTATCCCACACGATTTCTCATTTTGGAGTCTTTTCAGTAATTTGATCAGCTTTGGAGTAGCCTGATCTTTGCCACTTAGGAACAAGACCCACGTGAAACGAGTGTAATCGTCTATTAACACTAGGGTACTTCATTCCCCCTAGACTTGTTACTGGTATAGGACCAAACAGATCCATATGCAGCAACTCTAGGCACCGAGAAGAAGATTTACTCCCTTTGTTCTTAAAGGAGGATCTGATTTGCTTACCAAGTTGGCAGGCTGCACAGATCTTGTCTTTTGAGAACTCAATTTGAGGCAGTCCAATAACTAGATCAAGTTTACGCAGACTGGCAATAGTTTTAAAATTTAAGTGACTCAACCATTTGTGCCAAAGCTAATTTTTGGAGGAGTTCAGGGCAGCTAAGCAAGTAGAGGAATTAGGCTGATTAAGATTCCAATCAATTTTATAGGTGTTTCATGCCTTCTACCTACAAGTAATATACTGCCATCAGTAGATTTAATTGTGCATGAGTGCTGATTGAATTCTACGGAATGACCATTGTCACACAGTTGACTTATGCTAATCAAGTTATAGCATAGATTTTCAACTAAAAGAATATCTTTAATGATGATGTTACCGTAGATAATCTTACCCTTACCCACGGTTCTACCTTTCGCGTTATCTCCAAAAGTTATTCTGGGTCCGGTGGAGTCCACCAGTTCAGACAATAAGCTCGCATTTCCTGTCATATGTCTAGAGCATCCGCTGTCCAGGAACCATTCTGAGCTCCGAACTGGATGCATTCTAGTTTCCTGCAATTAAAGCGATAGAATGATTGGTACCCAATCCTACTTGGGTCCAGGTAGGATTAGTCCTTTCGGAACCCACACTTGTATGACCCTGAATGACTTAGGTCGGTGTGTGTTCTGAAATGTGTGTGCATTTATGAATATTGGTGATGATTTTGACTGTGAAGTGTGATAATCTGTGTATGCATGTGCTTTTGGTTTGTAGTTCCTGTTATTTAGCATATACCTCTTCTGGACAGGTTTACAGTTGTAGTACCAGTTGGGTTTAACCTCTCTAGCTGCTCGACCAGTGGGTTTAAGTTCATTTCTGAACTTTTGCCCCGGTTTAGCCTCTTTGAGTGGTTCTACATAACCGATACCTCTGTGATGTGCCTGTTCCTTGATGGGTGTTGCTTTAACAGGTTCTTTAACCAGTTCATAAGGGTCATATACTGTGCTAGATCTTACAAAGTTCATTGATTGAACCTTGCCTTTTGTTAGACACAGTTGAGCTTCATTACCAGATGAACTGCCGTCATTGCTATTATAGCCTATGCCTGTTAAATCACCAGCAAGCCTTATAGACTCAAGCATTTCATCCTTTCTGGTAGTCGACGCATTCCAAGTGCTAACCAGTTTGTTAAGTTTCTGGTAGGCATACTTGGCTTCATCTCTTTCTTTTACTAGGAGACTGACTGTTTCCCTTAAGCAGTTCAACTCCCTTGATTGTTCACAATCAAGCTTGTTTTCATGCGTTTCAGTTTGGATTGTGTGCTCAGTCTTATAGCTTTCAAAGGATTCATATAGCGTCCGATACTCATTGATCATGTCCTGCAATGCATTGGTAAGTTCACTATGTGTAAATTCAGATAGGTTAGATTCATGTACCTCATTTTCATCATTTGCCATTAAGCAGTGGACTTCCTCGTCTTCACTCTCGCTGGATGAGCTAGTTAACTCCTCTGATTCTGATTCAGAATCAGCCCATTTGCTCTTACTTTCTTCTGCCATCAAAACCTTTTGATCTCTGTCCCTTTTGGATGATCTTCTGGTTTCTTTGGATTTTCTGTAATCCTTGGATCCTATTTTGTGATCATCCTTTTTGGGTTTAGGACAGTCCGCAATGAAGTGCCCTGGTTTGAGGCAGTTGAAGCATACTCGCTCTTCTTCTTCTGAATTTCCTTTGGAACTCTGCCTTCGAGGATATGATTGATAAGGTCTCTGGTTCTTCTTCATGAATTTCCCAAATTTTTTTACAAACATTGTCATAGCATCATTACACATCTTCTCTGGAGTCATCTCTGTAGAAGTAGGCAGAGACTCCGATGCGGTGAGAGCTTTGGTTGGTTGGCTGGTATTTGGTTCATCTTCAACCCGAATGCCTAATTCGAATTTATAGGCTTTTAAATCAGCAAACAGATCATGTAGATCTATCTTTCTGATGTCCTTCGATTCTCTCATAGCAATGGTCTTGACATCCCATTCTCTTGGGAGACCTCTCATTACTTTGAGAGTGACTTCTCTGTTGGGTAAATCCTTACCCAGACTGCTTAGTTCATTAATTATTCCAGTCACTCTTTCATCATACTCGTTGAGAGTTTCTCCATTCATCATCTTGATATGCTCAAACTTCTGTAAAGCCACAGTAAGCTTGTTTTCTTTGGTTTGATCATTTCCTTCACAGAGTTGGGCAATCTTCTCCCAGATTTCTTTGGCTGTTGAGCACATTTTTATTTTGTTGAACATATTTTTGTCCAAAGTTTTGAACAGAATGTCCTTAGCAACGTTGTCTAGATTTGCTTTTTTCTTGTCTTCATTTGACCATTGAGATCTTTCCTTTTCTACCATTTGTGGATCACCACTTGTGATAGAAGCAGCTGTATTGATTTTCATGATCTTCAAAGGTCCTTCAGTGATTACATACCACATATCATCATCTTGAGCACTTAGATGTGCTTGCATACGGATCCTGTCATCATATTCGTCTTTCTTGAACATTGGGATCTTGCTGAATGAGGCCATCAGTTTTTGGTAAATGGTAATTTCTCAAGATTGAGAAGACCTAAGCTCTGATACCACTTGTTAGGATCGGGGTAGTGTTTAGAAGGGGGGGTTGAATAAACACTAGATTCAATTTCGATTTCTTCTTCTTCTGGTTAACTGTAAACTGTTAAGTATTACAGTTGCTTCTCAATATCAGGCAAGTCAGCAGACACTTATTATAGTGCGGAAGACGTCTACTGAACTTGTGAGGAATAAAACTGAGGTAATAAAGTAATGAACAAATAACACAAGAGTTGTTTCTGGAAGTTCGAAGCACAACGCTTCTACGTCTCCCCTTCTTCCTTTGCAGGAAGGATTCACTAGAAGACTTGGTTTACACTTTACAGTATACAACCTTCTTAGGCACTAACACACTTGGCCTAAACTCCTAGCAATCACAATCTTCTTAACTTTTGATTACAAGGGATTCTATAACACTCTTTACAGAATAAACTTTCTAGCTTTGAGAGTTTTTAAGCAGCAGACTTCAATTGGAAATAATCTATCACAGATTCAGTTTCGCTGTTTGTCTGCTCTTTGCTGAACGTTTTGAATATCAGTAAAATGATTTTCTTGTTTGCTTTGAAGTATATTTCTTTGTTGAAAATCGCTCAGCACTTCTTCATTCTCTGCTCAGACGTATTTATAGGTTTGGTTGTCCAACGGTAGCTTTTCTGTATATGGAAGAAATTAGCTTTCCAAATTCATATTGTCTTCTTTCCTATTTTATCTAAGCAACGGCTCTTTTTACTCTGACGGTAATGGTGGCGGAGATATAGCAGGGTGCGCCGCTCTGTTGTACCTTTGTCAGAGAATGTTGTACTGATTTTGTCTCGTTGCTTAGTGCTCTTACTGGAAGTAGACTTCTGCTGGTTTTCTGTGTTCAACTGGTCGTTCATCTTCTTATGACCAGTTGATGTCTTTGTTCAGTGGGTAGCTATCCAGTTGATGTCTATCCAGTTGGTAGCCATCCAGTTTATGTCTTGTCCAGTTGGTGGCTATCCAGTTGATGTCTATCCAGTTGGTAGCCATCCAGTTTATGTCTTGTCCAGTTGGTGGCCATCCAGTTGGTTGATGTCTTCACCCAGTAGGTGTCTTCATCCGGTAGGAGTCTTCATCAGGTAGGAGTCTTTATCCAGTTGGTCTTTGTTACTCGGTAGGACTTCATCCAGTTGGTCTTTGTTACCCGGTAGGACTTCATCCAGTTGATCTTTAATATCCGGTTTGTAATCACCAAAACATAGAAATCGTTTTCCCAACAATCACATAATAGTAACAGTCGATGAGAAGGTTTAACATGCTGGTCATGAAGCAAGTGATAGAGCCAAACAACTTCAGCAGCAGCAAGTGCAAGGGCTCGATACTCGGATTCACAACTCGGACAAGAAATAGTGGGTTGCTTTTTGGCGCTCCAGGAAACCAAGTTATCGCCCAAATAAATTGAGTAGCCTGAGGTTGAACAACTAGTGCTGGACAACTCGCTCAATCAGCATCAGAATAAGCAAACAAACCAGATGAAGAATTGCAACTAGTGGTGCACATAAATTATATGCACCGCTAGACTAATGTGATGCATGTAAATGTAATATACATGCACCACAAGAATCTAACGGTGCACGTGACTCATGCGGTAAGTCTAAAAATAAGGAGGATTGGCCAATGCAGAGGCGCCACCTAATATTAAAATGTCAATTGATCTTTTTGTAATGTCACATAGGAGGCTCGTAATGTGATTTCCACTATGAAAGATATAAACTGAAATTTCAAACATCTATGCATATTCTGATAAATATGGTGAATGCGGAGATTGTGGTTGGATTTAATTTTATCCACTTCTAATCCCTCAGAAGCTCGAGGACTTGCTGCACCACAAAACAAATTAGTTAAATGTCTGGAATACTTAAATATATTCCAGATTTCAAAGACTGCGAGGAAAATATAGTTGAACATGATTAATGAATTATATAAGTGTGTTTTTGATACATGCACAGTTTGTGGGATACGTGCAACGCTAGACTCAAGCGATGTTCAAGCGATGTATGCATTTTCCTCAAGTGCCGCGATGTATATATTTTCAAGCGGTACGAGTATTTTTTCAAGTGCAGCGGTGCATGAATTTTCACTCGAGCGGTGCATGTATTTTTTCTCACGTGCTGTGGTGCACGTATTTTCATTCAAGCTGTGTATGTATCATATTCTTGTGTTTTTCTTTGAAATTGGACTTATTTGAAAATAATTTTTGGAGAAATTGCATATTGGTGCTTTTTTCAGAAACTTAATTCAAATAAGTCTAGCAAAAAATAATGTTTACAAAAAAATACATGTAGGAGAGAATTATATTCACATAAGTTCACTTTTTAAAGAGTTGGTTTGCAAAGGTTTTTTTTAGTTCCGAAAATACCCTTAAGTTATAAAAAACTCTAAACCTAATTTTAGATTAACTTTTTACGTCATCTCTTTTTCCCATCTGCACGTAAAATCTCCAATTTTTCGGCGATTCTCAGATCATTATTTTCTTCATCATCTTGTGGCCTCATCTCGTCGTCCCGACCTAAAAATTATTTGCTAAATGGTATGCACATGAAATATGTTTGAATCGAAGCATCTAAATTGTTTTTAGCATTTGGAATCTTTCGGTATTGGAGAAGAAATCGAACTACTCTGCACATATAATTTTCGGATCTGATCTTCACATTCCATCGTGTGTGTGTGTATACTGTGTGTGCATGTGATTATAAATTTGAATAACGATGCTAAATTTTAGATAGCGAGAGTCTGTTGGCATGTTTTTTTTTTTTTTAAATATCTCATGGCTTTGACTGATGCATATGGATGAAGAAGTAAGGTATGTATTGGTGTCCGAGCTTATTTGCTTATTTTCAAAATTTATAGCCTGAGAGCAAGATATGCAACGAAGAAGATGACCCAGAGAAAAAGTAATTGGTGCACAAAAATTATAAAAAATAACTAGTGCACGAAAATATAACCTTGGTGCACGAAAATCATAAAAAGTAACGGTGCACGAAAATATAACACTGGTGCAAGAAAATCATAAAAATAACTGGTTCACAAAAATTATAAAAAGTAACTGGTGCACGAAAATATAACATTGGTGCACGAAAATATAACACGGATGCACGAAAATATAACACTGGTGCACGAACTTTGTGTTAATTAACTGATGCATAAAATTTGCAAAAAACAAACTGGTGCACGAAAATATAACATTGGTGTACGAAAATCATAAAAAATAATTGATGCACGAAAATATAACATTGGTGCACGAAAATATAACCTTGGTGCACGAAAAATTATAAAAAGTAACTGATGCACGAAAATATAACACCGATGCACGAAATTACAGTACTGATGCACGAACTTTGTGATAATTAAATGATGCACAAAATTCGCAAAAAACAAACTGGTGCACGAAATAAAATAATTGGTGCACGAAATTAAATGGTTCGTGCATCACTTACTTAATTGTATGGTTCGTGCATCACCCACTTGAGCTTATGCTTCGTGCATCACATATTTTTTCTATATTTCGTGCATCAGTGATTGATTGTAATTTTCATGCATCAATTACTGGTTTTATATTTTCGTGCATCAGCTACTGATTTTAATTTTCGTGCATCAGATACTGTTTTTTATTTTTCGTGAATCAGTTAATGATTTTCAATCTTTCGTGCACCAGTTATTGTTAATAATTTTCGTGCACCAATTAATTTTTCTCTGGGTCATCTTCTTCTTTGCAAGTTTCAAGCTGTAAATTTTGAGATTGAGCAAAGAAACACGTACATCAATGAATCATAATTAAAAACCCTCAAAAGGCAACAAACAGTATATATATACACACATACACACACAAACACACACATACCAGAATTGAAAAAAAATCTGTAAAAAGTGATGGAACGAAAAATCGAAGAGATGAAGAGAAAAATCAACTGTAAGAAATCGTGATTGGCAAGAGAGATTTACGATGTGATTTGAATCGCAGTGGTGAAGGGAAAAGCTGGAACGTAGTGCTGAAAGGAAGAGAATGAAATTTTCTGAAATTGCCGCATTTTCTTATTAAGGGCACTTTTGTCATTTTAACCTAAGGTGTACTTAAATGATTGAAAGTTTTTTTCCTGGACTAGGATGAATAAATATTCAGTAAAAGGTACCGGCATGAACTTTGCCCATAATTTTTTGGGTAGATTGGGCCAAAAACTGTTTTTCCAATTGGATGGACCCGAAATTTGCCCAACTTTAAAAGAACAATGATTTGACCCATTGGGCTCACCTGAACCAATTGTCCTTGAGGAGATTTGACTTTATAATCTAAAATGTGATGTCTTTTAACTGGCCTTATATCTGTTGTCCATTCGATTTCTATTGGTAGATTAAGCCCAATGTGTGGCTGCCTTAAAATAGAACTTGTTCAAATCGTATCGATGACCCAGAACATAAGAAATATTATTATTATTATTATTATATTGTTTTTTTTGTTGTTATTATTGATGTTGTTGTATGATTCTGGATAATGTTGATGAATTGATGTATTTCTTCGTCCGAGCTATAAGTCCCGAAGTGATGGGTCTTGATAACAAAAGGTTAGATGGGCGTCGAGATGGTTTTCAGTGTGACTCCTCCAATGATCAAGTCAATGCCTGGAAAAACAAGTAAAAGGATAATCGAAAAGGGATTAGGGGATTCTTCAATATACTTGATAATTATACGACGAACCTGGTGTGCATTTATAGTATTTTCGGGAGCAATTGAATGTCCTTCCTCTGTTGCTAGATGTTCATCTTTATAGTGGTGTTGTCCAAAGTTATGTCCACAATACTCAGAGCATTATCGGCCCACGATCTAAACATGACCGGCCCTTCACCTGTGTGTTATTCTCGTATTCCGTGTTTGACTCCAATACAAATCTGTGATCTCCTCTAGGCATTAATGCTCGCTTGACCAATCGTTTTGACTAGGGGTTATGCTCGTGACTTGCACAACTGTTGATGGAGTGGGCTGAGGCAGCACTTGGCCATCTTAGCTGGATGATGTGGAGTTTATGCCACTTTATCAATGACGGGTCCATCTAATTCGTGAAAAATCGGGGTGACCTGGATTTTACCCGAGGTTCATGATTCGTGTTTTGCTCGTGAAATTTTAAATATTTATGCGAAAAGCCAAATGAATAAAAGTTTTTCGAGCCAAAGACTATCTAATCTTGCTAAACTCGAGCTGCAAACTATTGATATTTAATGCTATATAATATGTTGCGAAGTTAAACTAATTTACATTATAAACCAATTTCTATTTCGACTTTCTTTAATTATGTGTTTTAAAAGAAAAGTTTTCTTCAGTTCACAAAACTCTTTCGTGTAATTCTTTGTAAATGTGATTCCACAAATTCACGTGCCACCCATTACACTTTTCTTTCCTTTGCTTAATATTCTAATTAAATCCTTCTCGAGGAAGTTTCTGCAGTGTTGGGAAATCGCATTCCAAACGCACGAGAAACCAAACAACCTTTTCTTTTACCTTTTTTGCTTTCTTCCCTTGCACACAAGCAAAGTCGCGAGTTGCAACATTTGTTTTTGTACGTAAGGAAATCAAAGTGGTACGTTTTAGTACATGCGTACAAGCATAATTTGATGAGAGCAAACCATTTAAAAAGCAAGTATGCCACCTGACCTGATTTCTTATGTGGTTCATGTAGTCTACTCAATTTATTGGGATTAAAGACTTAATTATTGTTATCGTTATACTAATTTGATAGGACACATACTATGGATCAATATGGCCCTTGAATTTTCTCTTTGGAAATTAATTCAAAGAGTTTATTATTTTTATGACGGAGAATCTGCAACCTTTATCTTTTGAGTCTACACTGGGTAAACCGCATTAGGCAAGCCCGATATAACAGACTCGACTAAAAAAATGTTAGTTGGGAGAATCAAACTTATGACCAAAGACCTACATGCTCATCTATTACACCAACCCTACAACGGGATCAAATAGTTTATTTTTAAGTAAGTATATACACATAGCTAAGCAATGACCAATTCTACAGTTTTGATTCCATTTCTTACTGACATCAGAACAAATGTCTTGGTTCACACGAAGCATGCATTTAGGTACCCCCACGTATATTATGTTGGCTGTACAGCATGTACTACTACGTAGCATAACTTGTTAGGATTTCTTTTATTTATTTAAATAAAGTTTGTTGTACTTTTATAATTGTTTCTCCCTAAAAACTGAAAAATAATGTTGGTTTTATGGGACCAAAGGGATGTATACGTACGGTTTTACAAAATATGTTAAAGTTTGTTGTATTTTTTTTTTTTTTTTGGGTCTATCTAAACAAACTTGCAGTGGACATATGAAGTTTTTGGATTTGGTTAACGTTGTTCTAAGAGTATTGCCTTTATGAACTCATCATCGTTGGACGAAAATATTTTCATCTAAAGATAGCTACCTCCACAGAATATTGCCCATGAGATATAAACTGCTCAACCAATTTTTCACAATAGCACATAGGCTGAGCCAACAAGCCTAATTGCGAAGCCTAAATTATAGTTTTTAGACAGGTGTATTGGAAGCCACCAATTTTCTCTTGTCCACGAGACGTTGCTCATGAGGTATTAACTACTCGACCAGTTTTTCGCAACACGCCTAATTCCGAAGCCTAAATTATAGTTTTTGGACAGGTATATTTGCACAAAAAATATATGCTATTTATCTTGTTTAGTCCAAATCGACAATTTCAATTAAATCACACATAATATATTAATATCTCTTATATTTGAAAATATTCTTCAGACATTGGGTTGCCTCTGCATGAAGAAAGGAACATATCCCTCTCATTTTCAATATTTTGAATTGATAATTCTCCACATTGCTTGTAAAAGTTGTAAGAAATTGACAAAAATTCTTATTATTTGTTAGAAAAAGTGGCTCTTATAATAAATTATATATTCCACAGATCAAAAGTATTTGGCATAAAGAATGCTTTGGTCAACCGCAGATATGATATGACTTTTGAATTTTTATTTGTCGACAAATTTCCTTTATATAATATAATTTGTTTATGTTTAAAAATAATTAAATATTTGAGAGAACAAATACCCCTTTAGATCCATTAGAGTTACTTGTGTTTCTTTTTTTATTGGGTTTACGTCAAACGCGACTCGAACTTGAGTCTGCTCAAAATAGACATAAACTTATATTCATCCCGGCTAGACCGGGGAGCTCCGTTACTTGTGTAGTTGTGTTTCTTGTTCTATTAGTTTCGTACAATTTTTTACTTCAGATTTTTTTTTTCTTTTTAAATTAAACTTAATGGTGCCCATATAATTCTTTAAAAAAAAAACATACACGTTGTAAAATTAATAATTGAAATAGAAAAAAGAAAAGCGGAAGATTGTGATTTGATGTGTTTTGGGAAGACAATTTATTATATTTAAAAAAACTTATATATAAAAATAAAAACATTTTTTCATTATTTTTCAAATTCGAAACTATTACTTGTATTGCATAATTTGTTAGCTCACTTTCGTATAACACTAGGAAAGGTCATATTATAAAATAAATAAAGATTGCGTCTAAATATATGATTGACAATATAATAAGATCATTTTTGCTCTTAATTGTAATTATATATTTATTTAAATAAAAGATTAAAAATTAAAGTAAGTTCATGTGTTGCTTTAATGATCTAATTATGCAATTACTTGTCGGGAATTGGAGTGAGACTGTCGGCCCCATTATATGGTTAAGCTTCCACTCATATAAAATTAAGCTCCTTAATATGAATTTCAGAAACAAATAAACCTTAAAACAATTTTAGTTTTGCTAGTTTATTAACCTTAAATTCAGGAGAAAAAAAAAAGAAAAAAATTAGTTATTGGGTTCTAGTCTAGTGTATGTGGGTATTTGTCTATATTTATTGTAGTTTAGTTATTCTATATTATATTTTATACTTTGTTAGTGTCGATTTTCACTATTATTATGATAATGATGTTATAACATCATCGTCTTTGGGATCGTAATTGTAATATTTATAAACATTTATATTGAAATGATAATAATTGCAGTGGTTGACATTTAAAACAATTTTAGTTTTGCTAATTTATGAACCTTAAATTCAAGAGAAATAAAGAAAAAAGAAAAAAAATTAGTTGTTGGGTTCTAGTCCCATATATGTGGGTATTTGTCTATATTTATTATAGTTTAGTTGTTCGGTATTATACTTTGTACTTTGTTAGTGTTGATTTTCACTATTATTATGATGACGATTGATGTGATTCGAGATTTTGAATATAAGGTAGAATAAAATGTTAATGCAAAATAACGATAAACACACCAAGATTTTTTACGTGGAAAACCCTCAAATCGAGAGAAAAACCACGGGACCTAGTCCAGTATAAAATTTCATTATCTCGTCGATGATTTACAAGACTCTCTGGACACAAATAACAATCGCTCAATTACTTATACGAATATTTTTAGAAAAAAACAAGAAAGACCGAACAGACATAATTTGCTCTCTTCGGAGTCTTTTTGCCCAGAAAAATCCAACCCCTGTGATGAGGCTATCCAAGGGTATTTATAGGGCTGTCCTTAGTAACTAACTCGCGGGAAATCAGCAACATGATTTCCTCGGATCGTGGCTTGACTAGAGCCAAACGTGTCCGAGAAATCCGCCCCATTAATGCACGTTCAATCCCAGCCGGTTAATTAGTAATTATGACCGGGTCTTCCGCTACACTTTGACCAGAATCCCGAAGAGGGTTTAGCAATTGTTCTGCTCGGTAATTTTAGAGTTTGTATCTTCATAACTGGTTTTTACCCGAAAAAATCAATATGTCATATGACATCACCTCACCCCCCTAAAGTAAAGCAAGATGAAAGTAGTGAAATCTTGGTTTATTGTCTTCGGGTAAAATCCTGATATGCTCGGGATATTTTAAATTTCAAAAAATCTTGCGACGTTTCGTTTCCCGAGGCACATCTATAACCGTTCATGGGATTTATTTTGAACGGTGTCGATTCAACGACTGTTCAAGTGGCCCCCCACTATAAATACTCGCTCATTTCGTCGATTTAACTTACTTTACTGCAATTTGCTTCCGAGCTAGCATTAGACGTCCGACCAACTTTTCTTTCATACTTATTTTCTTTCCATTCATCGAGTATGTCTTCTTCTGACGATTATTTGAAAACTATAGACATGTTCGAGGAGGAGGGTACCCTGAGTCCCTATCCTCGACATTCTTCTTCTTCTGATAGTGAGGAGACTTCCAGCTCGTCGTCAGCCCACGATGCTCGTAGAGAAGAGCTTCAGGCTGCGACAGAGCAGGACCTGATAAAAGCCCGCGTTCCCTGGTTTGAGATATTTGAATCAGGGATTAAATCACAATGGCACCACTCTTGTATTCTTCCTCCCTGAAACTATCTTCCATTGTCGGAAATTATTCTTCGAGGTATTCCGAACCGGCATACTATGTTTCTCCATAAAAATCTGATGACTTCTTCCTCAGTTATTTTAGCGAATGGTTCTACTTCCACCCATTTAGTGAAGTATTCAACAGCTACTAGGAGAAATTTTCTATGTCCTGTAGCGGGAGGAAATGGTCCAACAATATCCATTCCTCATTGGTCAAAGGGACATGAAATGATGCTACTATTAAGGACTTCTGCAGGTACATGGGATAAAGTTGCATGCCTTTGGCAATTAATGCATTTCTTCACAATTTCCTCAGCGTCTTCCCTCATCGTCGGCCAATAGTACCCAGCTCAAATAGATTTCTGATACAACATGTTAGTCCCCACATGATTTCCGCACCATCCTTCATGAATCTCCTTTAATAAGTGCTCTCCTTCTTGCCTCGAGGCACATTGTAAAAAAGGAATTGAGAATCCTTTCTTGAACAACTTGCCTTCTATCAACACAAATCGGTTCCCCATTCTTTTGACTTTAGCAGCTTCCTTTGGGTCAGGAGGCATAATCTTTGTCTTCAAAAATTTAATAAGATGCTTTCACCAATCGGACATAATACATGGCTCCAAATTCATGATGATATTGATGGATATATGGGAAATCAAAAGCTCTTGTACGAGCACATTCATGTTCTTCCATTCGTGTACCGAACTAGCCAATTTTGCTAATTTGTCGGCACGAGTATTCTCTTCCCTTGGTATTTGCGTTAACTCCACCTCTTGAAATTGAGCCATCGTTGCCCGCACATTTTCCACATACTTTCTAAGCTTATCTTCTTTCACCTTATATACCCCATTCACTTGATGAACAACCAGCATTGAATCCATAAAAGCGTTTATCCTCTTGGCTCCAGCATCCAATGCTATTCGGAAGCCTGAAATGATAGCTTCAAATTCAGCTTCATTGTTTGAGGAAGGAAACCCAAACTGGACGGCAACTCTGATTTCTTCCCCTTCGGGACTAATGAGTATGACACCTTCTCCACTTCCCAATCGGGTAGACGATCCATCTACAAACAAACTCCATTCTTTTTCCTCCGGAGTATGAGTGACTTCTACTAGAAAATCTGACAGTGCTTGAGCTTTGATTGCAGTTCGGGGTTGATAAGTAATATCAAACTCACTCAGCTCTGTGGCCATTTTACCATCCTCCCTGATATCTCGGCTTTGGATAAAAGTCTACCCAAAGGAGTGTTTGTTATTACCGTGATAGGATGAGACAGGAAGTATGGCCGAAGTCTTCTCGCTGTAGTGACTAGAGCTAATGCCAACTTCTCAATTTCAGGATATCGTTGCTCGGCTCCTTGCAGGGCTCGGCTGACATAATATACGGGTTGTTGTTGTCCTGACCTTTCTCTGATTAACACGGAACTGATTACTTCTTCGGCCACCGATAAATAGACGAGAAGCGTTTCTTTAGGATCAGGCTTGTTTATCAAAGGTAACTGAGCCAAATAATCTTTCAGATCCTCGAAGGCCTTTTGGCATTGGTCATTCCATTCGAACTTGACTCCCTGCCTTAACGCTTTGAAGAAAGGCAAGCTCCGATCAGCTGATCGTGATATAAATCGGCTCAGTGCCGCTATTCTTCCTGCCAACCTTTGCACTTCATTTAGTGTCCTTGGAGGGTTCATTTCTCGTATGGCCCGAATTTTCTCCGGATTAGCTTCAACACCTCTTTCAGTGACCATGTACCCCAGAAACTTGCCACTACGAATCCCGAAAGTGCATTTTGCAGGATTCAACTTCATACCAAATTTTCTTAAAGTGTTGAAGACTTCTTCCATATCCTTGACCAAGTCCTCGGCTTTTCGGCTCTTAATCAGGACATCATCCACATACACTTCCACATTCCGACCAACTTGTTCTTTGAACATTTTGTCCATCAACCTTTGATAAGTGGCTCCAGCATTTTTCAATCCAAAAGGCATTACCACATAACAAAAGGTTCCCCCTGCTGTAACAAAACTCACTTTTGATTGATCTTCCTGTGCCAAAGGGATCTGATGGTATCCTTGATAAGCATCCATAAGACATAACAATTCATGTCCGGCAGTAGAATCTACGAGCTGATCGATCCTGGGCAGGGGATACCAATCTTTGGGACATGCTTTATTTACATCCCTAAAATCCACACACATTCTCCATTTGTCTCCGGCTTTAGGCACCAAAACTACATTCGAGAGCCATGTAGGGAAACCGATCTCGCGAATATGGCCTGCCTTTAACAACTCTTCTACCTGTTTGGCAATGACATCGTCCTTTTCTGGTCCAAAATGCCCCCTCTTTTGCTTTATTGCTCGAACATTGGGGTCCACATTGAGGCGGTGTTCAGCAATCTCAGGTTTTACTCCAACTAAATCGGATGTACTCCATGCAAATACATCCACATGTTGATTTAAACAATCAACCACTTTTTCCCGTAATTCTGGATCAAGTTGGGATCCCACTCTAGTAATTCTAGTAGGGTGACCCATCTCGATATTGAGGAACTCCTATTTGGGTGTTACTCGTTCCTCCTCGTCCCGCTTCCTCTTTTCACTTCCTCGCTCTCTTCCTTCTTTATTCTGTTCTCTTTCTTGCCTTAACTCTTTCACATAACATTTCCGTGACGAGCTTTGATCACCTCTTACCTGCCCCACTTCTTCTCCTACTGGAAATTTCATGGTTAGATGATAGGTGGAGGCAACGGCTTCGAAGGCGGCTAGGGCTGGTCTTCCCAATATTACATTGTAAGAAGATGGTGCATCCACAATGAGGAAATTTATCATCTTTGTTTTGATCTTTGATTCTTCACGTAGTGTAACTGGTAGAGACACCTGCCCTATCGGATTTATGACTTCCCCTGCAAATCCGTGCAAGGACGTATTCACCTTCAGTATATGTAAGCTCCACAAGTCCATTTGGTTTAACGTATTAAGAAAAAGTACGTCCGCTGAGCTTCATGTGTCCACGAAAATCCTCTGCACATTATAGTTAGTTACTGTAGCAGAGATAACCAACGCATCATCATGAGGAAAATGGATTCCTTGCAGATCTGCGGGCCCAAAAGATATGGACGGACCCTCATGTACATGATTGGGGTTAATAGATAGTACTTGAAGCTTCCGGGCATGATTCCTTCTTGCTCTGTTCGAATCTCCACCCGACATTCCTCCGGATATCATGTGTATGGTTCCTCGATTAGGGACATTGTTCAAGGTTTCTTCTTTTCCCTCTACTCTTTCTCCCCGAACTGACCAAGGAACTGGCTGAGGCGTTCCACTTCCGGGATTTATGTTAATTTTAGGAATGAAATTATTGTCTTTGAACTCCTCGTTAAATCCCCGCATTCCATCAGACTCATTGGATCTTCCACCTCGGAAATCTCCTCCTCGATATCCTCTTCCTCGGAAGGACCCTCCTCGGAACATTCCTCCTCGGAAAGGTCCCCCTCTATGAGGTCCACCCCGTCCTCTTTTCGGCATACTTTGGTTCATGGCTACTTCCCGATGAGGTCTCACCGGAAATACTGGTCAAAACTTCTTTTGATTGGCTCCACTGGCTTATTCTTTCTGTTCACTTCTTCCCCAATTTTACCATATCTTCTTTGCTTCATCTTTTGGGCTTCTTCCAGATTAATGTATTTGGAAGCTCTTCCCAACAGCTCATCATAATCAGAAGGTGGCTTTTTTGCCAAAGATCGGAATAAGTCTCCATCTTTTAATCCTTGGGTGAACGCACTGATGAGTATTTCAGAAGTGACATGCGGAATGTCAAGACATGCATGGCTGAATCTTTTCAGAAAGTCTCGAAGAGATTCTTTCTCCGTTTCTTTAATCCCGAACAGACTAAGAGCTGTTCTCTTGCAACTCCGACTGCTTGCAAACTGATGCAGAAATAGAGAACTAAACTTCGGGAAGGAGTCTATGATTCTCGTCGGCAACTGATTAAACCATGCTTGCGCCGCCCCAATAATGTAGTCAGGAAAACCCGACATTTCACTCCATCCGTAAGTTGATGAAGAAGCGAAGCGTTTTCAAATCGAGACAGATATTCTTCGGGATCTGTACCACCATCGTAATTTCCCACATTTAGAGCCCTGAAGTTTGGGGGCAAAGCATCATCAACCACATGTGGAGCAAATGGAGTGCTCCTTTGCGGAGGATACAGATGTCCTTCCATCTTATTACGCATCTGCTGCATCTCACTTTTCAGCTCTTCCATTTGGCGATTTAAAGCTTTATCCGTTTCATCATTCAAATGATTAGGAATATTTCTAACTTCCTCAGGCCCTTTTTCAGGCTCCTGCATGGAGGCCAAATCTTCCTCTTCTTCTTCTTGCATAGTTTCTGGTTTCTGGGGAGGGGTCATAAATTGCCTCATGATCTCTCCGACAGTTTTAGTTATCATTTCTGTCAAATGCTCCATGGGCATTCTTCCAGCAGGAAATGTCCGAGGAATATTTTGAGATGATCCTGCATCTTCTGGCCCTTCTCTTGGTTCAGCGAACGAATCTGGATGAGAATTGGATCCATTTTCCATGGAAGCTTGCCCCTGACCTCTACCTCTGGCCATCTTGCCCTTTTATTTATTTTCTGTTGGAAAATTCGTCCTACTACAACGTCTTTGCCCTAAATGATCCCACAGACGGCGCCAATGATGTGATTCGAGATTTTGAATATAAGGTAGAATAAAATGTTAATGCAAAATAACGATAAACACAGCAAGATTTTTTACGTGGAAAACCATCAAATCGAGAGAAAAACCACGGGACCTAGTCCAGTATAAAATTTCATTATCTCGTCGATGATTTACAAGACTCTCTGGACACAAATAACAATCGCTCAATGACTTATACGAATATTTTTAGAAAAATAACAAGAAAGACCGAACAGACATAAATTTGCTCTCTTCGGAGTCTTTTTGCCCAGAAAAATCCAACCCCTGTGATGAGGCTATCAAAGGGTATTTATAGGGCTGTCATCAGTAACTAACTCGCGGGAAATCAGCAACATGATTTCCTCGGATCGTGGCTTGACTAGAGCCAAACGTGTCCGAGAAATCCGCCCCATTAATGCACGTTCAATCCCAGCCGGTTAATTAGTTTTAATTATGACCGGGTCTTCCGCTACACTTTGACCAGAATCCCGAAGAGGGTTTAGCAGTTGTTCTGCTCGGTAATTTTAGAGTTTGTATCTTCATAACTGGTTTTTACCCGAGAAAATCAATATGTCATATGACATCAACGATGTTATAACATCATCGTATTTGGGATCATAATTGTAATATTTATAAACATTTATATTGAAATGATAATAATTGTAGTGTTTGACATTTATCTCGTTTCTTTATTCTTAAAATCCTCTTCCATCATCCACACGCAAACTCCTTTGACTCCGATTTTCGACAACCTATATTTATACAAAATTAAATTATTTGTTTTCAAATAAAATAATAGTGAGAAATGAAGGAAAAAGCCGGAACCACTCACAGCCGCAATATACATCACCCAAAAGGTTTTTTAAATAAATAACTCATTATTTTTTTAAAAAAATGGATAAAATAACTTGAAATATAAAATAATTTTCAAACTGACTCGATATGCCAACATAATTGGCGTGTTCAAAAGAAGACCTCAACTGAGGTGACATGACCAACTTTTAAAACAGGACACGCCAACTTTATTTTTTTTTCAAAAGTTGGACACTCCAACTAAGTTGGCTGTCCAACTTAGTTTTTTTTGTATTTATAAAAAAACAAACAATTTACAATAAAAAATATAATAAAAATATGTCTCACCATCAGATAAATTATAAAACAAAGTTCATATTTTTAAAATTTTATTTAAATAAATTTTTTTATTATCAAATTCGAAAAATTATATATTCTGTACTGATAAGTTTTAATAATAAAACTATTATTATATTTTCCCAATAAATAAGGGTGTTTCCCTTCTCCTTACGGAACCAGTCATCTAATTGTCAATCCTTGAGGCTCCGATTCAGCTACGTTACCTCCATCTTAAATTACTGTCTTCCCAAAACTCTCCCCAACGATTAATTTTATTCTAAGAATTGCCCCTTTTTAAACAAAAAAGTTTATTTATTCAATTTATTGAAGGACAAATTTTATATAACTATTATACGATAGAATGGTGGACCTCCAAGAGAAATCATGTCCAAAAGATACGTGTTTCAGATATATGTATGCTCAATTGGATATACGGTAAGACCAGAAAAGATTAAATAAGGAACAAAGACATTCAAACTGAAGTATATGTGACTTATATAGAAGCAATGAGGCAATAAAGTCGCTTTATACTGATTTGGTCACATACGATGTAGGCTAGTGATGCAACTACTAGTGGAATTCATTTTGAGAGCAAATTGAAACCAACTTTATATATAATGATATGAATTTCAAAGAGATTAATTAAATATTATGACCGAAAAAAACTCTTGAAGATGGCTAAAGATATGTGCGTGAGATGATTTGATATATTTCAATCTACTGATATTAAAGGCTTAGTTTTTGTATTGATATGAGATCCAAGAACTCGATTGTCCGTATATTTTATTGTTTTTGTTTGTCGAGTACTTGTAAAACTTTTGCAAGCTTCGAACTACAGTTTAAGAATAAAACGATAGTGCTAACCTTGGTTTTTATTAAACAATTTATTCCAAAAATTGGATTTGTTTATTAAAACAATACAATTAAGAGCGATTTACAAAAATAAAGTAAGACGTAATCTCAAAATCAGCCTTTATAATAAATTTTTTTGCAAACACTGATTGTGATGAGAGAAATCATTGGAATTACTATTTTTTTTTTTTAAAAAAAATAGTAATTCCAATTGGCGAAATCAATATTATAATTAAAAAGAAAACCCAAATTCTGAGCAAGTGATGACGGAACCTGTGTTCCCCGGTTCAGGGATTTGGGCTTTACAATAAGGCATTAAGGCCTGCATGTTGGGGGTTTTTATTGAAGACCGCCAAGGAAAGCGCCACAGGTGTTTTTCGAATCGGGTCATAAAATATTTGATTCGTATTCAAAATTATAGAATTTAAGAAGAACTGAAATATGTTTGAACATTTTTCGAGCCGATCGATATGCACAACAGCCTTAAAAGACTTTCCATTATGGTTCGTCGTAATGGCCGCGAAACCACAAGAAGTCTACTCTTTCAGTTCATGGACATTTCATGGAATGATCAAGATGATTATTGTGGATTTTTTTAAAAAAATTTAAACATTTAATGAAAAATATATAACAATTGGGGAAAAAAATTTAAAAAAAATTCCGCAATGACCACGTCGAACGAGAAATAGGTCGTTCTGTTCCTCAACAATGAGAAATCAACGATATTCTATAAGTAAAAAAAAAGAAAAGAAAAGCGTTGGATTGTTTGAAGGAAAATGAATCCATTGAATAATAGTAAATGGATTATACTTTAAAAGAGGACCTATCAATCTTGGCAATTGACAGAGCTCTGTTAGGTCCCATGCATGATCTCCACAACTCACTTCAATTTATGTCATGCCTTATCATACAAGATTTCATAGCTATATTTATCTTTAATAATTGTTGGACATATTTGATCATTTTACGAAGGATCAGATGAGAAGATAATGAACAGTTTTGGCAATAATGTTTTGTCTAAGTTGTGGTGATTAATCCTCGCCCATAAGTGTCGAGCCATGAGCTCCCCGGCCTTGTTGGGATGAAAAAGAGCTCATGACCACTTTGGGCAGATTAGACTTTGAATTGTGGTTGACGTAAAAAATGATTTAGCCCCTCTACCACTAAAAAAAAGTGGAGCATATCAAGTCCACCTTCACAATTATGCACGAAATTTTTAGCTAGACTACACGCAAGATTATTACCAGATCTAAGGACATACACATTAACAGATGATAGAAAATATTTTTTAAGTGATTGAATCTCATCAAAAAAATGACTTCAGCTATAGCCAATGAACCATACTCGCTCACAATATCATTCACCATAGCTATGCGATCACCTTCCAGCATTATTTTTAGCCAAGAACGAGAGAGAGCCAATTCCACCCTAGATTTTGGGGCTAAGGTCTCCATATTTTTTAAATATGAAATACCCCAACTTTGATTAAATGATCCTTGGGTGGCCCACCTACAATTGAATATTGATTAACTATCTCTACCGAGAAATATTCTATGTTATCCTATGAAGTACATCCAATCATTTATTGAGAATATTCCCAATGATGTTAAGTGAGAATATTCCCAATGAATGGTTGAATGTATCTCATGAGACACTACCCTATGAGGTAGCATAGAATAAATCCTCTACCACATACTTCCCTTAAGGTCGTGCTTTCAGTGACATGTTAATTGTTATCCACATCTAATCAACCAGACTATCGTACTCTCAATATGATGATTATGATCTTCATCTTCACCTCGAACAACAATGGAACCACCAACATGCTGCACATCTCATCCAATCCTATCATGTTAAATCCTTAAGTCGGTCTGACTAAAGTTTGAGTCTTATAAATAACAAAAACTCATTTTCCCAGCTTCTCATGATAAAAAAAAAACAAATCTTTATGTTATATGTGGCCTATACGATTTAGGTCAATATACTCGTTATAAAAAAATCTTTATGTTATATGTGGCCTATACGATTTAGGTCAATATACTCGTTATGTGCAGTCGATTTATTCCAATTATTACATGATGATTTCAATAAAGTATTTTTGTAAACACATTTTATACATTAAAAAGAGTAAAATCGTACCGAATATATCATAGAAGTATGTCAAAGTGAGTAATTGATAATTTATCTTATGTGGTATTGTTAATAACTATATTTTATGTAAGGACCCCAAGCCCTTAACCCTTAATTAGTGTATTAACCATTATGTGTGGCACATGCTTTCAATAAAAAGTCAATCGGGAAGCTCAAATGATGCTTACAAAATTCCTTTAATATTCAACGTTATAAGATCATCTCTACTAACATATAGACTCATAGAGTTGCCCATTACCAACCCCATTTTGCCACTTTTTACATTGTGGACTTTTATAAAAATTTGGGCAGAGTCTCCCCGTAAATTGAGCTATCCCGAAATAAAAGCACAACACATAACATAATTCCCGGCCAGGGAAAAACATAATACTCATCAGAATGCAGCAATACCAAGTAAATTCCCAGCCAGGGAAGACGCCACACATAAGACGACAAAAGTGGGTTTCAACCCCCACATAATACACTAACGACCCTCATATCATTAGCAATTCTACCACAATTGCATGCAACATATAATGAAAGAGAGAAAGGCTCATGCCTTTATATACAACCCATATACAAACATAACCGTGCTCACATGCGAGCATCATAAATATGTATAAAACCCTCGGGTGTATATGTACTCTATACGATACCGTGCTCCATCAAGCCCTGGTACCACGATCCTGGGAGTACATCCAATCAACAGCTCGAGCTCAGCTCCACAGCCATCGATGCACCTGTTCACCTGCCCCAACAGAGACAGCCCCCAACGGGGTGAGCATACCAATACACAAAATCTCATAATCACAATAATGAAATTCATAATTTACAACACAAGTAAATATTAATGAATTTTAAATGATACTCCCTGGATGGCAACATCCTCATCCGGGATTCCGTGTACTGTCCCTGTTCTCACAATCATCAAACTCATCAAATCTCATAAATCAGTAAATCAACACATTGATTTAACTCATAGCATGCCTGATTCTCAAGTATCAAAAATCAATGATTCCAAGTTCAATATACATACAAATATAGATATCTCAATATCTAGTACTGATTTCTCAATTTCGCTATCAATCATAGATAGTTCAAATGCCTAGCATTTATTTTACCAATTTTTCATTATACCTAGACATCTCACATGTCTTATAATGAGTACATGATCCCACGATCATTCTCAGGCATCTCAAATGCCGTACAATAGTCATATAGACTCAGTACCCCATATATATCAACACATAATATGCATATAGTCATACCCACAACCATCTAATGCAATTCCAACACATTATGCATTTCACAATTGCTATCACGTAAAGTAATGCTCGTACGTCGCACGTACCTTAATCTCCGAAGTCCGAGCCAAACCTCGCTCGAGTTCCATGCTCCGAGGAACGATGTGCTAACACGATAAATTAATTCACAATTAATTACGAACATGCAACCCATGCTCAAGCACACCCATAACCCTCAAAAATATTGTCAACACAAGACAATAAACCAATATCGAAAATTGCTCAAGAATTCCCCACAAATTTTCGAACCTTCACAACATAAATCGAACCCAATTAAACACCATAATTCATCTAAAATATGAATTACTCAATTAACAACGAAAATCATCATCCCCAAGCCAAAATCCCCAATTTTCGATTCAAGCCCTAAATTCGAATCCAATTCCTCAATTTCGAACACAATCAAGCATCATAATGCATCAACAACATGAATTAATCAATCCATAACAAGAATCATCACTCCTTGTCAAAAGCCCCAATTTTTCGAGCCCTAAATCACAAAAATCGAGCTTAAATTCGAAGCAAATGTAACAAATATTTTCGAACTAAAAAGTCTGGAATCATCGACTCAGAATCAGCTTAAAAACGCCCCAAAAACACCAGAAAAATCGTACCAAAAACATACCAAAATCGAGCCCCAAAAATCGGATGAAATCCAGTTTTCGAACCCTACGCTTTTCTGGCAAATCCGAACGCGATTCTCGACGAAATTTCGAATTGTTGGTATGTATAGAAGCGCCTGGAAGAGACGATTCCAACGGCGGGTGGCACGCGCCGAACGGCGGCGGGCGGAGGCCTTTTCTGCGCGGTGGTCGAAAGGGGATCGAGATGTGCGCGCGGGAGGAGAGAGGGAAGAAAGGGGAAAAATGGTTCCGATAATTAAAATCTCGGGTTCAACTGGTATTTATAGCAAAAATACCCCGAAATACTAATATCCCCACAAATACATCATGATTCATTAAAAATCATCTGTTTTCAAAAATTCTCTCTCTAACTCAAAAACCCCCTACCGGTGCCCACACACAGCACCCGAGATTCTGAGTCACACTAAAACCCAACTCACAGGTTTTCACCGAAATGAGAATACGATCTCAACCTCGGGATCCAACAACCCCAACTACTCAATTAAACGAGCCCAGAAGGCCCAACACCGCGATTAAACTCCAAATCGCCACGTAAAACAACTTTACGGGTTATTAACACTCCGGGATTAACATCCCTAATCTCAGGTCATCACATTTTATCTCATGTGGTTTATAGATATACATTTTATCCTCGTGTTATCGTAAATAGACACTTACCACTTGTAGTTTGTATATAGATATTTTACCTTACTGTTTGCAAAACATTGCACAATGTCCTCTTATATGGATATGGTGTTTTGCACTGTATTCACAAATTAAATGGGATAAACTATCTATTTTAAAAATTATATTATGATAAACTGTCTATTTTAATAATTATAGAAGGTAAAATATCTATTTTCAAACCACATATGTGTAAATCAAACGAGGATTCGTTGCCAAAAAATCCTATCGATAGACATGATGTGTAAATTGTTTGGATGAAATAATGGTAAGAGGAATTCAGCTAAATTTGGCTTTCCATTCGAAGAGATATGAGGATCTTGAAATGGGGCACTCACTTGAAACAGCCTCATTTGTCACTCTCTTGAATCCGACGTGCGCCCCCCGTCGTTTTGGAGGCAATCGGGACCCAAAACTTTATTCTCCCCACCCACCTCCCATGTTTAATGACAATTGTGCCCCCATAATAATGCATTCTAATTATCACATTCCATTCTTTTCTTTACTTATTTTTAATTATCCAATAATTAAAAATTATATAAATATCTATTCATTATATGATAATATATTACAATATCCCTTCTTGTGGCGAATCTCCAGAGGATTGTCAATTTCAAGGCCCCCTTCGACAGAAGCATCTAAATTAGTGTTTTTTCAATTATTATTTTAGAGTGGTCATTTGTGATATTTGAAAGATTTTTCACTTTTTCAGACAGGAAAATTTACTTAAAATTCAAAATACAATTCTAAAAACTTCATATTCAAAGGTAATTTATAAAATCTGTTCTACTATCTTCTAAATTTTTATTTTAAAGATATTATTTAATAACAAATTCCATCTTCGAATACATGAGATATGGTTGAGCGTTGTTGTCCCATATTGAGAGCTTAAAATCTATATTTGCTCCTTATAAAAATTCTGGGATACTCCTATCATAACCAGTTGGTTATGAGTATGAAGCACATGAATTCTTAACATGGTATCACATCAGGTTTTTCATGTGATTGACTATTCCGCCATATGCTCACCGTCCCATGCATTATCAATCAATGTGTTTGACTTATATAATGTCACTCGTGATGGAGGCATGTTGAGAGTTGTTGTCACATATTGGGAACTTAAAAGCTTTATTTGCTCACTCATAAAAATTTGGGGTACTTCTATAATAACCAATTGATTATGAGCAGAAACCTCGAAAATTCTTAACAGATACCCGATGCATTTTACCCCTTTATCATGTTTCTAAATATAACATGTTAGTTGCTATTTGTTTTATCAAAGAGGAAAAGTTTGTAAGTTGGTTATAGATGCCGTGCACACTACATGTAACATATCGATATCAACCATACATCACTTAAATTCTACTATGTTTTAGCTTCTTATTATTATTGTTCTTCTTTTGGTAGAGCAAGAGAGCAGTTGAAGAAGACATGTCTCGAAATTATTCACAAAGATTTGAAACCTAATGCGATCAACAAGGATATTTGGCTGAAAAACGCTCTTAGAGAAGATTTACGCATGTGCACGACCTGACTTGATTATTTCTATGATTTATATAGTTTATCTCAATCCATTATGCGATCAAATGTTACAAGAAAACTAATATTTATCTAAAAAAATTAAATAGTTTAAAATAATTTTTCGTATCTGATCCCTTGAAGACACAAAAGGGTCATTTAATTTGACAAGAGGAGAAATATTCCAATTTGAATACTTACCAAGCCACGATAAGATACTAGTGGTGTTGAATATATAATATCATTGTTAGAAAGTTTTAAATTATTTCAAAAGATACCAATATTGATATAGATTCAGAATTCCACGATATTACAGAAGGATTCATACATTTATAGGGGAAAAAAATGATTTAAAGGATAATATTTTGGAGTTATCTAAATTATTAAAATAATATAAAATAGGATTTGGGGAGATAAAGAGTCATACCAAAAACCAAAAAATGTGATATTATTAGTTATCATATAGCATAAATATGTTACGTAAGTTGACTTGTGTGTTCCCCAAATTGATCCAAAGGAGTTTGCAGTCGATGGAAACATGCGGAAATTAGAATTTTAATTTTGGGGGACAAAAAATAATAACAAAAAAATATAAAGCGAACAATTTTTTAGAGTGGTGAAAACATAATTTTCAGAGGGAAAGTGTATTTTTTGTAAAAAAAAAATTCTTTTTTTGGGGACAGATATATATACTAGTTCATTTCTGTATGTGTTGCATGCATATACAATGTAAAAAATGATGTGATAATTGTAACGTCGGTTTTTTATTCTGGTTTTAGTTTTTTTAATATAAATTATGAAACGATTATACAATATTTTTATATTTTTATATTATTTTGGATTTTAATAAATTTTTAGGGTAATATGGTAATTTATATGGTAGTGTAATGTTAATTTGTAATATTATGAAGTGCATAACGTAAATTTGTGGACACATAGATGTCATGTGTGATGGTAATATTTTTTATTGACAGGAGTATGAGTGTAATTAAACATTGGTCGAAAATAGTCAGAATACTAAGATCCTCACAAATTGTATATACTAATAAATCTTTTCACGCGATGTATGCACATAAAATAAATTTTAATATAAATATAATTTTAGATATAGTAAATTTTTTTTAAATATAATAAAGTTGGAATATTTTTTATTTAAAGTTAATGTTTGAAATTATAACTTGTTATGTTATGTTTTATTTGAAAATAGTAACATAATGGGAAATGAGTATTTTTGGAAGAAAAATTGGTATGGCATGAGAGGTCAAATTTCACTTTGGATTTTGTCATGTCATATGACTTAATCCTAGCGAATACCTGGTTCAAGAAGAGGCCCTCTCATCTAGTTACTTTTAAAAGTGGGTCTAGTGCAACCCAAATAAATTTCTTTTTGTCTAGAAGGATATATATAGTTATATGCTTGGATTGTAAGGTAATTTCAAGAGAGAGTGTAGTTACCCAACACCGACTTTTAGTTTTAGATGTTAGGATTAAGAATATGGCTACTAGAATTAAGCATAAGTTAGAACCTAGAATTAAGTGGTGGCGGTTAAAAGAAGGTAACATTGGAGCTTTTGTAGAGAAGGTAGTCGATGAAGTTAATTGGACGCCATGAGATGATCCTGATACCACCTGGAACAAAATGGTTCGTGGCATTAAGATGGTAGCTAAAGAGTTCCTTGGTGAGTCAAGAGGATATGCTCCACCAGGTAAGGACGTATCATGGTGAAATGAAGATGTAAAGAAGGCTATCCAAATTAAAAGGGACGCTTACAGAGAGCTGAAGAAGAACAATGGGCCACCTTCGAAAGATATAAGCTTGCCAAAAAAGAAGCGAAGACAGGGGTTCGAGATCCTAGAGCTAAAGTCTACAAAAAGTGTACAATAAATTGGATACCAAGGAGGCAGAAAAAGTATCTACAGGATTGCCCGAGCGAGGGAGAGGAAGACAAGAGACTTATGTGCAGTGAAATGCATAAAAGATGAGAACCATAAAGTCTTGGTTCGAGATGAAGACATCAAAACAAGATGAAAGAATTATTTTAACAGCTTGTTCAACGGTGACTTTATCCAAGATTTAGGTGATCTTAACATCCATCAACATGATGTAAACCAGGAGTTTACTCGCAGAATTAGAGAATCTGAGGTTAAAGAAGTTTTGAACAAAATGAAAGCACGAAGAGCAGTTGGTCCTGATAGAATCCCTATTGAAGTATGGAGATGTTTAGGACCGACGGGGATAAAGTGGCTAATAGATCTATTTAACAAGATTTGGAGGAGTAACAAAATTCCAAATGAATGAAGAAAGAGTACTCTCATCCCTATCTATAAGAATAAGGGTGACATTCAGAGTTGCACCAACTATCGTGGTATAAAACTCATGTGTCACACAATGAAGCTTTGGGAGAGGATAATTGAATGTCGTTTAAGGAGGAATGTTAAGATATCGGAGAACCAATTTGGGTTCATGCCAGGACGGTCAACCACTGCAGCTATCCATTTACTTCGTCAACTTGTCGAGCGCTATCGTAAGAGGAGTAAAGATCTGCATATGATCTTTATAGACTTGGAGAAGGCTTACGATAAAGTACCAAGGGAGATATTATGGTGGGCTTTGATGAAGAAAAAAGTTCACATCAAGTATGTCACTATAATCAAGGACATGTACGACGAAGTAGCATCCAATGTGCGAACGTGCAGTGGGGTGATAGTGAGTTCTCGATCACTATTGGATTGCATCAAGGGTCTGCGTTGAGTCCTTTTCTATTCGCCCTACTGATGGATGAGATAACAAAAGACATACAAACTGAATTACCTTGGAACATACTTTTTGCTGACGATGTTGTGTTAATCGACGAGACAATGGCAGGGGTAAATGCCAAATTGGAGTTATGGAGAGAGACTTGGGAATCCAAGGGTTTTAGATTAAGTAGGTCTAAAACGGAATATATGGAGTGCAGATTTAGTGGCCGTTCCTTTTGGGATTCCGGTGTTGTAGCACTCGGTGGTCAAGAGGTATCAATGAGCATCAAGTTTCGATACCTAGGTTCAGTTATCCAAAAGGATGGAGAGATTGACAGCGACGTTAACCACATGATTCAGGCTGGTTGGTTGAAATGGAGAAACGCCACCGGAGTTCTATGCGATAGTAATATCCCGCTGAAATTGAAGGGAAAGTTTTATAGAACCGCCGTTAGACCCGCAATGTTGTATGGGACGGAATGTTGGGCACCCAAGAGGAATCACATTCAAAAGATGAGTGTGGCAGAGATGCGTATGCTTCGTTAGATGTGCGGTAAAACCAGAAAGATAAAATAAGGAATGAAGATATTCGAGCTGAAGTAGGTGTAGCTTGTATAGAAGAGAAGATGCAAGAAAGCCGCTTACGCTGGTTTGGTCATGTTTGACGTAGGCCCAGCAGTGCACCTGTGCGTCGAGTGGAGTCCATGGATTTCGGCCAGTTCACGAGAGCGAGAGGACGACCGAAGAAGACATGTCTCGAAGTTATACGCAAAGATTAGGAGTGCAAGGGGATTACAGAAGATATGTTGACTGATAGGAGCATTTGGAGAAGACTGACGCATGTGTCCGACCCGACTTGATTCTCTCTATTGTTCATATAGCCTACCCCCAATTCATTGTGATTAAAGGCTTAGTTGTTGTTGTTTGTTGTTGTATATATATAAAAGACATTTCGTGTGGTATAGGGGTGGTCATTCAGTTCGGTTTGAACAGAACCAAAATTTCAGTTTTGAAATTTCAAAATCGAACCGAAATTGTTCGGTTTGGTTTCGGTTTTAACCGAACTTTCTTCGTTTGGTTCGGTTTCGGTTCGAACCGTACTTTTTTTTAATTGAATTTTTCAAATTTTTTTTTTGCAATTGTATGACTAAGTAATGAAAATTCAATGTAAATACAAACACTAATACATCATACATTAGATTCAAATGAATTCTGAACCTTAGACTTTTTAATTCAAACTTCTAATATTATTTTGAAGCTATTTAATACAAAAAAATCGAATTTAAATGAGACAACAAAATAAATTATATTATACTTGAAATACGTTGTTAATTTACGAGTTCTTATTAATACAATCAGAAGCGAAACAATAAAAAAAAAATTAAACCATAAAAAAAAATTCAATTTGTTTTTTAAAATTTCGGTTTTCGGTTCGGTTCGGTTAACCGGACCTTGTAATCGAAAACCGAATTTGTTTAAAACCGAAAACTGAACCAAACTTTTTCGGTTCGGCTTGCTTCGATCGGTTAATCGAACCGATGAATACCCATATACAACTATGGTATTGTACTAGTTGCAACACGTAGCTAGTACCAAGATCAACCAACCATGTCCCAATCTCACGAGCATCCCACCACGATGCAAAGGGTGATTTTGTACTTTCACGAGAAACCCACATTAAAGGTCCTCGTCAGATCCAGCTAAAATAACAATGACATACGATGACTTCCCCCTTACGAACCCACCACTTACCCCTTCTTTGGGGTCATTTTAGTTGCCTTAGCTTGCCTAAACTCTATTACAAATTTTTTTCCTGATTAGACCATGTTTTGGTCCAAATGGGATTTATGGTATTGTTGATTTTTCAAAATAAGAGGATGCTACAATTCGAGATAGAAAATTTTACATATTTTTATTGATAATTATATGTGATGTTATCCATTGTTTTTTTATATTTGGTAAAATAACTGCAATAAAATATAAATATGAGACACCATAATTTTATGTAATATGCACTCTTCGGTATTTTACAGGACTCTGACACAATATTTGAATAATGAAATAAGAACAAAGTTGAAAGACCGAACCGATTATATAATATACTCTCTTCGGTATCTTTTTCGCCCCAGGGTTCCACCTCGTGTAATGTGGCCTTGGGCTTGTGCTTATAGTGCTTCATCTGGCAGTTAATATGAGCCAAATCCGGGACATGATATGCCTCTGATCTTGGTGTTACTGGCTTAAGACGTGTCTGAGAAATCAGCACGTCATTAACGCACGTTCGTCCACACCACCCGTTGATTGTCAGTTATGTCCAGGTCTTCCGCTATTGTTTGACAATAAGCCGAGCATGTGTTAACACTGTTCGGTAATCTGTGTTTGGGGTATTTCTTGTTTGACACTTGTATGTGATTTTACCCGAGGAGATTGATTCATCTTATGACGTCAATATATTAAATCTAAAAATACATCCTCCCAACATAAAAAAGCATTCCCGAATTTAATATGATAGTGTGTATTCTTCGGCTTTGCTTCCTAAAAATACACGAGAAAAATATTAACGTTGTATTTGATTTGAAGGATTTAAAGCCATGTAATCTTTAATTTCAAAGTCATTTAATTGTTTGAATGAATTTATATTATATATATTTCAAATCCACCTATTTACTTATGTAAATATAAGTATAATTATAATAGATTTGAAATACACGAGTTAGAGTCAGTAAATAACTAAAACAAACTTGCAAATAGAGTTAGAGTTAGATCACACAGTGCAAAAACCCAAGAGAAGAAAACGTTGAGAATTGGTTTTTAACAGCTATGTTTATTCCCATAAAACAAGGTTGAATAATCTGGCCAAGAATTTGACGTTTTTGTAGAGAAAACAAGCCATGTTAGTTGTTACAATGTTCTTCAACTACGTCAAAGCAAAGGAGATTTTGGGTTTGCAAATTCTTGAAATTCGAGCTTACTTATTATAACGTTAGGTAAAAAATATGCATCGGGTCCTACCATCAATATACATAAAAAAATGTATCTATATGTATATATATGCATATATATATTGGTTTATCACATGTCCCGATCTGTACAAGAATTTCTCATTTTTAATGCATCATCAATATATACTTACACATATGTTCTCTCTTTATTCCACCATTTTTTTACCCACTAAAAATAAATAATTTCAAATATAAAAAAATATATATGAAAATTCAAATTCAAGGGAGATTGTGTCTACTTCACGCCATATTGGTTCTCCAAATATTTTCTTCCTTCCATCTCTCTTAAAGCCCCCTTCTCCTCAACGCCCCCGTTACTATAAAGAAGCCTCACTTTCCCTCCCTTATCGCACACCCTATATCTTTTCCCTTTCTTCCTTCTTTCGTTCGTGTTCTTGTGCTCCTTTCTTGTTACGCATAATATAGTTATATACATACATATTCTCCACTTTGATGGGTTGTAAGAGAAGTTCATGATTATCAAAATCCTGGTCGTAAGTTGGAGCTGCAGGATTGGAAAATTCCCTGCTATTTAACTTCATAAACATATGGATCATAAACTTAACTTTGTGAAGAATGGTGTGCTGAGATTGCCTCCTGGTTTCAGATTTCACCCCACTGATGAAGAGCTTGTGGTGCAATACTTGAAGCGCAAGGTGCTGTCCTATCCCATACCTGCTTCAATTATCCCAGAAGTTGAAGTCTGCAAGTCTGATCCTTGGGATTTACCAGGTTGGTTCACGATTTCTTTAAGATACTTCTTGTTTTATTCGAAACATGCGTTGTCTCTCAAAATCAAGCCCTTTTTAAGTATTAAGCAGCACAATTTCGTTTTTCTCTGGAAAAATCAAGGGATAGGCGAATAAGAGAGTTGATGCTAATGGTTTTGAGTTTATGTATGTATAGGTGGTTCTGAGCAAGAGAGGTACTTTTTCAGCACCAGGGAAGTCAAGTATCCGAATGGCAATCGATCGAACAGGGCCACCAGTTCGGGCTACTGGAAGGCAACCGGTTTGGATAAGCAGATTTTGAATTCCAAAAGCGGAAACAAGCCAGTTGGAAAGAAAAAAACTCTAGTTTTCTACAGAGGGAAGCCTCCAAAGGGAAGCAGAACCGATTGGATCATGCACGAATATCGCCTAATCAACGCACAAAACTCTGACCCACAAACCAAAGTTTCAGCAGAGGTGAAAACTGAACCAGACCCTTCAGTTCATATCAAGCAAAAACTGTAAAGGAAATAATATTTCAATGGTTTAATGTTCGATACTTTCTACAGGAAAATTGGGTACTCTGCCGAATATTTTTGAAGAGGAGGAACAACAAGAACGATGGCGATGCTATGCCGCAGCAAAATGTGACAGCCGCTTCAGGGCCGGTTTTCTTTGATTTTATGGCTAGGGAGAGGGCTGATTTGAATCTACTCCCGGCTTCATCATCCTCCGGTTCAAGTGGGATCACAGAGATCTCAAAAAACAGTGAATCTGATGATCATGAAGAAAGCAGTAGCTGCAATACTCTGGCCAACACTTTCAGAAGGAAGCCATCTCCTTAAAAATTATATAAACAACTAGTTATCAGAGATCTATCTAATTAGCTTTCAGGGGGCTCCCTTTAATCAAGAACCTGTTTATAAATGTATGTAGAGATTTGGGTAATGGGCAATGCAGAGAACAAAAATGGGACCAACAAACATGTTGAATCCAATGTTTCCATGTTTTTAAGTAATCTTCATTAATGAGCAAAGGAATGTTAGAAAATCACTAAATTTCAGATTGATCCTCTGATTAATCACTTGTAATTCCCAAATAGCTCGAAGAAAGTTCAGTAAAAGAAGAATGAAAAAGAGGCCGCATGTGCAAACAGAGGCTAATCTTTAGTTAAAAGAGAATCACTTTCCCGAAACACAAGAATAAGAACATAATCTTTGCAAAATCACATTCACATGGGGTTCCTTAGCCTTATTGCAACCTAAAAAGGTTAAATTTTATGTATCGAGTTCCCTATGAAGCACCAATTTATTTAAGGAATCTCAAAACACTCAAAAAACACCATATATTACATTCTAGCATAATACAAATCCTTCTTACAGATCGGAAGCCAATTATTATTCATTGAATTCTTGATGGCCATTTTCTTAATTGTCTCTTCTTGCTTTCTTCTTGCAAGTTAATGCTATATGTGAATACACACAGTTCGACAATTGGATTGCGAAAGGTAACCAAGAATTTCAATACCTAGGGCCTAGTGTTGAAGAAATCCATGCAAGATTCCTTTCATTTCACAAATAAAAGAAGGTAGACCTCCAACACAACAATATAATCATAATTATAATGAAATGAGATAGATTAAGCAAAGAGAGTCTCCCACAATCTCCCAACTACCATATTGTACAACTCTGACTTAATTATTCTTAATACAGAATTAGACCTAAACATAAGCACGCCATTATATATAATCTTGCATTTAGCACCTTTTATATTTCTGAATAATAACTTGAAAGGTCTTCTTCAATGTGGAGTACACGCGTCCGACATGCAAAGTGTTGTCTTATCCCCAACAGCAGTTGACTCCCATCTAGCACGCCTCCTACTTATAATACACAATATTTCACTCCCAAATATGTAAAACTAAGTATTAAAAATGATAAAGCAATTCCACAGGCAATATCGTAACAGTTTGAAAATCATATAAAACATCTATTTTTGTAAGGGGAAACTCGGAGCTGGCCTTCGGGCATTCCTGGGGTCAGATCCAACAGCCACAAATGATTCGGGACCACTGATGAGTGTTTCTCGAATACCCCATGAGGTGGATGAATGACCTAAATTTATCAACGGATTAGGTCCCACATAAAAAAGGTGTTGATAAATCTAGATCATTGATCCAACACCTGAGGTGTTACCAATAGCTAGCCAAGAATTATTTAGATCTAACATGATTGATGATATCATGTTAGAGAAAAAGGGGTTTATTGGTTGTTATCCCCATGTGCATTACCTTAAGAGATAACAACCATTGTATATGAATATTCTCGTTAATGTTAGATGTGAATATTCTTATTTAATGGTTTGATGTATCCTTAAAGGCAATGGTAGCATCAGACCAACCAGAATAAAGGGTAGACAAGTTTAAAAATGATAGCACATACTGATGCCAAGTGGATGATTGGCAAATCATGCACGGCACTGGGTCGATTAATTAGAAGAAAGTATAATTGTATATATATATGTATATGTAAAAACATTTATAAAGACAAATAGGTAATAAATATTGCCGACCAATCTTCCTTGTTGTCTGTGGCATAGAATAATGTTAGAGCTGTTGGAGTTCTTCACGTCACCAGTTCTATAAATAAGTATATATAATATTTTCTTGTCATGACTAATTAAATACCATGATAAGATGGGATGGTATGTAATGTAATGAATTGCAATTCAAATACTCTCATTATATTTAGAGTGACGTGTGTGTATGTATCTTCTTTTCAAATTTCAGGTAGAAAAAATGGAATTGGACTCTTGCTTATGGGGTCCCTACTGGTAGACCACACGCATGCAACAACTTTTTGAAAGCATAGTTTGATTAAGTCAATTGCTAATTAAAGAACCCCGTTGAATGGTTAGATGGTTGAGCAATTTGGGAATTACAGAAATAAAGAAGTTGAAGGACAAGAAATGTGTATTGCCAATTATGCGAGTTGACAAATTCAAAGACAAACCATTTGCAGTGGGTTTTATTTGCACAAAATTAACTCCAGAGTGGTTGCTTAGAATCTATGCAACAATGACAAGCTAGTGGTGGATTACATCTCTAGTTTGAAAATAGACAGATTACCCATGTGGTTTGAAAATATGCATTTTACGCTATTGTGGTTTTGAAAATAGGCAGATTACCCCCCACTTGTGTTTTTGAATTTAGGCACTTTAACCCTTTGTGGTTTGCAAAAAAAAACATTCACAGATGGGGTATTTTGCACCTATTCACAAACCTCAAGGGAGTAAAGTGTCTATATTCAAAACCACACGCGGTAAAATACATATTTTCAAACAATTTGAGGGTAATCTGCCTATTTTCAAAACCACAATGTGGTAAAATGCATATTTTCAAACCACAGGGGTAATCCGTCTATTTTTAAAACCACAATGGGTAATCCGCCACTAGCTCCAACAATGACATTTCAAATCTTTAGCCATATTCAAATAATATGGTCTCATCAAATATAAAGATACCCAAAGAAAAAACTATTTCATACTCAAGACTTATACCAACAAGGAAAGGTTGACCCTACAACACATTGAATTTGGCCTGATTGAAAACCAACCTTTAACAGAATTTTTAGTTGGTAAAGAAGACACTGAAAATTATAGTAAATTTATTTTAATTCCAAAAGGATACTAACCTCGATCACGCTTGAAACACCATGACCAAGTATACGTTTAAATCGCAATGATAAATCCGAGGCTAAAGAAACAGTTGAAAATGAACTCTAATCAAATTGCAGCTTCAACAACAGGAAGGAATACCTAAGATATTGGAAAACTCAGATCAACAAGCATATGTGGAAGTGATTTACTTAAGGAGCTCGTATGCTTCTAAACATTATCCTTAACATTAACATAAGTTTTAGGAACACAGAAGAGATAGTTGTATGAAATTTCAGCCTTTCCTGGTTTCCACGTCAATTAGTAGTAACTTTTTCTCCATAATACCCTGCGTAATTCAGTCAGAAGAATTAGCTACATCGTTCCTATAACTCTTAACTACATTGGTCATGAACATTTGTAATATAGCAGAGCATGCATAGAAATGGTCATGGAAACTACTACTCAGAATACCATAACTAATGTGATAGAATTCATGGGCTGAGTTATGGTTTGATGGGATTGAGACAAAATTCTAAATGATAAATGATACATGGTGATGCACAATGGTGACATAAACTAATGCTAAAAAGGAAGCTTAAGAAGATAGAAAAGAAAATCAAACTACACAATTGAGGTATAAAGATGGAAGTACATAAACAGAAAAAAATTGCAATATATAAGTTTCCCAAGTCCTAATGTCTGACAGAGGATTTGCCCTTGTTTAGAATTCTTACTCATTTAAGCTAATTTGGGATTTTTTTAGTTCTCCATTCCAGCAAACTCCCCCACCTTAATCCAGAGACATTTCCAAGGGAGGTGGCTCAGAACATGCCCACAAAACAGCCTAAGTCTGTAAGGTAAACATTTTTATTCAAGATTTTTTTTGGCATCATAATACACACCACCACAACACACGCTCACAGATAAATATACAGAGACATTTCATAGCAAGCACATGAAGATTTAGTGCCTAAATTAGCAATTGAGATATCAATTATCAAATAATACTTGGTAAAATAGAACTTGTCAGGCCAATTTCAATAAAGCTGAAGCACGAGCTCAAGTTTTTAACTATTTTGTTAACTTTAGATAAGTACACCCCAAATTGGAAGAAGTTTAGTTCATGAAGATAACTACTACTACTTGAAGTCATGACACCGCACGCATGATAAATACTAAGTTAAGCCAACTAGCAGAATCCTATCATGCTACACACATACCAATGGGGGAGAATATGCAATTTTTTCGTCGGTGAATACTTTCATGGAATAGAGATTTTTGCTGGACTTAATAGATATATCAATGTTGTCTCGCAATCAGAAACAATCAAAGATAGAAAATCGAACACAGGCTCATTTCTTGTCTAACTCAAATACCATGTGGAACCAAGGACTTGGTTTATTTACTTTAATTTTTGACTGCTGTATAGGGCCCTTTACTTGAATAATTGATGGGCAGGAAAACATAGCAAGACAACAGGATCAATGATCAATAAGTAAGGAGGAACCATCATTGTTGTATTCTTTACAGCTATCATTATTCTTACATAATGATGTGCATGGCCGATGGACAAAACCAAAAAAATCTTTAGATTTTCCTCCATAGCTTTCGTTTGAGACAGGTTAGCAAGTAAAGCAAGACAGCAATATCCCACATGGTCATGAAAATATATCAAGTTTCCAAAAGACCACAATTTTTAAAAGTTAAGAATTATCTCAAGAGCTGTAAATTGACTATATTCACGAGCCACCTCAAACTCAATTCACCTTCCTATAAAGAAGATATCAACAGCCAAAAACACGGACACATTTCACTCGCAATCATCCCTCTGACGTTGCTTATAAAGCCAATGCAAGAGAAAACATGCTTTCGACTCAGATTATGCCATTCAATTTTCCGGTCTAGGCACCAGCAGCAAAAAGAACAATCAATAAAGCGGACGAAAATATAAGAACATAAAGTGAACGCATAAAAGGATAACTATAAAAATCCTAATCCAGAATCAATTAGAGTTGAACCAGGGAAGTCTTTCATCTTCCTAGTTAAGGACTGGGATAAAACCAACGGTGCCCACTATACAAATGGCTAAAATAATACACTTGAAAACATTCTTCGTAGTCATGTAGAAACAATTAATCATATCCCACGAAAAGCAAAATCTTTTTGACTGCGCAGATGGAAAGATTCATCATTTCAACGAGGAAAAGCGAAAAAGAAAAAAAAGCTACGGAAAGCACAGACTCTAAGTTGAAGACTTTCAACAATGCAGTTGGCGTGCAGTCACAGACTCAACACAGAACAGTACAACAAAAAAAAATTTCCTTTCTACACTAAAACACTAATATGAATCACTACCCGTAATATTTCCAAACATGCAATAGAAAAAACAAACCAAAAACATGAATATTTCAGTACCTGCCAAACACGGCTGAGGCGTTTCTCGGCGTTGCTTTGCGGCTGGAAGTCAGCTTAATTCTCTTCCAAACAAGGACTCCTGAGTCACGTTTCCTCACAATCTCCATCACTCTTGTTCCCCAGAAATCAGAATGCATCCCATGCCGTTTTTCCCCTGAGCTCGAGAAGCCTGGGCTCTCAAGTCTCAATGGACTGTGTAGAAATTACTCAAAACATTGGGGCTTCACTTGTTACTAGTCGATCCCATTACTTGGGGTTTTTTAATTAAATATATATATATATATATATATATATATATATATATATATATATATATTAACAAAATGATCGATTTTGGGTTATTTTAATAAAGTAATCAAAGTCGCCATCGGAGATTGAAGTCGTCATCTCCGATGACGTTTTTAATTTTTTTTTTTTAAATATGAAGGCGCCATCTGAGACTTTTTTTTATATAGAAGGCGCCATCTGAGATGGCGCCTTCTATATAAAAAATGTTTTATAAGCAACGTGCATTCGGAATGAGATGGACTGGCCACAGGCCCGTGCTTGACGACAAATGGCTTCAACTTCTTGAAATCAATAAAAAATTTTATGTGTAACTGATTGTATGTTTATTGTGTAAATGATTTTACGTTATTGTGGAAATTATTGTACGTTTAATTACGAAATTATTGTACATTGATTGTATGCTCACAAAACAAACATTTTCAAACTTTTTATAACTATCAAAATATTTACAAGAGGAATGCAACAAATGCTATCAACGACCACGAGGCCTCATACGTAAATGTCCTCCGCTACCACAACGAGGAGGAATAATCTCTCTTCGAACTCTTTCTCTCATATCCACTTGCTCATTCCTCTATTGTACCGCTGGTACATCATTACTTGGATGATATGGTGTGAACTGGGGGAATACAACATGCGATACTTCAAAACTGAGACCCGTAGATGTCGTATATGATTGTGCAAATTCAATCCCGACATCTGTATCCTCATGTGTGTAGATCAGAGCATATGGAGTGAATGGTGAATGATCATACGTCGGTGGCTCGGGGACATAATAACCAGTATATACGTCAGTACCAAAAGATGTAGATGGACCTGCCGCATCTGCCGAGATAGGTGTATACAAAGATGGACCTGCAATATCACTCTCGGTGCGTGCATGGACCGGCTGTACTGGTTCTTCATCATGCCCATGAACTTCTTCGTATGGTGGGAAGTTCCTGTCTCGTCGTTCACAAGCTACTTGCATCACATTTTGCACTATTGCCCTATGATGCTCTCTCATCGACTCCATATACGTTATAACAATTTCCCCATCAGTAGGATAGCGATCGCAACTAACACTTAACTGCTGCATCTGATCAATATGAAAAGTAAATAACAGTAATTAAATTTTTAATTTATAAATCCATATGACAGATTCTAAAAAACAATGTTGAAATCTATTAACTTACCACATGATGCCACGCTGGGCCGTCACCATGTTGTTATCCAGTCTGTACAAATTGTCTTTGGCGACCAATATATCCACGGGTGACTCGTTCATACCACTCACTATATCCAACCACTACAGCACAATATAATGGTCTGTCCACACATAGATCACGTGCCATCTCCCATTTCTGTATATACGCAACATGGTGTGCACTCCAATCCTTATTGATAATACCCCTTCGGTCAACTGAATATAATTTATCATCCCGTAATCGTTGATTTGTGGGATGTCTAGAATTCCAAATTGATGAAGAACCCTATCAGGACGGTGCATTTCAACAATATCATGACAAAAGAATGGTGTATGTTTAACATACAAATAAACACACGTTCGACATTCATTGGTAACTTTTTATACCCACCTTTATGAGCCGGAATTAAAAATTATCGTTACCCTAAGGTAGTAAAATGAATCTCATTCTATGCACGTGAATTGTTATATCATGATGAGCTTATTGAAAAAGATTGATGAATGAGAAAAAGAGCAAAAGAAAAGATGTAAAGAAAGAGCCTTGAGATAAAGTAAATGAATAAGACCCAAAGTGGCCAATGCGATAAAAAAAGAAGAGAAGCTCAATATGTGCTTAAAAAATGAACCTTATAAGTTATACGCTCTTCTTTGCGCTTATCCTATCTTTTTTTGAAAACCGACACCAAAAGACCTAACACTATAAGCTTGAAAAGACATTTTGATCCAAGTCAGGAATTAATTACATTAGTGGAGAAGTGCTTGAAAATAGGTATATGGGATGCTCGATGATAATCTTGACTGTTGTTGATAGCACGGTTTGATCTATGATGATTGTATGATACTTGTGATTGACAATGACACACACACACGTTTCGAGTTTGAGGCTTGTTACTTGACTTAAAGAGAAAACCCTTCGTGTTCAACGATTAGATGTATCTTGTTGTGGTATGAGTGAAATTTCTAAGATAAACATATGAGCACGAAATAATCCATGTCCCCTATCATTTGTGAGTTTCACTATTTTTAATTCTATTCTTGTTCGAGGACGATCAAGAGCTAAGTTTGGGGGTGTTGATAAGTGTCATTTTTGCACTTATCTTTGCATATGTTTCTTGCTATTTTTATAGTGATTCATGGACGATTTTACGCTTTTGGTTGTATTTTTGTATAATTTCAGGAATTCAGTGAAAGTACAAGAAATACCCGAAAGACCCCATTTTATGGACTGGAAGGTGGAAATGAACAACACAAGTCAAGACATTGAAAAAGATGATGAATTGGAAGAAAGTGAAGAAGGCGATCGATTACCACTAAAGAAGAGATCGATCGCCACTCATACAGAGATCGATCGCTATAGAGAGAAAAGTCAAAGAGATCGATCGCCATGGACATAGCGATCGATCGCTACAGAGTCCTGCACAAAAAAATTACATTTTTAAGAGATTTGCTATTTTTGGATACCAGATTTTGTGGGCTCGATTTTATGGTTATAAAAGGGAGTTTTTGGAACAAAGAGAGGGTTCTTAATCTGACTTTTACCCTAGACTTGGGAGGAGCCACCATATACAAGTTGGAGATTCAAAGTAACACATCGGGAGACAGGATTCGGATCAACGCAAAGAGTCAACGCCTAACGATTTTCTGTATTTCTGAACTTTGTTTTGGTTTATTATTCAGATTTCAATGTTTATTATGTTGTTAAATATGATAAAACATTATTTTTGCTTTATTATGCTAGGCTAAGTCGTTTATCAAGATTATGTGATCTTTTGTATGAACCCACAATTTTAATTCTAGTTTTTTATTGAGTTTTGTTATTTTTTTGTTTGTGTTATGTTTTAAATGCTTTTAAGGTATTAGCTACCATTTGAATGATGTTAGTTTACAACTGAGATCGATAGATAAAATTGTAATACGGAACAAATAACACATACAGTGGATTTCAGACCGAGATTGAGAGATGCCATCAAATACATGAGTGGTAGCTATAGATATCTAGTAATCGAAGGCTAAGGGTTTTCTTAGAGCGTATGCAATATTGATTTGTTAAATAAGTGAACGGGAGTTACTTACTGCAAATTGGTATTATGTTTAATATAGCTCGAGAGAGTATATTAGATATAACCAGAAAACTTGTCACCTTAGATGTATTAATTTTGATTAGAACTAGTAGATGAATTGTAGGGGATTACTTAAGTGAACCGGAGTCTCGATATTTATCTCTACTGTTTATTGCATTCTCTCTTTGTGTTTTGGTTATTTCCTAAGTTTGAGTAAATTAATAAATCTTTCATAACAATTTCGTAGGTTAAATATAATTAAGCTAATTGAATTTAGTAATTACTAATTGTCTCTATGGGTACGACATCCCTACTTTCATATCATTATACTAAAACTTGATACCGTGCACTTGCGGTATAATCGCGACACACTAGAAAATAATTGTTTAAAATAATGTTCGAGCTATTTCGGAATTTTACTCGTTTATTCATGGGATCGGAATGTTTGGTTCATGTTTAAACCTAAAATTACCTAAGTGATTGTGCTCGGGATGTTCGAGCTTTGTTCGCAATTTTAAACGTTTACTCATGGGATCGGGATGTTTGGTCCATGTTTAGACCTAAAATTGCCTAAGTGTTTACGCTCGGGATGTTCTAGCTTGTTCGAAATTTTACTCGTTTATTTATGGGAACGAGATGTTTGGTCCATGTTTAAACCTAAAATTATCTAAGTGTTTATGCTCGAGATGTTCGAGCTTGTGCGGATTTTACTCGTTTATTCATGGTATCGGGATGTTTGGTCCATGTCTAAACCTAAAATTGCCTAAGTGTTTGAGTTCGGGATGTTTGAGCTTGTTCAAATTTTACTCGGTTATTCATGGGATTAAGATGTTTGGTTCACGCTTAAACCTAAAATTGCCTAAGTGTTTGCGTTCAGGATGTTCAAGCTTGTTCGGAATTTTTCTCGTTTATTCATGGGATCAGGATGTTTGGTCCATGTTTAAACCTAAAATTGCCTAAATGATTGTGCTCGGATGTTCGAGCTTTGTTTGGAATTTTATTCGTTTACACATGGAAATGAGATGTTTGGTCAATGTTGAAACCTAAAATTGCCTAAGTATTTGCTATCGCGATGTTCGAGCTTGTTCGAAATTTTACTCGTTTATTCATGGGTTCGGAATGTTTTGTTCATGTTTAAACCTAAAATTGCCTAAGTGATTGTGTTCGGAATGTTCAAACTTTTTCAGAATTTTATTCGTTTATTCATGGGATCGGGATGTTTGGTCCATGTTTAAACCTAAAATTGCTAAGTGTTTGCATTGGGGATGTTCGAGCTTGTTCGAAATTTTACCTGTTTATTCATGAGATCAGGATGTTTGGTCCATGTTTAAACCTAAAATTGTCTTAGTGTTTGCGCTCTGGAGCTTGTTCGGAATTTTACTTGTTTATTCATGGGATTGGGATGTTTGGCCCATGTTTAAACCTAAATTTCCTAAGTGTTTGCGCTCGGGATGCTCGAGCTTGTTCGGAATTTTACTCGTTTATTCATGGGATCGGGATGTTTGATCCATGTTTAAACCTAAAATTGCCTAAGTGATTTGCTCGGGATGTTCGAGCTTTGTTTGGAAGTTTATTCGTTTACTCATGCGATTGAGATGTTTGGTCCATATTTAACTTTAAATTGCCTAAGTATTTGCGTTCGGGATGTTCGAGCTTGTTCGAAATTTTACTCGTTTATTCATGGGATCGGAATGGTTGGTCCATGTTTAAACCTAATTGCCTAAGTGATTGTGCTCGGGATGTTCGAGCTTTGTTTGGAATTTTATTCATTTACTAATGGGATCGGGATGTTTGGTCCATGTTTAAACCTAAAATTGCCTAAGTGTTTGGGCTCAGGACGTTCGAGCTTGTTCTGAATTTTACTTTTGTTTATGAGACCAGGACGTTTGGTCCATGTTTAAACCTAAAATTTCGTAAGTTGTTATGCTCGGGATGTTCAAGTCTGTTCGTTATTTAATTAATGCATCCAGACAAGAAGTGGGAAAAAGATACTTTCATTAAAGAAAAGGGTTACAGGGGCAAGTGTAAAAAACAGAAATTCAGCTCTACCCTATCATTTAAACAGCTCATCGGGTAGACTGGCCATGGCTGCTTCTTGGTCCGGAAAGTCCAAAGAGGTGCCCTCTGGTGGATTATGTGATGTCTGGGGATTTATGGTGTTAATCCCGATGTGGTATTAATCCTTGATGGATTTTTAATTGTGGCAATTAGGAATTAATTGCGGTTTGGCATCTCCCGAGGTTGTTAAATCGGGCATTTGGGATCGTTGTATCCAAAGGATGAGATTGTATTCTCATTTTGGTGAAAAAACCTATGAGTTGGGTTTTTGGGGGGACTTGGTGGTCCGGGGTGCCTTCTGTTGGGGCCAGTCTGGGGATTTGATGTTGGAGATAGAGTTTTTGAAAACAGATGATTTTTAATGAATCATGATGTATTTGTGGATGTGTTGGTATTTTGGAGCATTTTTGCTATATATACCAGTTGGACTCGGGATTCAGTCATTGGGAATCCATTTCTCTCCTCTCCTCCTCCCCCCTCTCTCACGCCACCTTCAACCCAAACCCTTCCTTTCCCTTTGGTTGAAGAAAAATCGTTGGGAACACGATTTAGGTGGCCGGATCTCTTGTAGAAAAGCTGGTAATCTCTTCCTCCTCTCTTGTAGCTTTGATTTGATAGTAGTTTTGTTGATTTTGGTTAGTTTTGAGTTTGGTTTGGGTTGGGTGATTTTGATGAAATCTTGAAATCTTTTGGGTTTGTTTTAATTCAAGTCTAACACCCTTCTTGGAGGCCCCTTGGATGTTGTTTTGTTGTGGTTTTGAGTTGGGAGGAGTTGGGGGTATGTATTGGGGAGGTTTCAAGCTTTAAAAATGGTGGTTTTCGAGTTGCAGGGCATGGCGATCGATCGCCCATAGCAGGCGACCGATCGCATGCAGGCAGTACGCTTTTCAGCTTTGTGGCGATCGATCGCCACTTTTGGAGCGATCGATCGCCTCGCGCCAGTAAGGTCTGGCGATCGATCGCTATATCGAGCGATCGATCGCCAAGGGGCTAGCGATCGATCGCCCGGTATAGCGATTGTGGTTTTCTTGGCTTTTTCGTGGGATTTTGGATTTACGACTTAAATGGTCGGCTTCCGGGGCGATGTTCTCATTCCAATGGGAATGCTAGACTTTTAAAATGGTTGGTTGGAGCCAAGTAAATAAAACGGAATTCTTGGATGAATTCTTGACTATCTTTTTAAACCTATATAATGAGATATTTGAGTATTATGCATGCTTAGGCCGGGGGGCTTTTATTTTGGTAATCGTCATGGATTGACGATATGATTGGGAATCTTGAACGTGCTTGGACACGTAGTTGCATGCTTATACTTGATTGTGAGTTGTTTATGTGTTTTAGCACATATCTCTCGAGGTAAGGAACTCAAGCAAAGTTTGGACTCAAGCTACGGAATGATAAGGTACGTATGACGTACGAGCATAGCCCTTTAATATAATTGCAATTGTTGAGTGCTTGGTACAATGTATTGCAATGAATGTGTGTGGAAATGCATGACACATGGTATTAGCAATAAACGGAGATTGAAATGCATGGTTTATTGTACTTGCTTCAAATATCTATATATGCATTGAGAATTGCATGGTGCCGGCTTTTGAGCGAGTAATGATTGGGATGTTGTCGCCTGTGAGCGAACATCGATTATGACGCCGCTGCCATCGAGCATGCGTGGAAATGGAATGCCGCTATTGTAGAGCGAGCAATGAAATAGAGCTATGAAACCATAAGTGAGAAACATGGATTGTCTATAATCATTGTTTAATGATTGATGTTATTATTTATGACATTGGTATATGGCTCATAGAATTGTTAATCAATGTAATGATTAACTGGCATTTGGGAATTGATGGTTTCAGTGTTTTGAGAACAGGGACAGTACAGGAAACCCCGGATGAGGATGATGCCATCCAGGGAATATATTTTGTATTTCATAGCATTTACATTGTTTGTAAATTATGAATTGTATTGTTGTGGTTATTGGATTGGGATATTGGTATTCTCACCCCGTGTGGGGGCTGTCTCTGTTGGGGTAGGTGGTACAGGTGTAGCAGCATGCCTTTGGAGTTGAGCTCGGGGCTGTTGATTGAAGTACTTCAGGATTGAGGTACCAGAGCTGGATGGACAGGCGCTCAGATCCAGAGTCGAGATCGCGTTGCGCTTGAGAGGGTGCTTCCAGGATCGAAGCACCAGTAACGGTATCCAGCAGAGTGTTTTATACATTAGATACACGCTCATTCATGGGTACTCTTATGTGAGTACATATTACGTGTATATGGAATGTATAAAACGGGTTACGGCACTTCTCTGTTCATTTATGGTTTGCACGCAATTAGAAATAGAATTGCTAATGAACTAAGAGTGTGTTAGTGTATTATGAGGGTGCATGCTATATGGATAATCATGGTTGGGGGAAATTTGAATATTATGTGGTTTAAATGCAAGAATAACATATGGTGTTACACTTGCATATGGGTTTTTTCCCCTGATAGTATGATTATATGCACTAATGATATGACTTAATACACTAATAACGGGTTAAGGGCACGGGGGTCCTTACAGATTACCCTTCACCTCAAATTGCCTAGCACAAGCTTCAACGTGCTCGAAGAATTTGGAGGCGCAGTCAGACACTGTGTACTACTCCGGATTTCAGAAAGTTGGCTTTCCTCTTCAGCCAGATTTCCTCTACCCGAGCTTCGAAAGAAGCTTGTTGATCTCTTCGAGATCAGACGCTTTCTTCCCAATTCATCGAAATTTCTTCGCTCTTCCTCGAGAGCCTTTTGGACCACTTCCTGAGCTTTTTGTTGGATTTGTGCTGCTCCTGGATAAGGGCCAATGTTCTTCTGTAAGTCATCACCCATATTTGAAACTGCTCCCACTCCTTGTGCCAAGCAGCGTTCTCTCCGCCCGAGTGGAGTGGAATCCTATTAAGGAGCTCGCCACAATCATTTGGGCCTGCATAAAAATACGGAGGGGTAAGGATACTTAAGAAAATTCGGGGAAATAAATAAACTTGCCTTCACCAGAGAAGTAGAAAAGTCGTTCACACAAAATTGCTGAAAGCTAACTCCCCGAGAAGATTCTGTCTGGACTGTTTGGGGAGAAAGTGAGGATTGATTGGAGGTTCGGGGGTCAGATTTTTTCATGAAAGGTACATGAGGGGAATAGTCCCAGTGGGGAATGTCAAGAGGTTGCTTGGGTCAGGGGAATGTGCTGGTTGGGATGAAAGCTCGGGGTTTCGAGTGGAGAGTTGCGAGAGTGGTCTTTTAGCAGGAGGGGTTTCTGGAAGAAGAATCCTGGCCCTCGGGCACCGTCCTCTTACAAGGACGAGTAACCAAGGGTTCCTCCTCTTGTTGGTCAGTGATGTCTATGAACGGGGAGGTGGGGGGACCATCGGAAGAGGCTCTGCAACAGAGGGTACTGAATCCTTGGACCCCATTGACTGCCCCGAAGCTTTGCTCTTCGGGGTCTTACCCTTCAAATTGGCAAGCTTCTTGGATCTCTCCATTTTATCCTCTGCATAAAAGGGACAACTAGGTTAGTCCTGACGATAATTACTATGGATGAGAAGGGGAAGATGCTCTAGTCACTCACCGAGGGGCATGCGTAACGATGCGCCCTTTGGGCTCAATACAAACAATTACAACAATCATCGTCAATAAGCTCTGCCAGGTCATAACACTGGTCGCCAAGTTTCCGATGAACGAACAAATATGGTTCTTTCTCGAGGAGACCCTTGATGGATTTGGCCCTCGGGAGACTTTCTCGCCACAACATGGGGCAGTCCCAAGGCTGAGACTGACGAGCAAAAAGTTGAATTCTTTCAGTTCTTATGGAAGAGGGGTAGCTATAAGGAAACCAGCCCCGTTCTGGAAGAAAAATAAAAAAGACCCACCTCCTTTTTGTTGACTTGAAAGAAACAGTGAAATAACTCAAGAGTGTGGGTGAAACCCAAATAAGAAATAACAACGAAAAATCCAGCCAACAGCCTATAGTTGTTGGGGGAACAGTTGGCTAAGCGAAACAGTAAAATAGTTCGCAACAGCAAGAAAGAAGGCAGGCATAGGGAAAACAACCAACCCCCTCGAATTTGGTCTATATAAAAAAGAAAATAAACTCGGTAGGGGGGTAGGTGAGGACGCGACCCTGAGGAAGGGGCAATGATAGAAGTATCGTCAGAAATATCCCCATCTGGCTCGTATGCGAGAGAGGTGTTGGCTAGTACTAGGGATGGCAACGGGGCGGGTTTGAGATGGGTTTGGCCAATCCCAGAACCCGCCCCGCTACACAAAAAACCCAGACCGGACACACCCCGCCTCTCCTGCTCCGCCTAGACCCGCGAACCCTGCTGATTTACCTGCGAACCCTGCTGATTTACCTTCGTGCAACCAAGCCCTGTTCAACAGCATGCTGCTCATCCTCCCCTCGAACAGTCGAGGAGTATAAAACTCATTCTCCTCACTATTCGATGAGGAAGGCAAAGAAGGGAGACGGGAGAGCCCTTCTCCCATATAAGTACCATACTCCTCTATGATGAGTCGTCTGACGAAGAAGACATACTGATTAGTCGGGTGCTGGAGGAAATTCTGAAAGAAAAAGAGGTGCTCGATTTTGTGATGCTAGCACGGAAGCAGAGAGAATCAAGTGAGAAAAAAGAGAGGAGGTAGGGTTGCGTATTTGTAGGGGGCCATACGAACTGTCGCCAAATCTGAATCGTCGGAAAAAATATGATCAACGATCAATAATATATCTCGAGAAAACCAAACGTCGCGAGATATTTTGAAAATTGGTGGGATAGTCAGGCCCGTGAAAAAGCGGGAAAAAAAACCGAGCAGGTCAGAACGCAGATTTTACCTCAAGACACTAAACCGAGACTTGAATACTCTCATCTCGCTTTAAGTCGGGGGTGAGGTGATTTCATATGATGAATCAATTTTCGGTAAAATCCTAAGCAAGCGCCGAGCAAGAAGAACCCCGAACAAAAAGCACCGATGACCGTCAATACTTGCTTGCATACCTGTCAAAGTGTAGCAAGAAACCCGGGCATAACTGATAAATCACCCGGCGCGACGAATGTGTGATAATGGGAGCGGAGTTCTCGGACGTCTTGAACCAATAGCACCACGATCAGATGAGATCGTGGTCCTGATTTTACGCACATTAATTGTCGGGATCACCACTATAAATACGTCCAGTGGTCTCAGTTTAAGGGGTTGGACTTTCTAGTCAAGAAAGACTCTGAATAGAGCATCTATGTGATATCCCTGAAATAAACATGTACTTTATGGTTTATATAATAAATATGATTTGGAAAATGTATAGTTATGCGGTGGGCATCAACTAGTAATACATTTTAGAAAGCATGTGATACATGTTGGGAGATTTATGATTGACATGATTTTTGAGTTAGTTTCCATTAATTTGGAAAATGTTGATTGTTGTTACGATGCATTTTAATTGAGTAAATGTTTAAAATATCATGTAGAAAATTTTAATACATATGCTAAATACCGGGACACAAACTAAATCACTATCATTCTACACACCACAATCAATCAACGCCCATGCTTATCACTCACTCTCCACACCACCCTTTC